>CM040426.1:108497147-109097147 GCA_022702705.1 Papilionanthe hookeriana x Papilionanthe teres
AATCAAATTGAGTCTCAAACCCAAGCTGGCACTGCTACAGATGAACATTACTTCACTGCACAAAATAATTTGTTGTTGGCTACTGATAAGATGGAACAATATCTAAAACAAAAAGCTGCTTTGAACCATTTTATTCATGGGGATAGGAACACTCAGTTTTACCATGCCTGTATAAAATATAGAAGGAAATGTAATACTATTCACTCTATCCACACAGATGATGGCAGGAAACTCATGGATGACACTGAGATTGGTTTGGATGTTGTTACACATTTTGATAGGTTACTTAATCCTCCCCCCAGAACCAGATTGCCTATTGATAGATCCCTTTTCCAGGACAACTTGCATTACACCAATGTACTTGAGTTAACTACCATCCCAACTGAGCATGAAATCTGGAATGCTATAAAATCAATTGATAGTTCTAAAACTGCAGGACCAGATGGTTACACTGCAGATTTCTATCAGAAGGAGTGGAAGTTGGTTGGTGGTGATGTGGTGGCTGCTATCTAAAGTTTCTTCCTTGGAAATGCTCTTCCCAGTTATTTTTGTGCTTCAAACATTGTGCTGATTCCCAAAAATAACCTTATGCAAAACTGGGATCATTTTAGACCCATCTCCTTGGCATCTGTAATCAGTAAGGTTATCAGCAAAATAATTGTGGGGAGACTTCAACCTCACCTTGATAGGTTAATATGCATGAATCAATCAGCTTTTGTTAAGGGCAGGTCAATCTCTGATAATGTGCTACTTGCTCAGGAACTTCTGCTTGATTTAGATAAAGTTCATAGGGGAGGTAATCTCATATATAAATTGGATATACAAAAAGCCTATGACACCATTAGCTGGGAGTTTATTGATGAGGTTCTGCTTGCTAGAGGTTTCCAGCAATAGTTCTGCAATCTCATCTCCAGGTGGCTCCATGCAAATGAACACTCTATTTTATTGAATGGGACTGCCAGAGGCAAATTCCATGCCACCAGAGGTTTAAAGCAGGGAGACCCACTTTCTCCTATCATCTTCATATTAGCTGCTGATTACTTCTCAAGGATGGTTAATCAGACCATTCTGAATAAAAGCTATGCCAGGTACCATCATAAATCAAATATTGTTATTTCTCACCTCCTTTATGCAGATGACATCATGGTTTTCTCCAGTGCACACAAAACTGCTGTGAAAAAGTTAAAACACTGTTTAGACTCCTTCCAACAACATTCTGGAATGGTTTTCAATCCTGAGAAGTGTCAATTGGTATTCTCCAAGCTGACACCTATTCAGATCAAGCAATGGATTCTGGAGTACACTGGATTTAAATGCAGTACCCCTCCTTTTAAATATCTGGGTGTCCTTCTCACTATGGGCAGAACTAAACAAATCCAATTTGAGGAGATTCTCACCAAAGTCAGCTCTCAATTGAGCTGCTGGACTAATTCTTTTTTATCAAATGGTGGTAGAATCACACTCCTTAAAAGTATCCTCACAACCTTCCCCTCCTATCTCCTTCAAATGATTGCTATGAAGAAAAGCACCCAATTACAGTTGGAAAGGGCTTTTAATAGATTTTTATGGGCTGGTCAGAGAACCCAAAAGCATTGGACTTCTTGGCAAAAGGCCACTAAACCAGTGGCTACTGGTGGCCTTGGATTCAAAAGCTTTCCTCAAATTCAGCAGGTCAATATGTGCAAATTATGGATTAATTTCAGAGCCCAAAACTCACTGTGGGCTAAATATATGATGGGTAAATACTGCAGGCACTCCCATCCTACTCAAGTGGTCAGGAAATTAGGTGATTCTAGAATCTGGGTCAACCTACTTAAGGTGAGAAGTTCTGCTGAAAATCTTTTTATCTGGGAGCTGGGAAGGGGTGAAGTGAATTTTTGGTTGGATAACTGGTGTCCCAAGGATTGGCTAGTTGCTAGAGATAATCTTACTGATTCAACTACAAAGGTATGTGAGTTATGGGATGGGAGCAATTGGTCTCTTCCATAACTCAAAGCCATTTTACAGGATCATTCAGTTAGGTAGATTTCTACCATCAATTTTGATCAAAATATTCCAGATAAAGTTTGTTGGAGTAATCACCACACTCAGAATATAACTAAAACTATTTACAGGAGTCTTTTCAACTGGCCTTCTATTCCTTGGGGAAACTCCATATGGAATAAATTTTGTCCCCTTCCATGTCCTTTCTGTGCTGGAGAACCTTCCATGGCTTCATCCCCACTGATGATATTCTTAAACTGAAAGGCCTTAGGGGGCCTTCTAAATGTGTTCTCTCGCCATCAACATGAAGAATCCATCTCTCATCTTTATTTTAATTGCTCCTTTTCCGGAATTGTATGGCTGCAACTAACCAATGATTGGAAGAACCAAACTTATTGCTTCGGGAAGATCTTCATACACTTTGGATGAATAGGGAAAATCGAAAGTTAATACTCTACACTGCATTGTGATGTGGTTTCGTGGATGGCCGTAAACAAGTGCCAAATTTGATGGGATTGCTACCACTGTGGATAAAGTAGCCAATAACTGTAAAACATATCTACACAAAATTATTAAACACAAGGGTTTCACCAATCTGCTGCACATTGAGCTCCCACCTACTGTTGGTAAAAAAGTTATTCTGGTTAGATGGCTTCCCCCTACTAACCCAACCATCAAAATTAATACTGATGGCAGTTTCTCTAAGGATAATGCAGGAGTGGGAGGAATTTTCAAAAACTCTTATGGAAACTGCCTACTTTTCTTTTATGCACCTGTGAAAGCTAGAGATGCACTGGAGACTGAATTTATTGCTGTGGAGTATGCTATGAATATTGCCAAAATTGCTAACTGGTCGAATATTTGGCTAGAAGTTGATTCCACAGTTCTACTTAACACTCTTCAGCAAAACCGGTCTACAACCTGGATGCAAGACTATTGGAGAAAACAAATAAATCAGACTAAACCCCCACATTTTACCATTTCTTCAATTCTTAGGGAGGGTAACAAAGTGGCTAATTGGTTAGCAATTAGGGGGGCAAGATCCCAGTAGGTTTTTGTTGCTTCAACCCCCCCTTTTGATCTCAAAATTTTAATTAATGGAGATAAGCTTCAGCTCCCACATCTTAGATTGGAGACACCCCCTGTGTTCTGATGGATTGTCTTTGTGGTTGGTGGTGTGGTTTTCTTTTTTGGGTGCTGTGGGGTTTTTTCACCCAACCACTTTAAACTTACTTTATATTTATACATATTTACATATGTATAAATATATATATACACTCACCCAATCTTTTGGTTTTCTTGTTTTGTGGTCTTTTGGGAATGGTCTCCTTTAGGTTTTTGTTAGTTGGGAGCATTTCCATCAATGATACTGTACTCTCCTTTTATTATTAACGTGTAGGGAGCCCTCTGTGTTGCTCCTTTTTTTAATATATATATATATATATATATATATATATATATATATATATATATATATATATATATATATATATATATATATATGAAGAAAAAAAATGGAGGTGGCGGCTGGTTTTGCTCTGCTAGGGTTTCATTGGAGCTGGTAAACAGTGGAGGTGGCAGTGCTGTCTCAGGGAGGAGGAAGGTGAGCTGGAAGAAGAAGGAAGTTGTTTCTTCTCATTTCTTTCTCAGTTTTGTGTGGGTAGTGTGTTTTCCCTCTTTCCCGGGGTTTCTTTTTTTGAATTTTTTCTGTGGTACTGTTACATTGAGTAATGGCTAATGATCTCACTCGGGCTGATCCCCACTTTATTGGGAGGGGCACATTTGCTGAAGTGATTGTGAGAAAGGAAGGTGGCACTACTCTTGGAGACAAACTTGTTTTCCCTCAGTTGTTTCATGATGCCATGGAGGGTAAAGCAGAGTGTGAATTTATCAGGAAATGCACAAGAAAAGCAGGAAAGCTTGCTCTTATTTTCACTTAGGAGGAACTTCAAAAACTGTCAGAACCTTACAAATTTACTTTAGTAGGGAAATTTCAGTTTGGACACCCCAAACTGGATATTTTAAGGAAAGCTGTTGATGACTTCAAGCTTGTGGGCAGTTGGAAAATAGGGGTGTTTGATAGCAGGCATATTATGTTACAGCTAGCTTTGGAGGAGGATTATGCACAGATTTTTTCCAAGAAGGTTATCATGATAGATGGGAAACCAATGAAGCTGCTAAAATGGACTTTGGACTTTGATCCAACCAAAGAACCACCTATTGTTCCTGTTTGGTTCAGTCTCCCTAATTTAAAGCTCCCATTTAATAATCATAGAATCATTTATGATATTTCTGATTCCATGGGGAGACCACTCAAGCTCGACATCCCTTCTGCTAATGCTACAAGGATTTCAAATGCAAGGTTTCTAGTAGAAAGAGACATCACTCAACCATACATTGATGGGGTTTGGTTGGGGACTGCTAATAATGGGTACTGACAACCCATTATTATGGAATATCAGCCACTATATTGTAAGCACTGTCATCTATTTGGACACACAATGGAACAATGCTTCAAACTCCATCCTGAACTAAGACCTTATAATGTGATTAATAAAGGCACAAAGAAGATTGACCAAGCATCCATACCTCAAGCAACTCCATTAAGTCCTGCCCCTGCTGTCCAGGAACTGAACACTGAACAAGTAGAAGTTATGGCCACTGATACTGCTGGGCATTATCTTGCTGATAATAATGTTGATAAGGAAGGAGAGGTTGCAATTCTTCCTGCTCTGGTGGATCAGGGAGGCTGTCTTGCCATTGGGCAGTATGCTAGTCTCCCTAATGTGTTTAGGGATCCTGCAGCTAACCCCAGCCATGCTGATATACATTCTTCTGCTGATGCAGTCATACCAGCTAGTTCTGATGTTGTTGCTACTTTCATTACTCCATCTGAACCCATCACTGGGGATTCAGCCCAAACTGTTCTTGACAACTTAGCCAATACAACAGAAGGAGCTTGGTCACAACAAAAAAGTAAAAGGAGGAGAAAAGGCACTATGGAACTGCAAGATTTATCAAAGTCCAATATTATTAGGTTGGAGAATTCAATTGCCACACCCCCTAGGATTACTAGGGCTGGTAAGGCTATACACCATGATTAATCTTCTTTGTTGGAATGTAAGGGGTGTTGCAAGTCCTGGCACCCTTAACAGAATCCTACATTTAAACAGGACTCATAAACTATGGATATTTTCTTTACTTGAACCTATGGTGCACACCAATATCTCTAAAATTACTAAAAGGTTTCCAGGATTTCACTTTCGACTTAACTCGTCATAATAAAATTTGGGTTTTCACTAGGAAGGAGTTGAATTGCACTATTCTGATTAATAATTATCAGTTCCTACATCTACACTTTGGGTTGGATCAATTTCAAGGCAGTGCTACTTTTGTTTATGCTGGTTGTACTCAGACAGATAGGGTTTCCCTTTGGAAGGAGCTGTGCCAGATTAGTGTTGGCAATACCTCCAATTGGATTGTGAGTGGGGATTTCAACTGCATTAGAGATCCAAGTGAGAAGAAAGGGGGTAGAACACCTAATCTCCAATCTATGTTGCAGTTATCTCAAAATATTACTACAGCTGGGTTATTTGATATTGGCTTCATTGGTTCTCCTTTCTCATGGCAGAGAGGCAAACTGTTAGAGAGAATTGATAGAGTGTTAACTAATGATTCATGGCTTAACATGTTTCCAATTACTCAAGTGCAACATTTACACAGATCAACCTCTGACCATTCTCCTCTTTTAATCCAGATTTCTTTTATCTCTTACAAGGGACACTCACCTTTCAAATTTTTTAATGTGTGGTGTGATCATAATAGTTTCTTAGATGAGGTGAAAAGAGCATGGATTGTGCTTGATTACCCCACTTGTAAACCCCTGGTAAAATTGTGGAGATTGCATAAAAATGTGGCTTATAAGTTAAGACAGTGGAATAAGCACCATTTTGGTAATGTGTTTCAACAGGTTAGGGAGGCTGATACCAAGGTCCATTTGATGGAAGCTGATAATGATATGGGAGGGAATCAGAATCAAGTTCTCTGGACTGCTCAAACTCAACTTCTACAAGCTTTGGATAGAGAGGAACTTTTTCTCCAACAGGAAGCTGCTGTCAATAAATATCTCTATGGGGACAGGAATTCAAAGTACTTCCATGCAATAATTAAACATAGGAGGAAAATTAATGCCATTCTAAAAATAAAGGATGCTACTCGGTAATTGGATTACTGATCAAACAACTATTTCTCAAAGTGTTGTCCAGTATTTTCAGCATATGCTTGTTGCACATCCTACAGCAACCAATTCATTCATTGCTGGGGTTTTTTCTGAAAACCATGATTATGTTAATCAGCTCAACTTGATTTTACCTCTAGATGAACACGAAATTTTGCAGTCTTTAAAAAATATTGATGGGAATAGGACTGCTGGTCCTGATGGCTTCACTTCTACCTTTTATCTAAAAGCTTGGGAGATAGTGAAAACTGATCTTATTCAAGCTGTACAAGCCTTTTTCCTTGGGACTGACCTTCCAAATTATTTTGCTGCTGCTAGCATTGCTCTTATTCCTAAGGATAATCAAAAATCACATTGGGCAGATTTCAGACCTATTAGTCTCACTACTACTTTTTCTAAAATCATAAGCAAAATTCTTGTGGGGAGACTACAACCACATCTCAATCAATTAATTAGCTCTAACCAGTCTGCTTTTGTGCAGGGAAGAACCATTACTGATAATTGTCTGCTGGCTCAGGAATTGTTGCTGGACATAGATAAAAGATGTAGGGGCATAATTTAATTCTTAAATTAGATCTCAAAAAGGCTTATGATACAATCAGTTAACAATTTATTGATCTTGTACTTAAGGCACAAGGTTTCCATCCTTCTTTCTGTACATTAATCCAGAGGTGGCTATCAAGTGCTTACTATAGTGTTCTTGTAAATGGTAGTAGCTGTGGTTTCTTCAAAGCAGGCAGGGGTTTGAAACAAGGGGATCCACTCTCTCCCACCATATTCATTTTGGCATTTGACTACTTCTCTAGGATTCTGAATGCTGCTCATAATCAGTACCCCTATATCCATTTTAAGCATAGCTCTTCCCAAATTATCAGTCATTTGGCATATGCTGATGATGTTATCCTTTTCACTAATGGTAGTAAGCTTGCTATCAAAAAAAAATTACAAATAACTGATCATGTAGCCATGGTAGCAGGTCTTGAACTTAACCAAAGGAAGTGTCAGTTTTTAGCTAGCAAAGGATTTAATCATAAGCAGTAGGTGAATGATTTCACTGGTTTTTCAGCTGCAGATCTCCCTTTAAAATATTTAGGGGTACAGTTAACTAAAGGAAGGAGAAAACAAACCCATTATGATGAAATAGTATAGAAGATTACTGCAGCCTTAAACTGCTGGACAACTACCTTTTTGTCTAATGGAGGTAGGTTAACTTTACTGAAGAGTATTTTATCAACCTTTCCTCTCTACAATTTACAAATGGTTAGAATGAAGAAGAGTACTCAGAAAATGATTGAAACCATTTTTAATAAATTTCTATGGGAGGCCAGGCTAAACAATATCATTGGGTAGTATGGAACAAAGTTTGTAAACCAACAAAGGCTGGGGGATTGGGCATAAGGAGCTTTCAACAGATGAGTCACCTTTTTTACTGTAAACAGTGGATCAAATTCAGAAGGCAAGATACTATATGGGCAAAATTTTTAAAAGATAAGTATTGCTGGCAGTCACACCCAAATGCTATTTTGCCTAGGCTGGGGGATTCTAAGCACTGGAAACATCTGCTAAAGGTCAGGGAAAGTGCTAACCAGTTCTTTAGCTGGGAGGTTGGCAAGGGGGATGTGAATTTCTATTTTGATAACTGGATTGGTGAGGGGACTTTAAACTTCACTACAGAGTTTAATCATAAACTCCCTGTTTCTGATTTCTGGGTGGACAATCAGTGGAATGCCAATATGCTTAGAGATATTTTGGATGACGATAGTGTATAGCAGATTATCCATATTCCGATTAATACAACCAAACCTGACAGGATTCTTCGAAACAGATCTACTAAACACTCCTTCAACAAGCAAGATCCATAATTCTCGCATAATCGGCTCGATACCAATTGGGGAGAAAAAATCTGGACTAGGCTGATATCCCCTTCAATGTCTTACTTCTGCTGGAGATTGTTTCATAATTATCTTCCATTAGATGACATTTTGAAGCTAAAAGGTTTAAGAATTGCTTCTAGATGTTGGTTATGCTATTCCCAGGAAGAATCAGTTTCTCATCTTTTTCTGAAATGTACAGTAACTAAATAGGTTTGGAATTCAGTGTTACAACAATTCAAATTAACTCATCTCAATTATAACTGGATCAATTTGGGGGCTTGCTGGGAGGACTGGAAAGATGAGAAAGAGTTTCACATTCCTTTTGTTATCTGTTGGTTTGTATGGATGGCCAGGAATCAGGCAAAACATGACAATAAAACTTGTAATATCAATCAGATTGTGGCAAACTGCTGTAGTTTTTTAAGTAAACACTCACTGCTGGACTCCTCTCCTAGAAGAAAACCTATTTTGTTGAAAAGGTCTCTCCCTTCCCAACCATGGATAAAAATTAATATTGATGGCAGCTTCAATACTTTAGCTGCAGGAATTGGAGCTGTTTACAGAAATTCCTTGGGACAGTTATTGTGGTTCTTTCAAGCACCTATTATCTCTTCATCGACCCTCGAATCCGAACTTCGAGTCGCACAGTGGGCTTTGATTGCTGCTAAAGCTTTGAAATATCATTTTGTATGGGTTGAATCAGACTCACAATAATTGATTAACATACTGCAAGGCCTCTCCTCTCCTCCTTGGAAGTTGGTATATCTTTGCAGAACTCTTTTCTCTACCATTGGTTCCCTCACAATTAAATGGACCCATATCTTCAGGGAGGGTAATCAACCCGATTGATACTCCCTACATCGGATGTATGTAACCTTTGCTTGAATGAAATTTTCCTTTTCCTAAAAAAAGAAAATATATATATATATATATATATATATATATATATATATATATATATGAATGTATATATATATATATATATTTATATATACATTCATATATATATTAGAGGTGTGGCTCAACCCTCCTCTCTAAAAAGACTCATTTACCTTACCAAAAAACACTCTATTTGGTGCCTTGTCATCCTTGAACCCCTTGTTCATCAAGCTCCTTCCAAAATTATCAAAAAGTTTCCTGGTTTTTCCCACTTTGCAAACTCCAACAATAAAATTTGGATTCTTTGCGGAAAAGAAATCACTTGGACTGTCCTTCTGGATCACCCCCAACTTGTTCATCTCTCTCTTCAATTTGCTGGCCACTCCATTGCTGCCTCCTTTGTCTATGCTGGTTGCAGGAGCATTGACAGATCTCAACTTTGGGAGCAAATTCATGAACTGAGTACCCATATCAATTCCCCCTGGATTGTAGGTGGAGATTTTAACTGCATATCTACTCCAGCTGAAAAACTTGGTGGCAGAAGGCCTAATGTTAGGACCATGTGCAACTTCAGGGATGGGCCCCCTCTTCACATGGAAGAGGAATCATGTTCAGGAAAGGCTTGACAGAATTCTGTCCAATGAGCTCTGGCAATCCCATTTCCTCCATACCCAAATTACCCACTTGGCTCTTACTTGTTCTGATCATAGACCCCTTTTGATCTCCCTAACTATCCCTCCTAATCAGCAATCTAAACCCCCTTTTAGATATCAGAATTTCTGGTCTTCTCACCCTAAATTTTTGCCATTTGTCAAGAACCACTGGAAAGCTTCTACTCAACAGGACCCCTAGATCAGATTATGCTCATTACATCAAAACCTGAGTCCCCAGCTGAATAAGTGGGGATGGCAGCAATTTGGCAATGTCTTCTCTGCAGTTGAACAAGATGAACAAGAAGTTTTGTCTTTGGAGGAGAAGACCCAACATAACAATGATCTAAATCCCCTTCTGCTGGCAGCTGAAGCTAAACTTTTGAAATCCATTGATATCCAAGATATGTATTTGAAGCATAAGGCTTCCATCAAGCATTTTGTTGAGGGAGATAGGAATACAGCCTATTTTCATGCCTACTTACAGTATAGAAGAAAATGCAACTACATTCACCAAATAAAGAAGGATTCTGGGGAATGGATCTCCCATCATCTGGATATTGGCAGGAGTGCCACTCAATACTTCAGGAAGCTGCTCCATCAGCCTCACATGAATAGAACCCCAATTTCATCTGCTCTTTTCAGGAACCAGCAGCCCCTCCTAACTGGGAATGATCTCAGTTCTCCCCCCTCTGAAACTGAAATCTGACAGGCCCTCTCCTCCATTGATTCATCCAAAACAGCTGGCCCAGATGGCTACACTTCTGATTTTTATAAAAAGGCTTGGACAATCATCAAAAATGACATCATTGAAGCCATTGTTAATTTCTTCCAAGGTGGTGATATTCCCCAATACTTCTACAACTCTAGTTTTGTGCTAATTCCCAAAGGTAGTATGCAGACCACTTGGGATCACTACAGACCTATATCCCTTACTTCTGTTATCAGCAAACTAATCAGTAAGATTATTGTTAATAGACTGCAACCTCTATTGGACCATCTCATCAGCCCCAACCAAACTGCATTTGTCAAGGGAAATTCCATATCTGATAACATATTGCTGGCCCAAGAATTGCTATTAGATCTTAATAAAAAGTGCAGAAGTGGAAACCTAATCTATAAGGTGGACATCAAGAAGGCCTATGACACCATTAATTGGAATTTTCTGCTGGAAACTCTTCGTCTGCTGGGGATTTCGAACAATTTCTCGCAACCTCATCAAAAGATGGTTAAAAGCTAATGCTCACTCCATAATTCTTAATGGTTCCAGTTGGGGTTACTTTGCTGCCACCAGGGGTCTTAAACAAGGGGACCCTCTATCACCCACTCTTTTCATCTTGGCCATGGACTATCTTTCTAGGCTCCTTAACCAAACTGCTACAATGCATGCTTCCACTAGGTATCATCACAAATCAAATATTACCATCTCCCATCTGATATATGCTGATGATGTTATGATTTTTTCTAATGCTTCTAAAATTGCTGTTAATAAAATCATGAAATGCCTGCATTCTTTTCAACTGTGTTCTGGGATGGAGTTCAATCCTGCAAAAAGCTACTTAATTTTCCCCCATAAAATTACTGCTGATACTAAACACTGGATTACCTCATTCACTGGCTTTTCCAGCACCACTCTACCTATCAATTACCTTGGGGCCCAACTTAATTTAGGCAGAGCTTAGCAAAGACAATTTGATGAAATCTTGAACAAGATCAGCACCTACCTGGCTAATTGGACTCATAATTATCTCTCAAATGGGGGTAGATTAACCAATCTCAGGAGCATCCTCATAACTCTCCCAAACTATGCTCTCCAAACAGCTGGTATGAATAAAGGCATACAATACCTGTTTGAAAGAGCCTTTAATCAGTTCTTATGGGCTGGACAAAGGAAGCAACTTCACTGGTCATCCTGGCAAAAAGTAGCTAAACCAATTTGGGCAGGTGGTATGGGTTTCAAGACCCTCCAACAGATTTCCCAAATCAACATCTGCAAACTCTGGCTTAAATTCAGATCCCAAACCTCACTCTGGGCTCAATACATCTCTGGAAAATACTACATTCACTTTCACCCTTCCCAAGCAACTAGTAAAATTGGTGATTCTAAAATCTGGAGAGCCATGGTGAAAAACAAAACCCATGCTGAGAATATGTACATATGGAACTTAGGACATGGAAATCTGTCTTTCTGGCTGGATCATTGGTGCCCAGCTGATTGGCTCCATCCCTTCCCTACCTCACCTGATCCAAAACTTAAAGTTGCTGACTACTGGAATGGGGACAACTGGTCTATTCCATCACTACTTAAGGTGCTGAGTAAAGAATCTGCTGATCAAGTGGCTACGATCAAATTCAACAACAAAGAGAAAGACTCCATAAGCTGGCAATCCCATCTCTCCCACAACCTATCTAAAGCCATCTATTCCAAACTTTATAACTGGAACACTGTGCAATGGGGTGAGGCGCCCTGGAATAAATACCTTTCTCCTTCCATGTGCTTTTTTTCTTGGAGAACTTTCTTGAAGCTACTTCCCACTGATGATATCCTCAAAGTGAAAGGTATTAGAGGCCCCTCTTGCTGTAAGCTTTGCTGGAAAGAGGAAGAATCCATCCCTCATCTATTTTTCAGATGCATTTTCTCCTAAGCTGTTTGGAGAAAACTCACACAGCAGCTCCACTTAAACACTCTGAATTTGACCTGGGATCTCCTGTCTTCCTGCTGGCTAGGCTGGAATGCAATTGGTATGGGTGCCATTCCTTTTATCATTGCTTGGTTTATCTGGATGGAAAGAAACAAAGTTAACTATGATGGAACTATACCTAGTCAGATTCAAGTTACCAAAAAGTGCCTCTCTTACATCCTAAAACTCATCAGATACACTAAGTTCCCCAATATCTGCTGCCTGGAACTCTCAAACTGTCTCCCTTCCTTCAAGATTGAACTGGTATCTTGGCTTTCCCCCCATTACCTCAAAGTCAATTGTGATGGCAGCTTCTGTCCTGATTCTGCTGGCATTGGTGGTCTCTTCAGAAACAGTGGTGGTAATTGCTGTCTTTTCTTCCATTCTCCTGTACATGCCACTGATTCCATGGAAACTGAGCTTATTTCCATTTACTGGGCTCTCAACATTGCTAGGAATTTTCATTGGCATCATATTGAGGTTGAAAGTGATGCTGAACTTGCCATTAAGAGCGATGAAGGATGCGATCTCCCTGCCACTCTTCCCCGGCACCATCTCTATCGGGTTAAAAGAATTCATGCCATTCGATCTCCGATCCAACCTCGGTTCTACTTCACCTATGAGAAGTCGACGAACCAGCTCGATCGGTTAGCCAAATTGGGAGCTAATTCTGGTGAAGCAGTCATATCCCATACTCCCTCACCCCAGCTATCCCTGCTTATTGGTATTGACATCCTTAAAGTCCCTCACATAAGAATTATTCACTAACTGGGGCTTGGTGGGCCTCTCTACCCCCACCCTCATTTTCTCAGCATGATAACATTGTTTTGTGCCTGTTTGTAGGCTGTTTGTTTTTCAACATTCTTTATACTTCTGTCAATTAGCATGTTAGGTGTTTTGCTTCCTTTTGGGTTTGTGAGGGATGGAGCCCCCCTCAACCTTTTTTGTACCTAACTTCTAATAGCAACAAAGTTTTGTTTTAAAAAAAAATATGTATATATATATATATATATATATATTGCAAAAGACTTGCCTAATAGGCAAGTGATATATTAATGTCCATAATCAGTACATCTATCTTCTTACAAAAGGAAGACCTAATCTATCCCCATGCACCAAAATGGCCAGGGGAGGGGGAGCTGTAGTATCTACAAAAATTTCACCATTACAGTATCCCTGAAAGGCAAGCCAATGTGCAGGAGCATTGCCTTCCCTAGGTATATAAGAAAATTTTACATTGTTACTCTCAACCAATCCCTTCACTCTGTTCAGCCATCTCTGAATGTACCATGGAGCAATTTCAGTACCCTGCAGGAAGCTGATGCAAATGGAAGAGTCAGATTCCACAATAAGGAGCCTCACTTCACAGATCTTGGCAATTTTAAGGGCCCAATAGATGGCAATCATTTCTGCCTCAAGAGCATCACATGCTTCAGTGGGAGAATAAAAGAACAACAGACATTGCCCCAACCCATTTCTGAAAATACCACCAATCCCAGCATGCTGATTTTTAAAGCTTCCATCAGTGTTTACTTTAATCCAATTAGTAAGGGGAGGGGACCAACCAACCACTAGAGAGGATGAGGAAGAAGTCCCAGAACCTACTTGGCAAATATCTCTAAATTTGTGTTATTTAGTGAGTTTCTGAAAATAGGTTAAGCGAGTGAGCGACGAACAAGGGAAGTCGGGACGTAACACCCTTCAAACCTTACCTTATTTCTGCACATCCAGATAAACCAGGCCACAACACAAGGAACCACCAGGAGATTCACCTTATGCCAGTCCACCCAGCACATCAAAAGATCTAGCCAACTTAAATTCAATGTTTCCACCTGAATTCTGCTAATGATTTGAGTCCAAACCTCTTGAGAGAAAGAGCACCTGAAGAATAAATGAGCCCTGATTCCTCCTCCCGCATACATAATTGACGACGGGAAGGCCCTCTAAGATTCTTTAACTTAAGGATATCATCGATGGGCAACAACAAATGCCTATCTCTCCAAGCAAAAGAAAGACATGGATGGTGACGGTAGCTTGTTCCACGACTCGAGCCCCCACCTAATTTGATCCCAAGAATAGAATTTCGAAAAATAAAGGACCCCGGCTTTTGTAGGTGTTGCTTGTTTAGTGATAAGCTTATCTCTTTTATCAGGATGGAAGGGAGTCAAGAGAACCTGCTGTAGCTGATCAGAAGTTAAAATGTTCCTCAGAATTCTGCAATTCCATTGATTCTCAGACCAATAAGTATTAACATAACAGTTTGGAATAGAGAGTCCATCCACATTATGAGGAAAGGAGAGTTTTTCCCCTCCCCACACCCAATTATCCAGCCAAAAGTTAACTTGGCTCTCTCCCAGCTCCCAAATGAAGGTCTGTTCAGCCTTATCTTTGACCTTAAGCAATGCTTTCCATAGCCTAGAATCCCCCAGTTTGGGCATCACCAGAGAAGGATGTTCCTTTCTGCAGTACTTACCATGCATGTAGTGTGCCCAAATGGTGTCATTAGCTCTGAATCTAATCCACAGTTTACATAAATTTATGAAGCTAAGCTGTTCAAAGCTTTTAAACCCCAACCCCCCAGCCTGTAGGGGTTTACATAGCTGTTTCCAGGATAACCAATGGATCTGCCTATGTTGACCAGCCCACAGAAATTTATTAAACATTCTTCCAATGCTTGTTTGTGTGCTCTTTTTCATGATAAACATCTGTAGAGCATAGGATGGGAGGGCAGTTAATATGCTCTTCAATAATGTTAGCCTCCCCCCATTTGATAGAAAGGAATTAGACCACCCAGAAATTTGAGCTTTGATTTTTTCAGTAATTTCTTGAAATTGAGTTTGTTTAGATCTTCCCTTAATCAAATGAACACCCAGGTAACAGATAGGCAAATTGGCAGAATGAAATCCAGTATATTCAGCAATCCTGGTTCTCACCATAAGGCTAACATTAGAGCTGGGGTAGAAATGGCATTTCTGTAGATTAAGTTCCAAGCCAGAAACCTCCTTGAAGTGTGCTATTGTTTTAATTACAGTTTTAATAGCAGCCTTAGAAGCTTTAGAAAAGATAATAATGTCATCTGCATAAGATAAATAGCTGACAATAAAATTGGACCTGTGATGGTAGGCTAAGCTGGGTGTTTGGGTAAAAACAAAATCCAATATTCTGGATAAATAATCAAATGCAAGGATAAAAATTGTAGGGGAGAGAGGGTCCCCTTGTCTGATACCTCTAGATGCACTAAAGAACCCATGGCTTCTACCATTCACCATAACAGAATGACCATTATTACCTAGCCACCTTTGGATGAGCTGAACAAAACTTGGTTGAAAACCTCTAGAACATAGGGTTTGAGTGATGAATCTCCAACTGATGGTATCATATGCTTTTCTTATATCAAGTTTAAAGATGACCTTGTTGCCTCTGCATTTCTTATCTAAATCCAATACCATCTCTTAAGCCAGCAAAATATTGTCCGAGATTGATTCGCCTTTCACAAATGCGACTTGACTTGGAGCTAATAAGAATATTCAAATGTGGTCGCAATCTTGTCATAATGATTTTACTGATAATTTTGGACATTACAGATGTAAGGCTAATAGGTATATAGTCTCCCCAAGATTTTCTCAGCTTATTTTTAGGGATTAACACAATAGTGGAGGCAGAAAAGTACTTTGGAATATCAATACCCTGGAAGAAGTCCTGTACAGCTTGAATTACTTCCTTCCCTACTACTGTCCATCCAGCTTTATAAAAATTAGAAGAGAAACCATCTGGTCCTGCAGCTTTAGCACCATCAATGGAGTCTAAAGCATTCTTGATTTCATCTTCCCCAGGGATGTCAATTAAATGAAGATTTTGTACATATGGGGGCTAATCCTGGAGCACACTATCATAAATGGGGGTAGAACATCTATTGGGTTGAGTGAAGATTTGAGTAAAGTGATTAACAGCATCCAATGCAATATCCTCAGCATTATGGAGCATAGTTCCAGCCTCATCAGTGATGGAAAGAATCATATTACACTTCCTCTTGTACTTAATGTATGCATGATAGTAATTAGTGTTTCGTCCCCTTCAATAAATTTGGCAACGAAATGCTTTCGTTTATAAAAATCTTCCCGATACTTGACCCGAACTAGAAGTCGATCATGAGCACTCGTAAAGAGCGACTTCACTACACTCCCCATTAAGAAAACCAGCTTCAGCAGCAGCCACATCCTCTTCAGCCTTCTTAAGATTTTCCTGTATATTCCCAAACACTGTCCAATTCCACCTCCTGAAATGCTTAGCAGTGATTTTATGTAATTCCCAGAGATTACCCCAAGAGGAACCTTCCTTTGGAGAGACCCAAACCTTCTTAAGTTCAGCCAGGAAATCTGGGTGCTTAGTCCACATATTTTGAAATCTGAACATGCCACATGTAGTATTATCAGTGTTGTTAATAGAGATGAGCAATGGTTTGTGATCTGAACCTGCCATGGATAGGTGAGTAACAATAGTATAGGGAAATTGCTGAAGCCAAGAAGTGTTCCCCAGCATTCTATCAAGCCTCTCCCAGATTCTACCCCTTCTCCAGGTGAATGATGGACCATTGAAGCCCAGATCAAAAAGAGCAGCATCAGCAAGGAATTGATTAAACCTATTCATGGAAGCCAAGCTAGGTGAAGCACCACCTTTCTTTTCTGCAGCAGAAGAAAGGCAGTTAAAGTCCCCTCCAACAAGCCAAAAAGAGTTAATACTGGGGGCAATGTTAACCAAGGTATTCCAAAGGTTCTGCTGGTGAACAGGAGAAGAGCTAGCATAAATAAATGTGACAAAACCAAAATGGTCTCCAATAGAAACCTGAATGTGCATAAACTGTTGATGATCCACCAAAATAGAACATTGTAGCTCCTTTCTAAAAAATACCCATATCTTACTACTGTTGACCTCATTTTTGATGAGGACTTCTCTTCTTCTTTTTAGTGATTAGGATCTAGCCTTAGGCTTTTCCTTTGACTATCTTAGGGGACTAGAATTGGGACCCACCTTTTAGAAATTCAAACCACTTCTTAACTCCCTGCAAACTCCACAAACTTGACTGTGGACCCCTAATCACCTAGAGGGTTGAAATCAAATGTGGAAGTTTAAAGGATGAGTTCCTATAGGACTCTTTGGCCTTAGGACCGTCCCGGGCGGCACTGGTCCAGTGAAGGGGCCGACTTACACACACACTACACTTATACACTACACCTACACACTACACTTCCACACACCTCCTAAAACCACACCCATACCCAACTTGACCTCCTGACTCATGTAGGTGATTCACATGGATGGTCCTTAACCCCTAAGCCCTTGGCTAAGAGGGTTAGGAACAACATAGTGGATGCCTCAAATGAGTCCCTTCATGGCTCTGTGGGCTTGATGTGACTTCATGGCTCAACCAAAATGACTTCATTCTACTCAAATTCATCCAATCTTCAATTTTCCAAATTTTCAATTTTTGACCCCCGGGACCCTACACCCGTCTAACCTACCAAATGCCCTTGAAACTACCCAAAATTTGCAAAATCACCTAAATTGCTCAAAATTCCCCAAAATCAATCCCAAATATTTCCACACCACTCAAATTGATCATCCATACCCAAAAATACCAAAAATTCCAAAAATACCTCCCAATACCCTCCAAATACCCAAAATACCCCCCTTGACCCAAAAATCCAAAAATTCAGAAAATTCCCAGAAAATTTCAGAAAATCCCAAATATTCCCAATTTCATTTTGTCCAACTACACCATGAGCCAATTTTGTCAATTTACCCTACTTTTGTCAAAACCCCCAATTTGACCCATTTTAACCCAAAGTGAACCCAATGTCAAACCAAACCTACCCAATTGACCCAAATTCTGGTCCAATTCAATTCTAAACTTCAATTCAACATCCCAAATGTCAATCTAGACCAAATCCAAGTTCAATTTGATTGACATTTGGATCCAATTTCACTTTTGGCCTTAAAGCCCAATTTGGACCCATGACCCAAACTTAACCCAAACTCACCCAATTCAACTCCAATTAATCCCAAATCTTTTCTAAATCCTCCTTAGCATCCCCACAAGAAAACAACTAACATTATTTGCCCAAAATTTGGACCCAAACCCCACTCAACTTCAACTCAAAGCTAAAAGACCCAATTTTGACCTAAACCCAAACCTAACCCAAATGAGCCCAAACCCCAAAATCAAAGCCTAACCAAAGTCAAAACCTCTTTGAAACACTCTCATAAACATTTCCCAACATTTATTTTACATCAATTTCAACCCTAGCCCAACATTGGCCCAACTTGGCCCACTTGGGCCTATGTTGGCCCATTCACCAAAAGAACCCAAATCAACCCAATTCAAACCCAAATCACTCCCAATTTGCTTCAAGTCACTCATGACTCATCCATGAGCTAAAAACAACATTTGTTTGGCCCAATCCTTCACAAATTCCCCATCCATAAATTTATTTCCAAACCAAAAGCCCACTTTCTTAAACCTTCCTAAAGCCCATCTCCACCAAAATCCAAAGGGGCAAAATTAATCTAAGGCCCATATGACAAATTCTCTTCATCATGCATTCAATTAAGATCATCCCTAAGTTCTAATCCAATGATCAAATAATTCTAAATAAAGCTTCATCCAACTTTCCACCAAAATGTCCAAAATCCTTAAATTCCATTTTTATGAAGTTGACTAAACTTTTCCCAAGCCAAATGGAGCCATGAATGAGCCATTCCCAAGCCATATGAAGCCATGAAAGTTTGGCATGTGACCATGCCATTAATGGCAAGAGGAGGGGCTCCTTTCCTAATCTTTCATTAAGCCTTTTTAACCTTATTCATGACACACACTAAACCATGTTTAGCCACCTCATCATGGATAGAGACCATACCATTCTCTCTGGTCGACCCAACCGATCCTCTCGGCCCAAAATCGAGGCCATGGGGAGGTGCACCCAACCCAAACCAATGGATTGACCAAATTGAAGCCAAAATGACCCCTTCCCCATTCCATTTTAATTCAAAGCCTTTACACATAAGCAATTGCCACTGATCGCACAAACCTCCGACCCGACCCACTGGACTCGAGGGTGACCCATGCTCGCGGCCAGCCGCCCGGGTCGCCGGAAAACACCATGGCCGAGACCTCGGGAGGAGCCAAACTTTGGAATTCCACCTTGCTGAGCTGCCCCATGCCCAATGGCCACCATGGCTGTTCTTCCCATGACCAGAGCAGCTGATCCCAACCCTTGGCCATCCCTGTGAGGCTCTCCAGCCACCTCTATTTAAACCCGACCCCCTCACGGCCATGAGGGGAGAGTTGCACAAACCTTGCCGAAACTCTGCCAAAATTGTTCCAAACCCTTCTCCACCCTTAGAGCAGTTGATCCCTAGTGTCAATTTGCCCTAATCCCCATCGACAAAATCCGATTTCTCAACCGAAATTCCACCCAAAACCAGGACACTTCTCCACAGGTGAGCCAATCCCCAAATTGATTGGTTCTACACCTTCACTGCACCAAGGGAAGGTGTCCACCAACAAAAGCCCCATCTCCGAGCCACCGGCTTGCTCCGGCCTCCAAGCTTTGTGATCGGCTGTGGTCGAAATCATACCTAGACAATTCACCAGACCAGGAGACTTCATCTGCAGCTTGCTAGGATCCAATCGAAGGTGCAACAACCCTCAGATCGAAGCCACACTTCTCTGAGCAAAGGTATGAGCTAACTCTTCATCCCGACCTTCTGGAGATTCTCCATTTCAAATGCTTTAATTTCAATGCATGATAACCGTATAGATGTGTTCGTCTCTTCAAGATGAATCCATAGAGCATAAGAACATGAAAATCCATTGAGTATCGAGTGAGATATTAGGGATTTAGTGTGGACGGCTCTCGGGTGAGGACACTTGGGGAAGATGAACGGATGCCGTCCATCCAATACACGTGCAGACGGACGGCCAGGATCGCGTCGGATCAGAAGACGGAACGATACAGCGGGCCCCGGGAGCGCTGAGTCAGATGGCGGCGTCGAATGGGAGCACGCCACGCGGCGTTTCGGAGCTGCCGAGGTTGACGCGGCGCCGCGTGGATAAATAGAAAATTAGGGATTTTTCTGATTTATTTAATTCCCTAAACTTCAAAAATTCATAACTTTGTGTAGAAAAATCAGAAAAATAAAATAAAAATACCCTCTTGCTCATCGAACAGAGGAGAATAATGTGGAAAAGAAATCATTTAATTTCATCAAGTATTTTATTTTTAATAATTTATTTACTGTTTGCATTCTTTTAATTCTCTAAGCATATAGGAAATTCACCATGGCATGAGACCATAGGGCTTTTGAAACCTTTGAATTTGGGAACATTCCCTGAATTTTCCAAAGTCAGAGGCCATCCCTATGAAGAGTTATTGATTTTTCAAATTCATGTTACTATTTTGAGTATTTTAATTCCAGTAAATAGCATGTTGTGAAATAAATTCTAGGAAAATTTGGTGATGTTCCTTATGACCAGAGGACCCTAGGAAAAATAGGTTTTGAGTTAGTTCATTTAAAACAACCCTAATTGGCTTAAACACCCAAAATGGATCTCTAATTAATTAGAGCTAAACATACATCAAATTGACTTGAAATTAATTCTCCACTGACCTTTAGGATCAGAGGAACCCACCATAAAAATTTGAGGTCAATTGGACTTGGTTAGCCCTACTAAATGGGTTGATTAAGCCATTTAATCAATTTAAACTTTAAAAATTCATAACTTTCAAAATACTTTTTAAAAATTCACCAAATTGGTTTTGGAGCCTCTCTGATATCAGAGGAATTTAAGAAAATTAAAATTTCAATTTTCTAAAAAAGTTAATTTTTTAATATTATTTTAATATTTTAATAATTAAAAAATAATAAAAATCACAAAAATAATAAAATTCACCAAAATGTCACATTTTGAATTTTAATCACTTAGGAACAAACCCCATATTTTTCTTAGGTCTATTTAGTGAGATATTAAATTTTAAAGCTCTAGGGCAATTTTAAAATTAAAAAAATATGTTTTCTAACTTTTTCACTAAAATAATTATAATAAATCATAGAAAAATTAGAAAATTGCAAAATTTGCTTCTCTGATTTCCTTGATATCAGAGAGATTTTTGAAAAATATAAAATTCATTTTTCAACATTTATTTTATTTTTAAATTAATTAATACTCCAAAACTTAAAATAATTATAATAAAAATAATATAATTCAAAAAATCACCAAAATGGGTTCAAGTGGTCCTCTGGTCATTAGGAATGTCCCCTAATTTTCTTAAGGACAGAAACTTCCCCTTTGTCATGTTATTAAATTTTCCTTGGAAATCTCCATTTTCTACCAAAAATAATTATTTAAATAAATTAAATACAGAAAAATCACATTTTCTCCTCTCATGTCTTTATTGACATATGAGTGAAGTTACATAAAAATTTCAAGTTCATTTGAGTTCAATTTAGTGAGTTATGAAATTATTAAGCTTAAAGGGTAAAGTGGTAATTAAAATTTTAACCCTTAATTAAAACTTTAGGTTTAATAAAAAAATTAACAAGTAAAATATTTGATCCTAATCTGATTTGGATGATTGAAATTTAAATAATTAAAGGGTAGAAACCCATTAAACAATTTAAAATAATCAAACCTTAATTAAATAATTGATTAAATTTGGAAGAATAATAAAATTGGAATTATTAAAATAGGGATATTATTAGGAAGAGATTTATTCTTCAATTTAAAAATCCCTAAATTAATCATCTCATTAATATTCAATTCTTAATTAAAATGATAACTCAAATTCAAAACATTAAAAGACTTAATCATTAAACTAAAATTAAATTATTAAACTCTTTTAAAGTGTTAATTAAAATTAAAAATAAAATTAAATTAAAAATCAAATTAAATTAAATTAAATTAAATTAAATTAAATTAAAATTAAAAGTTGAATTAAATTAAATAAACAAATTAAATTAAATAATTTAAATTAAATTAAATTAAATTAAATAAATAAAATCAAATTAAATAAATTAAATGAATTAAATTAAATAAATAAAATCAAATTAAATTAAATTAAATTAAATCAAATTAATTTAAAATTAAATCAAATCAAATTAATTTAATTTAACATCAAATCAAACTAAATTGAATTAAAATTGAATTAAAACTCAATTAAATTAAATTAAATTAAATTAAGTTGAATTAAATATAACATCACCAAAGACATAAAGAATCCAAAATAAATCTAAAATAACTTGAACACTATTCCAAATTTAAAACCATTAATTGAATTTAAACTAAATCACAAACCATTTGAATACCAATTTACCCTCGAAAGCTTTGGTTATTATAACTCCTAAACAGAATATTAAATGAAATGTTACTTCACTTATAGGACATTCAAATGTCCTAGTTCACTGAGCAAGACAACAAAATTTGAATCCTCGGATGATTAATTTATTTATATAATTAAATTCATTTGGACTTAAAACAATCCTAGAAATATTGAAAAGATGTTTAAGATTTGTCTTAAGCACTTCCTCGATATGATAGGATGTTTATAAGAACAACTAAATTTAATTATTCTTTGATGAAGAAAATCGTCCTCAAACCAAAACACAAGAACCTAGACGTCATAGGAAATGACTAGCTATAGGATTAGGAACTTGGTAGAAAACCATAACCCTTCCCTTAGCTTTACATAGGAACTTGCTTAAATATTCTAATTGTGTTTTAAGTGCAGCTTGGGATGACGGGAAGACCCTCCAGGTACACTTTTATTTTATTGCAATTTACTTTCTTGCAATTTACATTATTGCAATTTATTTAACTGCATCGCACTTACTTTTCTTGCATGATAAACAACTGTTGCATGAAAACCCACACCTTTAGGATAGTCCCTAAAACTGAAACCAAAACTAAGTTAAAAGTCATTGCAAGATAAAATTCACCGCCACAAGCATTTCAAAATATAAAACAACTCAAAATTTAATCACAAACGTAACACAAAACTACAATTACAACTAAATTAAAACGTCTTGTTGGATGATCGGGAATACCTCGGATGATGTAACCTACGTGTTGCTAACGAGATTTCCCACGGTCTAAATGAAAGTGTGGAACTCATTCGGTTGAGTTTAGCAAATTCATCCGGACTAAGTGAATCCGATAAAAATAATGATGCCGGAAGGATGGAACCGTGGGATCTTAACCGGTGTCGTTATAATCAACTTTAAGATTTGTTTTAATTAAAATATTGAAAACACTTGGAAATTAAGATTTTCTCTAAACCAAAACACTTTTCTCATCCCCCGATTTATGACTTCTAAAACTAAAACCTCTGCAACAACAAGGAGCTCGAAGCATGGTGGGCAAGCACGGCCATCGTCATCGCAAAACTCGAGTCTACTTCAGCAAAAAACTTTCTTAGAATTAAACAACCAAGCCATAGGATTTCGAGGTAGTTTGCCTAGTGCAACATAAATCCTCAACCTTTTGTTAGGCATTTGCACTGCAAATTAAGCCCTAACCGGTTTTAGGATTCCGAGGTAGTCGTCTGATACTACATAAACCCTCACATCTTCGAGGCTATTTGTATGATCATATCATACGAATATAAGTCCTAATTAATTAAAATTAACAAGATCAAAACATTTAAATAAATATTAGGACTTTCCTAAACTCAAGCCAAACAATAGGATAGTCGGGAAATTACCGAAGTTCGCTTCGAATCCGTGATTTCTCCTACTTTTCTTCCTTTGGATTCCCAAAACAAAATGTTCCAAATTTGATCCATTCCCTATTGAAATTCCAAACTTCAATCCTTTGAGAACTTAAACTTTGAAATTCTTGAGAGCGAATTATTGATTATTATCGAGAGTTTTCTTAGGTGATTCCCGTCACTTAAGATGTAATTAACTATAGGGGCTTGCCCTTATAGGGAATTTTAAAGAACCCAGGTAATATAAACCCTGCTTAATGCTTTCATATTAAGCAGGGGAATTTGTCGGCTTATAAAATTGGTTCGCAGACCAAATGGATGTCACAAATCTTTTAGTTTGTTTAACCGAGCCCCACCATCAAGCAGTGTGTCTATCCTTAGGGATAGATACACGGTTTGTGGTGCGGTGCTCGTTTATATAAACTATTTGGGATGTGAGATCAGTTTAATCTCATGTCTTAAAATCTTCAAATTTAAAATTATTTTCAAAATCAAATACTACTTTTCAAATTATTTATTTAAATTAAATTAAAAATTTGCCGACAACTTCTGTTAGGCGACCCCCTTTTTAAAATAAAACACACAACCTAAAAATAAGCCGTACAACTACTCACATTAATCCAACAGTGGAAATTAGGAAACTTTTTAATAATGCTGTGAGTATTTTTATTAACCGTGGGTTCAAGCAAAGCAAAACACCATAGCTTGTAATATTTAACAAAGTATTTAATTCTGCTGATAGAGGAGGGATGTGCAGCCCCTCTTATATTCCAACACATAAAGTTAATCATAATAAGAGGTTTTTCCCTTTTCCCCTAGTCCTAGGAGCAGAAGAGGGGCTATCAAGAGGATCACTTGAAAGCTGGGATTCCAGCAAACTTTGTATCTCTGATTTGCTTTTCCTTCTTTTACTGTTTTTCTAGATTTGCCATCCAGACTTAATTTCATCATTCACCACTTGAATCTTCCCCCCAGATAAATCCATCCTATTTTCAACTTCACTGATTTCTCCTGGAAGAGGAGCAATGTCCATTTCATTAATGACTTGGGTAGTGACAGCACCCTCAATAGCACCTTCCTGCTCCTCCACTGTCTGCACATCCTCAGTCTCCCCCACTCTGCCATCCCTAGGAGGGTCAAGATTCACAACCTCCCTAGATTCAGTTTCTGCATTCAGGTTTTCCTTCTCTTCTCTTTGAGTAATGGCTGGGGCTAGGTTTACAGTCTTCTGCTGACCAACAGATTTCTTTGTGCTAGGAGGATGAAGCCTGTAGCAATTCTCCATCTCATGGCCAAACATTCTACAATGCTTGCAATAAAAAGGTTTAAATTCTACTTCCACCTCCTGCCAGAAGCCTTCTTCTGGTATATCCTCATCAGTTCTCACCCACACTTTATGAATATCTGGGAGTGTAATGTCCCTTTCCACCAAAACTCTTGCTGCAGCTGGTCTTGCCAAATCAAATGTGTGTGTATCTGTTTTTAATGGGGTTCCTGTGGCTTGACTTATATTAAAAAGAGCATTATGATCATAAAGCTGTATAGGTAGATTTGGGAATTTATACCACATGGGAATAATGGGTGGCTCCTTTAGTGGATCAAATTCAGGGGTCCATTTTAATAACTTCATGTATGTACCAGCAATTAGGATAGATTGCTTGCCAAATACCTTGGCATAGTCTTCCTCATTAGAGAGTCTAATGAGCAAGTGCCTTCCATCCAGCAACCCAAGCTTCCAGCTGCCAGCAAGATTTAACTCCTCAAAACTTTTCCTTACATATTCCATTTTTGGGTGTCCCATCTGAAATTTCCCAATCAAGCAGTACTTAATGGCATCATTAAGACTCCTCATATCTTTTTTGGAGAACAAGACAGCAGGCAAGCCATCCTTGTTACCTACTGGATTAATAAAAGGAGCATTTCCCCTACCAGCAGCAGTGTCATGCAACGCTTGGGGAAAAACAAGATGGTCAAAGGTTTTGTCGGCAGAATTCCCCATGCCCACAACCCCTGCATAAGAGGCTTTATCCCACATAGCATTAGTTGCTGCATCAATAGGATATGGCCGAGCAGAATTAGCCATAAACCCAGAACCTCAGAAACCAGCCTCCAGGTGCAAACACAAGAGGAGAGTCCAGAGGAAACCAAACCAGAAGAATCCAACAGAAGAAAGCCACAGCAGAAGAGAACCAAGCCAACAAGCCAAACCAAGTCAATGTAACAGTAAAAATTTGAAAACTTCCCAGCCCGGGAAGGCAGAAACACAGCCAAACAGCCAAAGAACCCAAGGGGAAGCCAAACCAAGGTGCAGAACCAGGAGAAAGACCTACCAGCTCCAGCCATAACTCCAGCCGGCACTAGCAAACCCTAGCAGAGCACCTCCCTCCAAACCAGCCGCCATATATATGTATATATATATATATATATATATATATATATATATATATATATATATATATATATATCTTTATATATATATATATATATATATATACGCAGCAGAATGAAGAACCCTTGCGCTGCCGCAAGCTAGGGTTTTTGCGGCCGGCTCGGGACGTCGCTCCTTCCCGAGCCTCCTCTACTGGCCAACCCAGGAAGCTATTCATTGTTTTATGTAGAGATGGGCAGTGCTCCAGCTCCATTCTCTGATATTGGAAAAAAAGCAAGAGATCTTTTGACGAAGGATTATTGCTTTAATCATAAGTTCTCATTGGCAACAATAAGTACCGCCGGATTGGGCATAACTGCAACCGGTGTAAAGTTGGATGAAGTATTTATTGGTGATGTCAGTACACAATACAAAAATGGTAAAACAACTGTGGATGTGAAGGTGGATACCAATTCCAACGTATCAACTACAGTTACAGTCAATGAGGTTATATCTGGTGCGAAGACTGCATTCAGTTTCAAAATTCCTGATCAGAAGTCTGGGAAGCTTGATGTCCAGTACTTAAGTGATCATGTTGCCATTGATTCGAGCATCGGCATGAATACCAACCCAGTTTTGGAGCTTGCAGCGGCAATTGGTTCCAAAAAATTTGTTGTTGGCACCGAGGTTGGATTTGATAGCACTTCTGCAACATTTACGAAATACAATGCAGGGTTTAGCTTTAACCAACATGACTTTTCCGCCGCACTCATGTTGGCTGATAAGGGAGAAACTGTGAGGGCATCATATATTCATTTCCTTGATCCTCTCAACAGATCAGCAGTTGCTGCTGAAATGTTCCACAGATTGAACACCTCAGAGAACAGCTTTACTATTGGAACTTCTCATGCTTTGGATCCCCTCACTCTTCTCAAAGCCAAACTCAGCAATAATGGGAAGGTTGCAGTTCTTTGTCAGCATGAATGGAGGCCCAAATCTCTGCTAACCTTTTCAGCTGAGTATGATCCCAAATCTGTAATTTCACCTTCCAGGTTAGGTCTTGTTTTGGCCCTTAAACCCTAATTTTATTAGCCTAATCTCTTTTATTGGAAACTAATTTAGTATTTATGATGCATTATTGAGATCTTTTAAGGTCAAATTTTGGTTATAATAATTCATCTGTATGAGATGAATGAATGTAATAATTGAATTGGTTGTTGTTGTATGTTGTATTACAGTTGAACTGAGAAAGCAGCAGAATTAAATATTTATCCATGTTTTTCTTTTTTGTAAAAAAAAAATATATATATATATATGTATGTATATATATATGTATGTATGTATATATATATGTATGTATGTATATATATATTTATATATATATATATATATATACATACATACATATATATATACATACATACATATATATATATATATATACATACATACATATATATATACATACATACATATATATATATATATATATACATATATATATATATATATATACATATATATATATATATATATATATATATATATATATATATATATATATATATATATATATATATATATATATATATATATATATATATATACATACATACATCTATATATATATCTAGATATACATACATACATCTATATATATATATATATATATCTATATATATATATACATATGGATTTTTAGGGAGGTTTCTTGAGGCGATTTTCTAATCTCCTAAGGTTTTTCTGTTTCTTCTACTGTTTTGTTCTTGAATTGCTTGTGTTCCATTGATTTGAAGGTTCTTGCTGAGATTTTTCTTCTTCCCGGGCTTTTGTTTTTCAAATCCTGGACTTCTTATTTTCTGTTTTGACTGCTATATCTCTTTTCTGGGTTCTTGATTATCCTTTCCTGGATTTCTTTGCTTCACTGTTTTCTCTGTTGATTCTTGATTCCTGATGGCTGATTTGAATACTAGCAAAGCTACTTTTCTTGAAGTTGCTGGTAAGGGTATCTCTGAACAGCAAGACAAACTAACCTTCCCTCAATCTTATCATGACACGGCTGCTGGGAAATGTGATTGTCAATTCATCAAACAAGTGGTTAAGAAGGGTGGTAAGCCTGCCCTTATTTTCTCTGATTCAGAATTATCATCTCTGGTGGATGTTCATAGATTCACATTAATTGGAAAATTTCAATATGGTCATCCAAAAATGGATAACATTAGAAGGATTTTTGAAGGGCTGAAATTGGTAGGGAATTGGAAGGTTGGTTTATTTGATGGTAGGCACATTATGATTCATCTTTCAAAAGAAGAAGATTATGCTAATCTTTTTTCCAGGAAATTTATTATGATAGAAGGAAGATATATGAAGATCTTGAAATGGTCCCCTAACTTTGATTCAAATCAAGAAGCTCCTATTATTCCTATTTGGTATAGGCTTTCCAACTTGAAACTTCATTTTTTCAATCATCAAGTTATTTATGCTATAGGGACTGCTATAGGGAGACCTTTAAAATTGGATTTGTCCACATTCAATCTTTCTAGACCATCCTTAGCCAGAATTCTTGTGGAAAGAGACATCACTCTCCCTGAAATTGATGAAATTTGGCTTGGTTCTCCTCATAATGGCTATTGGCAACCCATAGTTGTTGAACAAAAGCCTTCTTATTGTTATCATTGTAGAATGTTTGGACATTCTAAAGAAGGCTGTTATAGATTGAAACCTGACCTTAAACCTGTTAAAAATGTTAAATCTTCTTTATTGGCTAAGGATGGTACATTTCCTGAAGGGTCTTTAGCACCTGGAGATCAGATTGCACAAACTACTGCCAATAACAGATCTGCTGAGATTATTGATACTGTTGGTGCTACAGATTCTGGTAATCAAATTTTGCTACCTGTTATGGAAACTGCTGATGGTTCTCAAGATCCTATTCATATTCAGAAAATTAATTCTGAGTCTTCTATAATGGTTGAAAGTTCTATTATTAATTCCAATGTTCTGGGACTCCTTCAATTATTTTACCTGCTGTTGTTCCTTCAGAATTACCTAATGTTTTGCCTATAGTTATTGAAAGAGTTGTTAATTCAGAAACTAGTTTAATAAATACTGCTCCCATTCCACAAATCAATTATGATACTACTTTGATTACTGGTTCTCAGGGATTGGATTCTACTTTAGCCAATGAAGTAATTTCAGTTCCAGCTGATAATGTTGATATCAATCTTTATTTATCCAAAGAAGTATTACCACCAGCAATGCAATATCCAGTTTTTAATATTAAGCCACAGGAGATTCCTGATATTAATTCTAATAGGGCTATTGTTAATAGTGAGATTAATGAGGATTAGGTAGTGAAAAGAAGCAAGAAGAAAAAGTCAGTTGATCATCTATCTGCTGAGAACATTATTACATCCAGTCCTACTGCATCTTCCTTTTCTAGATTGATTAGGGGAGGTAGATCTATTCATCATGCTTAATTTTCTCTGTTGAAATATTAGGGGAGTGGCAAACCCTGGCTCTCTTAATAGATTATTAAGAATTAATAGGGTTCATAAATGCTGGGTGGTGGTTCTTCTTGAGCCAATGGTTAAATCTAACCTAGACAGACTTATTAGAAAGTTCCCTGGGTATAATCTTGTATTTAATTCTTCCAATAAAATTTGGGTTTTTAATAGGAAAGAATTAAAGATTGATATACTTGTGGATCATTCTTAGTTTTTACATGTTCATTTTGAGATTAACTCTTTTAAAGGATATGTTTCTTTTGTTTATGCTGCTTCATCTAAAGTGGATAGAGAGGTTCTTTGGTCTCATTTGCATGAGATTGGTCAAACCATTAATGAGGGCTGGATGGTTGGAGGTGATTTCAACTGCATTTCTCATCCTAGTGAGAAGAAGGGAGGAAGGAATCCTAATCTAAATGATTTGCTGGTTTTTTCTGATTACATCAAAAATGCTGGACTGTTTGACATTGGATTTGAAGGTTCACCATTTACTTGGAGGAGGGGAAGCATTTATGAAAGATTGGACAGAGTTCTTGTTAACAAGCTTTGGCTTGATTTTTTTCCTATTTCTAAAGTTCAACATCTTGCTAGACTGGGGTCTGATCATTCTCCTCTTCTTATTAAACTTGTTGTGGCCAATGTTGTTCACAAAACCTGCTTCAGATATTTGAATGTATGGTCTTCCCATCCTAATTGCAGGAAGGTAATTGAGTCTAATTGGATTGTTCCAAAGGATTTCTTAAATACAAATCCTCTTATTCAGCTTTGCGTGATTCGTAGAAAAACTTTCTAAGGTTTTAACTAATTGGAATTGGAGTGATTTTGGTAATATTAACTCCAATATAAAGGATGCTGAAGAGTTGGTTTCCAAAACTGAAAGAGATGTTGAAAATGGCTCTTGTTCTGATCATGAATTATTATTAGCAAATGAAAAATTAAACACTGCCATTCTTCAGGAGGAATTGTTTCTTCAACAGAAAGCTTCAGCTAATCACTTTCTATATGGTGATAGAAATTCTAAGTTTTTCCATGCTGTGATCAAATATAGAAGATCTCTTAATTTGATTTTAAAAATTAAATCTTCTACTAAAGGATGGCTTTATGATTCCCAAGACATAGCTGATGATGCTATTTTATATTTTCAGAAGCTTTTTTCTTCACATCCAGTTAATTCTTCAGCTTTTTCTGCTCAGCTGTTGAAATCTGGCATGTTTAAAGGAAATGTTGATCCTTTAACTATTCCTCCTACTGAAAATGAAGTTTTTTCTGCTATTGATTCTTTGGATAGCAACAAAACAGCTATGCCAGATGGTTATTCTTCTGATTTCTATAAAAAGTTTTGGTCTATTATTAAGCATGAGGTGGTTGATGCTATTCAAGTTTTTTTTCAAGGTTCTAATCTGCCTAAATATTTTGCATCCTCTACTATCATCCTTATTCCTAAAGATAAATTTAAAAACTGCTAGAAGGATTTTAGGCCCATAAGCATTACTTCTACTTTCTCCAAGATCATTAGTAAGATTCTAGTGGACAGGCTACAACCTTTTCTATTGGAATTAATTTCTGAAAACCAATCTGCTTTTATCAAAGGGAGATGTATTAGTGATAATATTCTTCTTGCACAAGAGCTTCTTGCTGATATTGATAAGCCTTGTAGGGGTTCTAATATTATTCTTAAGCTGGATCTTTCTAAAGCTTTTGATTCAATCAATGGGTCCTTCATTCTTGATGTCTTAGCTGCTAGAGGTTTCCAATCTGATTTTAGCAACTTAATCACTAGATGGCTGGAGAATAATTTTTATAGTGTTTTGATTAATGGAAGCCCTCATGGTTTTTTCCAAGCTAGTAGGGGGATTAAACAAGGAGACCCCTTATCCCCTTATATATTCATTTTGGCTTTTGATTACCTTTCTAAGTTATTAAATCAGGTTCATATGGATAATCCCTATGTCCAATTTCAGCATAGATCTAATATTTTGGTTAGTCATCTGGCTTATGCAGATGATGTTATTGTTTTTTGTAATGGGAGCAAGCAATCAATTAAATGTATTATGAAAACTCTGTCCAGTTTTGAAGCAGTTTCTGGAATGGAATTCAATAAAGCCAAATGTTCTTTCCTTGCAAGCACATTGATGAAGGGTCATATGAAACATTGGATATCTGATAATACTAGATTTAAAGAAGCAAATTATCCTCTTGTTTATTTAGGTTTTCCTTTGTCAAAAGGAAGAAGAAGTTTGTCTCATTTTGATGATGTGGTTACCAAAGTTTGTTCTAAAATTCAATGTTGGACAAATTCCTTTCTATCTAATGGTGGCAGAGTCACTCTTTTGAAGAGCATTTTAACTACTTTCCCTTTATATATTCTCCAAAATGTTAATATGAAGAGAAGCTCTCAAAAATTGTTATCAATTATTTTCAACAAATTTTTATGGGAAGGACAACATAAACAATTGCATTGGTCAAATTGGGATAAATTGTGTAAACCTCTTGCTTGTGGAGGTCTTGGATTTAAAAGTTTTCAACATCTCAGCTTCTCTTATTATTGTAAGCAATGGGTTAAATTTAGATCAAAGACTTCTCTTTGGTCTCTTTTTCTTCATGGTAAATATTGCAAAATATTCCATCCTTCTCAGGTTCAAGCTAAAATAGGTGATCCTAAAAACTGGAAAAGGCTTTTAAAGGTAAGAGAATTTGGTGAAAATCTTTTTATTTGGGATATTGGTGATGGCCAAGTAGATTTTTGGCTTGACAAATGGTTAGTTAATGACTATCTAAATAAACAAGGATTATCTTCTTCCAATCATAAAGTATCTGATTTCTAGACCAATTTCAAATGGGATGAGGATAAATTGAATGTTGCTGTTCATACAGATTTGGTTAACAAAATTCTGTCTATTCCTATACAGCCCAATAATAAGGATAGATTGATTACCAAGAATCCATCTACACAAAGCCTTTCCAAGTTCATCTATCTCACTAGCAATAATTGGACATATAATGATTGGGGCAAGCTACTTTGGAATAAGTATATAACTCCTTCTATGTCATTTTTCTGCTGGAAAATTTTTAGAAGTTTTTTACCAACAGATGATATTCTGAAGTTAAAGGGAATTCGGAGGCCTTCTATGTGTCCTTTTTGTCTCTCAAGTGAAGAATCTATTAATCACTTATTTCTCAGTTGTAATGCTATACAGGAGGTATGGAAGGATGTTCTTAAACAAAAGGGATTGCTTCACAGATATTGCCGATGGGTTAAGATTTTTTTATTGCTGGCGGGATTGTAAGAAGACATCAGATTTCTATATTCCCTTGGTTATTTTTTGGTTTACTTGGATGGCTAGGAATGAGATTATCCATAACAATATGGTTTTTTTAGCCAAGGTTATCATTAAACATTGCCTCAATTATCTTCATAAGATAACAACTTTATTGAATTTTAATGATAAGCCTTCTTGTGCCAAAGCTCAATTGATCATTTGGAGAACTCCTAAATTCCCATGGGTTAAAATAAATACTGATGGAAGTTTTAAACCATCCAATGCTCGTAATTGTTCCAACGCTGGTATTGGTGCTCTTTGCAGAAATCATATGGGTATTTGCTTATGGATTATCTCTGCCCCTATTGCTGCCATTAATTCATTAGAATCTGAAGCTATTGCTGTTTTCTGGTGTTTAAAGACAGCCATTATGAATCATCAAAGTCCAATTCATGTGGAGATGGATTCCTTATTACTACTGAATATTCTTCTACATAAGTCAACTACTCATTGGTATCTTCAAGTTTGGATCAATAAAATTTCTTTATTGGTTTCTAATATATCTATTGTTTGGAGTCACATTCATAGAGAGGGAAATCAACCAGCTAATTGGCTTGCTACTAGAGCCAGTTCTTCTGATGATATTTTATGTATTCCTTATTCTTCTTTGGATCCTAACTCTCCTACCTTTAGGGAGTTTAGAATTCTCTTACATGGGGACCTGCTTTCTTTTCCTCATATCAGATGTACTAGACTCTTTTGATTAATATATTTTTATTTTGCTAATATACATATATATATATATATATATACACAAATTGAAAATAATGTAAATAACATAAATAAATAATAAATTAAATTGAAATTAAATAATTAAAATTAAATAAAACCAAAATAAATAAATAATATTTAAATTAAACAAATTAAATTAAATAATAATTAATTAAATAAAAAACAATTATATAAAAATATTAAATTAAATTAAATTAAAGAATAAATGTAAATAAATAATAAATTAAATTTAATTAAATAAATTTAATAAATTAGGTTAAATTAAATTAAACAATAATGTACATAAATATTAATTTAAAATAAATTAAATAAATTAATTAAATTAATTAAATTAATTAAATTAAATTAAATTAAATTAAATTAAAATTAAATTAAATAATATTGTAAATAAATAATAAATTAAATTAAATTAAATTAATTAAATTGAATTAAATAGTATTATGAATAAATAAATTAATTAATTAAATTAAATAATAATTCAAATAAATAAATATTAAGCAATCATAAAGAAATAACAATAAATAAATAACAACTAATTAAGTAAAGTAAATGATGATCAATCAATTAAATAAAAGAAATAAATAACAATCAAATAAAAGTAAATAAATCACAATGAATTAAATAAGATAATAAATTAAATAAATAATTTCAATTACAAATAAAAGATAATGACTTTGAATAATACATAATAAAACTAACGACACAAATAATAGTTAACGATAATAACATAAAATGATAATACATAACAAAAGAAACAATAATAAGATGATAAATAACAATAATGACATATAAATAACATAATAATCACATACAATCACAACTATAATCACATCAACAATCATACACATTACACACATACAATCACAACAATCACAACATACAACAACAATCCCGACCACAAAACAATACCAACACGATAACAATCAAACCTAGGACAGGCCTCCTGAGGCATGGTTTATTTTTCCCTTTACAAAGACACTTAGGAAATCACAACTTGGTGTAAAAAAATAAAATAAAAATAAAAAAAAATAATAAGAACACCCTTATGCTTAGTGAATGCATGGAGTAACCCAAATTTTACCCGATGTCCACAAACTAACACAAACCAAATCCAAACACAAACCAAATTTAAACATAAACCAAAACCAAACCCAAACCAAAACCAAAAAACAAATTCAAACACAAACTCAATCAAATCTTCCACAAATAAAATCACAAACTTTTCACAGCACTCCCATAAGTCCAAATCAAACTACCAATTGCCACCAATCCAAATCCAAACCACACCTAAACCCATCTGCCCCAACCTACCCCGAACACCTGTGTTCATTAAGCATAAGGGTATAGGTAGGATGAGTTGTTAAGCAACATAATAAGTCTAAATGAGCCCGAGACTTTTCACCAGGCTGTGAGAGGGAAGCATGGACCTGCATCCATCTCTGACCTTTTGGATACCTTAGAGGTCTATTAAACTTAATATGTCTGCTTAACGAAACAATCCTCAATTAAATTAACAAAGTTCAGTGAAACACAACATAGAAATTCACATAAACATCACAAGACTTGGTAGACAACCAGGATCTTCACATGGACATCATAGGATTGAGTAGTTACTGCTTGTTAGTCCCACTTCTTCCTGTTTTCTGGCATGCTTTAATTTCTGCAAAATTATAAACACATGCATGCAATGCAATACTAAAGTTTCAGGTGGTGGAAATTGAAAACCCACCAGGTACATTTTTATTTTTAATACAATTTACTTACTTGTACTGTACTTTACTTCTCTTGCATGTTAAACAACAATGTCACCCTGCATGAAAACTGAAACCTTTAGGATAGTCACAAAACTGAAACCCAAAACTAAATTAAAATCAACACAAGATAAAATTCACCACCACAACATTCAAAAGATAAAATAACATAAAATTTAATCACAAACAGAACAACAAAACTACAACTTCAACTAAATTAAAACGTCTCGTTGGATGATCGGGAATACCTCGGATGATGTAACCCACGTGTTGCTAACGGGATTTCCCACGGTCTAAATGAAAGTGTGGAACTCATTTAGTTGAGTTTAGCAAATTCATCTGGATTAAGTGAATCCGATGAAAATAATGGTGTCGGATGACAGAACTGTGGGATCCTAATCGGTTCTGTTTAATCAACTTTAAGATTTGTTTTAATTAAAACACTAAAACACTTGGATTCTAAGACTTTTCTAAACCAAAACACTTCTCTCACCTCCTGATTTTCACCTTCCAAAACTAAACCTCTACAACGACAAAGGAGCTTGGAGCATAGTGGGCAGCACGGCCATCTTCTTCAGCAAAACCTGAGTATACAATAGCAAAAAAGTTCCTTAGTTCAAATAAGCAACTAGCTATAGAACTTCGACGTATTTGCCCAGTGCAAAGTAAACCCTCATCTTATCTTTTAGGCTTTTGCACCCGGTGCATTATAAGCCCTAACTCATCTAGGTTTCCGAGGTTGTCATCCCGATATGACATAAACCCTCACATCTTCCAGGCTATTCATATGATCGACATCAAATGAATGTAATTCCTAAATAATAAAATTGGCAGGATGAAATAAAAATTAAATCTTTTCCTAAACTGAGCCAAACAATAGGATAGCTTGGGAAAACACCGGGATTCTTCTCGAATCTGTGTTCTTCCCCTAGTCTTCTTTTTTTTGTACTGTGATAAAATGAAATGTTCTGAAATTTGAACCATTCACCTATTGAATTCCGATAATCACATTTTGTTGAAAGAAATCCTTACCTTTGGAAGTCATGAATATAATTATTTCTTGATCTTTATCAAGAGTTTTCTTAGATGACTTCGGTTGTCTAAGATATAATTAACTATAAGGGCTTGCCCTTATAGGAAACCTAAAAGACCCCAGATTAATATAAACACCATTTAATCGTCTTATATTAAATGGGGGGAATTTTGGCAAACATACAGGTTTCACAGACCAAACGTACGCCATACTTTTCCTTAGTTCATTTGATTGAGCCTCATCCTCAAGTTTTGTGTTCATCCTTCGGGATATATACAAAGCTCGAGGTATAGTGCTCTTTCATTCGAACTTTGAAAAATATGAGATCAGTGTGACTCCATATTTTTCTAAACTAAATTATAATTAAATTAAAATTATCCTTCCGAAGCGGGCGATGGGACTTCGATTCCAGCGACTGACAGCTTCTAATGGGCAACCCCAACTAAAAAACATATATTTAAAACTTTTTATACGCCTAGAGCTTCTAGCGACTCTGCTGGGGATAGAGTTTCTCTCTTCATAAAATCAGGAAATACAATATTCATATATCGGTAATGTACTTATGTCTCTCATGAGCCAAATTAATATTCTTCCGTTGACATACTTTACCCATTTCTTTCTTGGGAAAGTATGATCAACTCTCCTGGATTTCAGAACCATATGTTTAGCCACTCCTAAACAAGGAGGTTCGGGGTTCCTTAGGATTTTTTTTCTTTTGATCTTGTGGGGTTGGACCCCCAATAAGTGTGTTGGTGGATTAATTCCACTTGGGCAATGTTCGTTGTGAAAAGGGATCCTCAGCAGGGTCCTTTGCTTCACCTTTTTCTTCTGCCTCTTAGATTTAATTTTTTGCCTTCGGAAAGTTAATCTACCTTTAAAATTTTAAATATCATTTAAAACAAACACATGAAAATCTAAAAGAAAATAAAAAAAGAACAAAAAATGATAAGAGAAAATAATAAAATATTAAATGAAATAAAACATTTTACCCAGTTCACAGAGCGATCTTTTTTCATAGTGTTCATACTATGATGAAAAGGTCATTGGCCCTTCCTAAATTTTGGAATGTTTCTTTTGACAGTCGAAATGTCAACCCCTTTGCTGACTTTCTCTTGCAACCTGCCCTCTTCCCGTGAGGCTCATCTCTCAGCACCGTTGATTCAGTTTGGAGCCGGCTTCAGTGAGTTTGAAGTCGTGCTTGGAAAAGCCCCATTCGTGGTCCTGAAAGTTTCCGCCCCCAAAGTACAAGAACCATCTGCCAAGTTCAATCTGAACTCCCATGAAGACTTCCCTTCTGCTAAAAAGGTGAAGATGACTGATGTCCCCATTAAACCAGTTGGCTCCATGACAAGTAGAGTCGTCACCTCTACTGCTTCCGGCTTCGCCGTTATAGCACCTACTTCCCCGTCTGCTAAAAGGAAGGAAATTTTGCACGAGGAGGATTCTGACAAAGCCTTCCTTGCTCTGTCGTCTGTCTTTGAAATTGGTTCTAGTTCCAAGGTTCCCCCGTTGACCAAATCCCAAAGGAGGAATCCCAACCGGAAGCTTCGCAAGGCCGCCAGGGCACAAGCTGCAAGTATGCCAGTGATTGATGAGATTCCTCAACAGGAGGAACTCGGTTTACCAAATACCTCTCCTCTCCTCCAAGGTAGTAGGTTCCACCCGTTAGCTGGTACTACTGGAAATGAAAGTCTCCATAAGATTGTCGCTGTGCTTCCAGCACCACACAGTCGTGATGAGGAGGGAAAGAAGCCCACTCCCATCACTCGAGCTCATACTCTTCTACGGAGATTGGCCAAATTAGAAGGATGTTTTGTCGCCAAGCTTCTTAAAAGGATGGGATGTGCAATATCCCCAGAAGTGAAAGAGGAAATTTTGAAAATGGAAAAGCCTAGCAGGGTTTCTGTCAAGCACCGTTTGGGAAAGCGTGTTGAGACAACTACCACCAATTCGACACCCGCAATACGAAGACCAGTCAAGTCTCGGCTAGGTCCAAGAATGCCACCCAAGGAACTTCTGAGGAGGAAGAGACTTTCCTCTGTACATGGTCTGCACTCTATGGAGCACACTTCCTCTCTTGGTCCTGATGTCCCCGCTGAGACATTCTGTCTTGAGGCATCAATTCTCGAAAGGAGAGTGTGGTTACCGAAAGTCGCTGCACCTGTCCACTTCGAGAAGTCTACAAATCATCAAACGAATTATAAGTCCGTCACTCCTATCGTCACCACTCCTGTTGCTTCAGAGTCAATGGCAAAAGAAGGGTCGATGGAGGATAGAATTCAAAAACTTCGTGAAGATATTTCAGAGTTAACTAGGGAGCAAGGATTGGAGGTCGATAACGAGGATCTCCACCTGTCAGATTACTTGGATGATGAATTCATGGAAATCACCATGGTCGATACCAGGGCCACAGCGCCTGCGCGTGAAGCTCCTCGTGGGGAGGATGCAATAGAAGAGCTTCAAAGAGCCGTGTCCTCTAGAGACGAAATGATCAGCCAATTGGAAAAGAGAATGGAGGAGATGACCACCGCTATGACTACCATGGCCACATTGCATGGACAATCTCAGTCACGTCCGACAGCATCTCCAGAAATCATTCAGCTTGAGATAATACACATTGACGATGAAAGAAGAGAGGTTGCCTCTGCCAATGAGAATGAGCTTCCGAAGAAGGATTCAACCCCGAGTCTACAAAAAAAGGATCTTAAGCTAATCATCGAATAGCAAGTTCGGGAGGCCTTGGCCCAGTCCAAAGGCGGAGCATCAGTTTCAAAGGGTAGAACCTACCCGGAGGAATTTGATGTTGTACCTTATCCCAACGGCTTCGTGCCACCGACCTTCAAAACGTTCGACAGAACAGGAAACCCTTGGCAGCTTATAGCGCACTTCAGAGCCAGCTGTTGCAACACAGGAGGAAGTGAAGCGCTAATATTCCGTCAGTTTGTTAGCAGCATGTAGGGAATAACTTTCTATTGGTATGCTGAAATTTCTAATGGATCAGTAAAGACCTTCGCAGAAATGGAAAGCATGTTTGTGAAGAGATTCGCCGGTACTCAGCGTCATGTCACCATAGGAGATCTGGTAGAACGTTAGAAGCCCAACGAGACTTTGGTTGACTACATCTTGAGGTGGAGAAACTTAAGCATGAAATGCGAACCTCAGCTACAAGAACAACACGCGATCGATATACTACTCAAGAGTATTCACGGTCCGGTAGCTTTCATGCTTAAGGGTCTCACGATCAAGTCCTTCGAGAAACTGCTCAGCAAGGCCAGCAGCTTACAAGAAGAAATCAAGCACATGGAGCCTACAGAAAAGACAGAGAAAACGAAACCAGCAAAGGCTTATGAGAAGAGATCTGGTGTAGTGGCCATGGTTGATAAAGGAAAGCAACCGGTGATGATTCAGACCGAGCAGTCGCCTCAGCAGTACAGTCAGCCTCAACAGTACGGACAGTCTCGTCCACCACAGAATAATCAGCCCGATCAGCAGCAGCAGAGACCGTACAGGACAGACGAGAGACCAGTTCCTGCAATATCAGAATGACTACGCAGAAACTACTCTTTCAAAGATGATGTTGTAGCAAAGATATTCAAGAATCTGCTGAAGAAGCCCGAGTTCAAGTTACTCGAGCTGAAAAAGCCAGAAGAGGTGAATAAGAAAGATCAGCCCAACTTCTGTCCTTATCACCAGATGCTTGGACATACAATTGAGAACTGCTTCAGTTTCAAGGATTGGCTTTAGTGGAATTACAAAGAAGGAAATATAACGATACCGAAGGAATATTTGAAGGAGCCTGAAAAAGGTTCTATAAATGTAATTTTAGCCGAGCCAATCTCTGGGTGGAGTGCAATTTGGAATGAGCTCAAGAAGGTCCTGGATCAGATTCAGTCTGCTCTAAAGAAAGACGCTATCCGGATTCCACCGCCAGCACAGTCCAAGATGAAAGCTTCGCCGAGGAAGCTACCGCGACAAGAATGGAGGAAGAAAGAGATTGTGAGCGAGATTAAAGACGATAGCACGAAGGATAGGATAGAGGCTGCTCTCGTTAGACTGGTTGTCTCAGATTCAGCGATGAAATCTCTCGAACCCCTGACTTTGTATCATTATCTTTGTACCCCTCCAGGGTCTCGTAATAATGATATGAATGATGTTGGCTACGTTCTTACTGTCTCTAGTGATGACGTAACTAATCACAACCTATCTATCTCCGATTTTGATTCCCAAAATGATCCTCAAATCATATTAACTTCCAGCAAAGATAAAGAAGACATCGATAACACCGGCTACGATAGTACGAGAAGTGAGGAGACAGTCCTCGAGTGCAAAGGAGCTCCACTTGACATCAGTTTGGACTTCTCAGCTATAGAAGGACCTCTGAAGAAGAAGAAATAACGGAAGTGCATTTAAGGAGTGGCAAAGTACTACCTCTGAGAATAACTCCAGTGGACAAAGGAAAGCAGATAGTCACTCAAGAAGAAATACCTCCAGCTACTGAAGAAATACAAGTTCAAAATGAAGTTGAAAACCCAAATAAAGTGGATTACAACGTGTTAGCTCATCTCAGGAAGTTGCCGGTGAAACTAAGTATTTACGATGCTCTGATCCTGTCAAAGGAGATGAGAGAAAGTTTGATCAAGGCTCTACTTGATCCCGACATTTGCTTAGCGCAGTTGGCTAGCACATCCTCAGATGGAGTTTGCACCATAAAGGAACAGCCTGGCGTAACTTTCACCGATGAAGATTTGCTACTCGGTACAGCCGATCACAATCGTCCACTCTACATTTCTGTCATCATCGGCAGATTTGTGCTTTCCAGAGTCTTAGTAGATCCTGGAGTGTCGCTCAATATAATGAGTCTACGGACGTTAGCTTACTTGGACATCGACGCCCGAGAGCTTTCAATGGATAAAATGATGTTAAGAGGTTTCAATCAGAAAGGAGAAAGAGCCCTCAGATCTATAACGCTACAAATGAAAGTCGAGAATCTAGTAACAACTGCAAAATTCCATGTCATCGATGCGGATACTTCATTCAATACCCTACTTGGTCGACCGTGGCTCCATAAGTACAATATGGTCCCGTCGTCCCTTCACCAGTGCGTCAAATACTACAAAGATGGACAAGAACATTGCATTAAAGGGGATCTACAGCCGATTTCAATACATGAAGTGGGCATCTATGAAGACGCCGCTTACTATGCTCCTCTGAAAAAAACATTATTTTCAAGAAACATTGTGATAAGCAAAATTGAAGACTCAAAGGAACTACAAGGATGAGACCGTATGGCTCCAGTTCAACAATCTCATACCGCTCCTTCTCAACGAGTTGGTAAAAGTTCTTTTAGCCCACGCATCCGAGGTCGAGGCCGGGGACGTGGTCGAGGAAGAATTTCCCAGATTGTTGAACAGACGAAACCAACAATCAACATCGACATGGAGGGAAGCTCCAAAGAAGATAAAGAAACAATGATGATAAGTCAGAAGAAGCCTCAGTTCGAGATCTCTCTGGACGACAAAGCAAAGGATGAATACGAATCGATATACGATCGGATTAACCATTATTTTCATGCCATGACCCTTACTCCGATCCATTCTCAAAAGTTAGAGAGTATAGAGGTCAAGGAAGTTCATAACGATGGTTTTAAACCGATCAAGTTTTACAAAGCTTCCCCTTATACTTCTGAACCTTGTGTAATTCTTGAAGAAAATGACTCAAATGAATTAATGGAATTACTTTTTGGCTACTTTTCACCATGTGTACAAAAGTTAATTCAACAAGGATATGTGTCAAATAAAATGCCAAAAGGTAAGTTACAATCGTTCAAAGAATTATGGAATGTAACACGAAAGAAACTCAATTCGAAAGAAGGTCTTTGGTTTGGTACGCTCGGACCCATCAATGACTCAGAATTTTGCATGGTTGTTACTAGTCAGTCAAAAGAAGATTGCCTGGACATTCAAGATGAATATGAAGATCAGCCAATACGCGATGCTCCGCCAAAATTCAAAGAAGAAATCAAATCAACAGTCGATGAATTAAGAAAAATCAATCTCGGGACTGAGGAGCAGCCCCGATCGACTTTCATAAGTTCGTTACTTAACAAAGAAGAGGTTGCAAACTTGGTCATGTTACTATCAGAATTCAAAGATTGCTTCGCTTGGAGCTACGACAAAATGCCAGGACTATCTCCGGAGGTCGCAGTTCACTGCCTCGGAGTGGATAAGAATGTGATGCCAGTAAAGAAAGCTCCCAGAAGGATGCACCTCGAGATAGAACAGGAAGTTACAACAGAAATCAAGAAATTAATAGACGCTAATTTTTTCTGAGAAGAATAGTATACGACATGGTTAGCTAATGTTGTGCCAGTGAAAATGAAAAATGAACAAATCCGAGTGTGTGTCGACTTCAGGGACTTAAACAAAGCATGTCCAAAAGATGAATTCCTGTTGTCGATACTGGAACTAATGGTGGACATCGTGTCGACACATATGGATGGGTCTTCATGGTACAATCAGATCAAGATGGCACCAGAAGACGCAGCGCTCACAACTTTCAGAACTCCGATCAAGATTTACTGCTACACCGTGATACCGTTTGGACTGAAGAACGCAGGAGCTACATACCAAAGAGCAATGATGAGGTTCTTCGATGACCTCATTCACAACCAAGTGGACTGCTATGTGGATGATTTGGTCGTCAATAGCAAGATAAGAGGAAGCCACCTATATGATTTGAGGATCGTATTTGAATGATTACGACAATATAATCTGAAGATGAATCCCTTAAAGTGCGCTTTTGACGTTACCTCTTGGAAATTTCTAGGATTCGTTGTCTGTCATCGGGGAGTTGAAATCGACCTAGAGAAGATTAAAGCCATCTTAGAAATGCCTCCCTAAAACCTTGAAACAACTACGTTCATTTCAACGAAAACTGGCATATCTAAGGTGCTTTATATCTAATCTGTCGGGTAGGTGTCAGCCTTTCTCTGCATTAATTAAAAAGGATGCCAAATTTATTTAGGAAGAAAAGTGCCAGAAGGCTTTCAAAGATATTAAACGATATCTAACAAAACCTCCTATTTTAGCAGCCCCTATCCCGGGTAGACCGTTGATACTTTATATCGCGGCGTTGGATGAGTCTCTCGAAGCTCTACTTGCCCAAGTCAATGATGAGGGTAAAGAGAATGCACTCTACTACTTGAGTCGACGTCTAATACCTGTGCAGGTAAAGTGCTGTCAAGAAACATTGTCTAGCTTTGGTTTTTGCCACTCAAAATCTCATACATTACATGTTGTCTCATAAAGTCAACCTGATTTCAAAGGTTAATCCTTTGCAATATTTGATGACCCGACCAAAGCTTTCCAGACGCTTAGCAAGGTGGTCAATGATATTATTGCAATTCGATATAACCTTTGTGCCCCTTCGAGCTATCAAAGGGCAGATTCTTGCAGATTTTCTCGCAGTGCACCCACTGCCAGCTGGGTCCCCGCTCAATGATGAGTTACCAGATGAGTAGATACTACAGATAGAATGCTCAATGTTGGGAAATGTACTTTGATGGAGCGTCATCAGCTCGAAAAGACAAAGGATCAGGAACAGTTATACCAGGCAAAGCAGGAATTGGTTTAATCTTCATGACACCAGATCGGGCCATGCTGAAGTTTTCTTACCACTTGACAGAGCCGTGTACCAACAATGAAGCAGAGTATGAAGCCCTAATCACCGGCTTGGAATTAGCAACACTAATGAATATAACGGGCATTGTCATTTATGGCGACTCACAGCTCGTCATCCAGTAAGTGGCAGGACAGTACAAAATTCTAAAGCCGAGATTAGAAGAATACCACTAGTATACGATGAAGTTACTTGAGCAAATTATGAATGTGATATTCTATAGGATTCCTCGAGCAGACAATGCCCATGTGGACGCTTTAGCAAAACTCGCTAAAGAATTGAATTGTCCACCCGAAGAATCTATAGATATTGCAGTACAAGGACGTTAGCTGTTGTCTCAGATCGACCTCGACAGTCTACATGAAATTGAAAAAGAAAAGACAGTTTCTACAGTGGCAGAAGATACAGAAGATTGGCATCAGCCATTAATGGAATATTTGCAAACTGGAAAGCTACCAGAAGATAAGTCAGTAGCGCATCAGATTCAGAAGTGGGCTTTGTCGAATGACCTGATCGACAATGTTCTGTATAGGAGATCAATCGACCAGATGTGGCTGAGATGTCTGAGCAGAGCAGAAGCGCAGAAAATTGTCAAAGAAGTACATGCTGGATTGTGTGGTGCTCACCAGTTAGGACCAAAAATGAAGATGAAAATCAAAATACTCGGATACTACTGGCAAGCAATAATGACATATTGCATGGATGTAGCCAAGAGATGCCATCAGTATCAGGTGCATGGAGTGGTCTTGCACCAGCCTTCAAATGTTCTACACCCAACGATTGCCTCTTGGCCATTCGAGTGCTGGGGTACGGACATAGTGGGTCCGATAGACCCTCCTTCCTCAAAAGGACACAGGTTTATACTAGTCGCTACAGACTACTTTTCCAAGTGGGTAGAAGCAGTTCCACTACGGGAAGTCACAGCACAGCAAGTTTTACATTTCTTCAAGTATCAAATCGTCTACCTTTTTGGTGTACCGAGCAGAATCATCTCCGACAACAGGTCCGCTTTCAAGAGCACGAAAATCAAAAACTTCGTCAGAAGACACGGGATAGATTGGAGATACTCGACGATCCACTACCCTAAACAAATGGCTTAGCAGAAGCCTTCAATAAAACGCTTGTTCAGATTCTGAAGAAGATGCTCGACGATAATAAAAGAGGATGGCACGAGAAGCTGCTAGAAGCCTTGTGGGCGTAACAGACGATAGTATGAACATCAGCACAGCCTACGCCGTACGCTCTTGTGTATGGGTCCGAGGCAGTTCTTCCGCTAGAAGTTCAGCTACCATCGCTCCGAGCTGCCATTGCCAATCAAATTACAACAGAAGAGAATGCCAAGTTACGACTTACAGAATTGGAAAGCCTTTAAGGAAAAAGATTGCTCGCACAGCAGAACTTGGAACTCTACCAAGCGAAGATGATTCTAGCCCACGATAAATTGCTCCGCCCGAGGTCGTTCAAAGTTGGTGACCTCGTGCTTGTTCTTAGAAGGCCTATTCTTGCACACCGCAAAATAGGTGGAAAATTCGAACCGACCTGGGAAGGGCCACTCATGGTGGAGAAGGTCTGTACAGGAGAATCTTACCAGTTGGTGGATTCTCAAGGGGATAGACCCATGTTGCCTATTAATGGACGATATTTAAAGAAACATTACGCGACATGAAAAGACTGAAAAAAATGATATTCGTTCTAATATAGTTGTAGGGCTAGTGTACGTCAGATCGGGTCCAAAATTTTGTAATAAAAAAAACTGCATAAAATAAAAGAAATGCCCTTCCCACAAAATGAAAACATGTTTGCCAAATTCTAAATCTAAATTTTATAAAAACATATTAAATAAAATAAAGGCATCAAGTTAATTGCTAAAACTTGTTTAAGGTAAATGATACTTTGCTTTTGTTCGTGCACAACACCACTCGCAGACATTTCCCCTTGTTTACTTGTGTAGGAAGTGTCGAGTTTCAAGTCGGTGTTTGCTCTTTGATACGGCTCTGACCTCTCATCTAGAAACATATACTGAAGCGAACGCAGAAAATGAAGCTAAAGAAGAAATTCAGTCGCAGGGAGGTAGGACAAACCTCAGGACATGGGGGCACCAGAGGTTTGGTTGACTCACACCTCCTTATTGAGAGACGTACTCATGTTCCATCCATGATCACCACTCCACAAGGTAATCTGGTTACCGCTTCAGCCGACAGAATTCTGGACACTCCGTTAGCAAATACAAGCAGAAGAAATAGAAATCGCTGCAAGCGCCGCCTCCAGGAAAGGATGGAGAGAAGATGGGCTAGGGATTTAGCCGCTGAGCTACCTCCTGTGCCAGAAGAATTTCATCAGCCAGAAATGAAAGAGACTGAGGTCAGTTCTCCGTGCACAGATACTGAGCTGGAAACCATTGTTGACCTCATTTTTGATGAGGTCTTTTGCTTCTCTCGTAGTACTTAGAATCTAGCCTTAGGCTTTTCCTTTGACTAATCTTAGAGGACTAGAAATGGAACCCACCACTTAGAAATTCAAACACTTCTTGACTCCCTACAAACCCCACAAGCTTGATTGTAGACCCCTAATCACCTAGAGGGTTGAAATCAAATGTGGAGGTTTAAAGGATGAGTTTTCTATAGGTGGAATACTCTGGATGGCCTGGTCTGGTGAGGGTTGACTTGCACATACACTACACTCTCACACACATTCCAAGTCCTAAAACCACACTCTCACCTAACTTGAGTTCCCGACTCATGTAGGTAATTCATATGGATGGTCCTTAACCCCTAAGCCCCTGAAAAAGAGGGTTAGGAACAACATAGTGAATGCCTCAAATGAGTCCTCTCATGGCTCATATGTACTTAATATGGCTTCATGGCTCAACTAAAATGATTCAATTTCACTCACACTTAATCAATCTTCTTTTTTTTTAAATTTCAGTTTTTGACCCCCGGGGCCCCGGACCCACCAAACCTACCAAATACCCTTGAAATGACCCAAAATTTGCAAAATTCCCTAAGTTACCTAAGATTCCTAAAAATTAATCCTAAACACTTCCCACCACTCAAATTGACCATCTTTGGCCAAAAATACCAAAATTTCCAAAAATACCCCTAAATCCCCCCAAAATTACCAAAATACCCTTTTACCCCAAAAATCCAAAATTCTAAAAATTCCCAGAAAATTCCAAAAAATCTCAAATATTCTCAATTTTATTTTTTTTAACTATACCATGGGCCAATTTTGCCAATTTACCCCACTTTTACCAAAACCCCCAATTTGACCCATTTTTTAACCCAAGTGAACACAATGTCAAACAAACCACCCCAATTTACCTCACTTTTGGTCCAATTCAATTCTAAACTTCAATTCAATATCCCCAATATCAATTTAGACCAAATCCAAGTCCAATTTGATTGACATTTGAGCCCAATTCCAATTTGGGGCTTAAAGCCCAATTTTGACCCATGACCCAAACCTAGCCCAATTCAACTCCAATTGGCCCCAAATATTTTCTAAAGCCTTCCTAACATCCCCATAAACAAAACACTAACTTGATTTGCCAAAACTTTGAACCTAAACTCCACCCAAACCTAACCCAAAACCAAAATCCCTTAAATTGACCTAAGCCCAAACCTAACCCAAATGGGCCCAAATCCCAAAATTAGAGCCCAACCAAAGTTGAAAAATCTTTGTAACACTCCCATAAACATTTTTAAACATTAATTTTACACAAAATTCAACCTTAGCCCAACCTTAGCCCAAGTTAGCCCAGTTTGGCCCAACTTGGCCCCTTTTCCAAAAAAGCCTAAATTCAACCCAATTCTACTCCAAATCACACCAAATTGATTCCAAACCATTCATGAAACATCCCTAAACTAAACCCAACATTTATTTGGCATGGTCTTTCACAAAATTCTTCATCCAAAAGTCCATTTTGAAATATAAAGGCCCACCCATTTAAGCCTTTTAAAAAGCCCACTTCCACCAAACCCAAAAGGCCAAAAATTCATCCAAAGTCCACATGACAATTCCTTCTCATCATCCACTTGATAAAATCATTCCCTAAAGTTTGAAATCTATGATTAAATCATTCCAAATTAGGCTTTAACCAAATTCCCATCAAAATGCCAAAATTCCTAAAATCCATTCCAATGAAATTAACTAAGCCATCCCCAAGCCCAAATGAAGCCATGAAGCCATCCTTAAGCCCCATGTAAAGCCATGAGAAGTTTGACATGTGACCATCCCATAAATGGCAAGAGGAGGAGCCTCTTTAAGGATTCTCTTAAAGTTGATTAAACATTTTCATGCTTCCCCTAAACTATGTTTAAACTTAAACATGCTTGCATAGTGACTTCTCCCCACTAATCTAGCTGACTCACCTGACCTCCCTCAGCCCAAATCAAAGCTTGGAAATGTGCACCCAACCCAAACCCATAGCATGACCAAATTGCGTCCAAAAGAGCCCCTTCCCCATTCCATTTTGAATGAAACTTTCTACACATGGCCAATCTCCATTGCTTGCACCATTGCCAACCCCTGACCCTCCTGATGACAATAGTGACTTGACCCTGGCCGGCCAGCCACCACACCCGCCGAAAACCACCAGGCCGAGAGCACCCATGTGAGCCAATTTTTGAATTTCTCCTTGCTGAGTTGTCCCAGCCCAATTGAACACCATAGCTGTTCTTCCCTTGCCCTGAGCAGTTTATCCAAGCCATCAAACCCCCCTGGTGAGCCCTCCAGCCACCTCTATTTAAGCACCACCTCCTCTCGGCCAAAAAAGGTGTTGAACCTAACCTTACCAAAACTCTGCCAAAATCACTCCAGATCCCTGTCTAGACATAAAGAACTTGATCCCCACTGAAATCCAGCTCTAAAGCCCTCTCTGTGAGTCCAATTTTGGAGTTGAAATTCAAGCCCAAAACTAGGACACTTCATCACAGTGAGCCAATCTTTAAATTGATTGACTCAACACATTCACCAGACCAAAAGGAGAAGTTCCCCAGCAAAAGCCCCCTCACCAGGCTAGCCCTTGCTTCCAGCCTCCAAACTTTGTGATCGACCTTGGTCACTTTTGTACCTAGGCATTTCCCCAGAGCAAGAGACTTCATCTGGAGCTTGCTTGGACTCAATCGAAGGTGACACAACCCTCAGATCGAAGCTTCACTTCTCTGATCAAAGGTATGAACTCACTCTTCCTCCCGAGCTCCTGGAGATTCTCCATTTATTTTGAGTTAATTTCAATGCACCTTAACCATATAGATGTGTTCTTCTCTTCAAGACGAATTGATAGAGTATAGGAACACAAAAATCCATGGAGAATCGAGTGAGATCTTAAGGTTTTAGTGTGGACGGTCATGGGTGCACACCAGTCGGAGACGATGACCAGGAGCCGTTGGATCGCGCGTGTATCGAGCGGACGGTCGAGATCAAGCCGGACAGCGCAATGGCACGTGAATGACGGGTCCCCATAGTGTTGACTCAGATGGCGGCGCTGAATCACAGAGCGACGCGTGAGCTTTCGATCCTAACGAGGATGACGCGGCGCCGAGTCGGATAAATAGAAAATTAGGATTTTTTGGATTTTTTTAAATATCAGAACTTCAAAAATTCATATCTTTGCATAAAAAAATCACAAAAATAAAATAAAAATACCCTCTTACTCAGTGAACAGAGGAGAATAATGTGGAAAAGAAATCAAGTTAATTGGATGAGTATTTTATTTTTAATAATTTATTTACTATTTCCAATGTTTTGATTCTCCATTTGCATAGACAATTCACCATGGCATGAGACCATAGGGCTTTTGAAGCCTCTGATCTTGGGAACATTACCTGAATTTTTCAAGGTTAGAGGCCATCTCTGTGAAAAGTTATTGATTTTTCAAGTTCATGTCACTGTTTTAGGTATTCTAATTCTAATAATTAACATTTTGTAAAATAAAATCTAGGAAAATTTGGTGGTGTTTCTTAGGACCAGGGGACCCTATGAAAAATATATTTTGAGTTAATTCATTCATAATAACCCTAATTAGCTTAAACTCCCAAAATTGAATTTGAATTAATTAGGGTTAACCACACACCAAATTGACTTGAAAACAATTCTTCATTTCTCTTTAGGGTCAGAGGAACCTTACATAAAGTTTTGAAATCAATTGGACTTGATTAACCCCACCAAATGGATTGATTAAGCCTCATAAGCAAAATGGAACTTTAAAAATTCATAACTAAAAATCATAAAAATATTGAAAATCACAAAAATATTAAAAATCATAAAAATGTCACATTTTGACTCTTAATCACTTAGGAACAAACCAAATATTTTTCCTAAGTCCCTAGGATAAGATATTGAATTTTAAAGGCTTAATGTAAATATTAAAAAAATGATTTTTCAACCTTTTCACTAAAATAATTCTAATAAATTAAAGAAAAATTAGAAAATTATAAAATTTGTTTCTCTAGACTCCTTGAGGTCAGAGAAATTTAGGAAAAATATAAAATCTATTTTTTATTTTTTATTTTATTTTAAAATTAATTAATACTCTAAAATTCAAAATACTTATAATAAATAAAATATAATTAAAAAAATCTCCAAAATTGGTCCAAGTGGTTCTCTGGTCATTAGAAACATCCCATAATTTTCTTAAAGATAAAAAAATTTATCTTGGTCAGGTTGTTTAATTTTCTTTGAAAACCCCTATTTTCTACTAAAAATAATTATATAAATAAATTAAAGTCAGAAAAATCATATTTTCTCCTCTAATGTCTTAATTGACATGTGAGTGAGGTGACATAAAAATTTCAAATTCTTTTGAGCTCAATTTAGTGAGTTATGAAATAAATAAGCCCAAAAGGGCATAAAGGTAATTAAAGAATTTTAACCCTTAATTAAAACTTTAGGTTTAATCAAAATGGAGGGTAAAATATTTGATTTTAATTTTCTCTTGGATGATTGAAACTTAGGAAAATTAAAAGGGTAGAAACCCATTAAACACTTTGAAAATATCAAAATGAAACTCTAATTAATTAAATAATTTAAATTTTGGAAAGAATATATTTAATATTTGGATTATTAAAATAGGGATATTATTGAGAGGATATTTATTCTTTAATTTAAAAATCCCTAAATAAGTCACTTCAATAATATTTAGTTCTTAATTAAAAATTAAAATAATAATCTAAACTAAATAAATTAAAAATTAAAAGAAGATAAGCCTTAAATGAAGTAAAACTTAAAATGTTAAATGGTCCAATAATAAAAATCAAATTTAAAATCTTGGAGTTAAATTAAATTAAATTAAATCAAGTCAAGTCAAAGTTTAAATTAAATTAAATTAACACCTTAACAATTAAATTAAATTAAATTTAAAATATTGAAACTAAAATTAAATTAAATTAAAATTAAATTAAAATTAAAAATTAAAATTAAGTTAAAATTAAAATTAAATTAAAATCAAATTAAATTAATTTAATTTAAATTAACATTACTTAACAACAAACCTAAATGAAAACATTAAGAGTTAAACCAAAACATATAAAAGATTTCAACACCTTTTTTAATATAAGTAAATCTAAAACATGAAAAGTTAATCTGAAATATAATATCACTTAAAGTGTAAAGATTTAAATTAAATCTAAAATAATTCGAACCCTATTCCAAACTTAATAATCATTAATTAATTTTTATAATTAAATCAAATCAAATTAAATCATTAAAATATTTATTACTTTGCCCTTAAAAGGCTTTTATTGTTATAACTCTTAAATGAAGCATCAAGTGAAGTGTCACTTCACACATAAGATATTCAAATGTCCTAAGTTCACTCGAGCAAGAAACAAAACAAAATTAAAATTCTTTGATGATTAATTCACCAATACAATAAAATTCATTTGAACTCAAAATAATCCCAGAAGTATTGAAAAGATGTTTAAGATTCGTCTTAAACACTTCCTCGATACGATGGGTTGTTTTAGAAGAATAATTGAACTTAATTGTCCTTTGGTGAAAAAAATCATCCTTAAACCAAACCAACAACCTATACGTCATAGGAAATGACTAGCAATAAGATTAGGATTCTGGTAGACAACCAAAACCCTTTCCCTTAGCTTTACCTAAGTATTTCTTGCAAAAATATGTTTAAACGCTCTAACATGTGTTTTAAGTGTAGCTTGGGATGACGGGAAGTCCCTCCAGGTACGCTTTTACTTTGTTGCAATTTACCTACATGTGCTGCATTTTAATTTTCTTGCATGGTAAAATAACTGTTGCATGAAAACCAAAACCTATAGGATAGCCACAAAACTGAAACCAAAACTAAATTAAAAGTCATCACAAGATAAAATTCACCGCCACAACATTTCAAAATATAAAACAACTCAAATTTTTATCACAAACAAAACAATAAAACTGCAATTACAACTAAATTAAAATATCTCTTTGGACGATCGGGAATACCTCGGATCATGTAACCTACGTGTTGCTAACGAGATTTCCCACGATCTTAATGAAAGTGTGGAACTCATTCAGTTGAGTTTAGCAAATTCATCTGGACTAAGTGAATCCGATAAAAATAACGATGCTGGAATGATGGAACCGTGGGATCTTAACCGGTGTTGTTATAATCAACTTTAAGATTTGTATTAATTAAAACATTAAAAACACTTGGATTTTAAGATTTTCTCTAAGCCAAGACACTTTTCTCATCCCCTGATTTTCACCTTCTAAAACTAAACCTCTGCAACAACAAGGAGCTTGGAGCATGGTGGGCAGCACGACCATCGTCATCAGTAAAACTTAAATCTACTTCAGCAAAACCTTTCCTAGTTTTAAACAACAATGCCATAGGATTTCGAGGTACTTTGCTTAGTGCAACATAATTCCTCAACTTTTCGTTAGGCATTTGTATAATCATGTTATGCAAATTAAGCCCTAACCGGTCTTAGGACTCCGAGTTAGTCATTTGATACGACATAAACCCTCACATCTTCAAGGCTATTTGTGTGATTATATCATACAAACATAAGTCCTAATTAATTAAAATTGGCAGGATTACAACATTAAATAATTTTCTTAAACTCGAAGCCAAATAATAGGATACGTTTAGGAAGTTGCCAAAATTCTTCTTGGATCCTCAACTTATCCTACTTCTCTTCCCTTGAATTCCCAAAATAAATTGTCCTAAATTTGATCCATTCCCTATTGAAATTCCAAAATTTAATTCTTTGAAAACCTTAAACTTTGAAATTCTTGAGAGCAAAACCATTGATCATTATCGAGAGATTTCTTGAATGATTCCTGTCATTTAAGATGTAATTAACTATAGGGGCTTGCCCTTATAGGGAACTTTAAGATCCCAGGTAATATAAACCCTGCTTAATTCCTTTATATTAAGCAGGGGAACTTGTTAACTTATAAAATTGGTTCGCAGACCAAACGGATGTCACAAATCTTTTAGTTTATTTAATCGAGCCCCGTCATCAAGCAGTGTGTCTATTCCTCGGGATAAATACACGGTTTGTGGTGTGGTGCTCGTTTATATAAACTATTCGGGATGTGAGATCGGTTTGATTTCATATCTTAAAACTTTCAAATTTAAAGTTATTTTCAAAATCAAATGATACTTTCTAAATTATATATATATATTTAAATTAAATTTAAAATTTAAAATTCGCCGACGATTTCTGTAGGCCACCCCTTTTCAAAATAAAACACATAACCCAAAAATAAGCCGTACAATTTCTGGCCACTCCGCTGGGAAATAGTTCATTTCTCCATTTTGATCAGGTGGTTTTGTTTTCATAAATCGGTAGTGTATCCATGTCCCTAGTGGAGCAAACTACCATTCTTCCATTGGAATACCTCGTTCATTTCTGTCTTGAACGAGTATAGCCAACTCCTCTTGGATTTAGGAGCCACTGTTTAGACACCCCTAAACGGAGAGGTTCGGAGATCCTTTTACCTCTTTTCTCAGGTGGGGTGGACCCCCAATAGGTGTTAGTTTAGGGGCAGTCCTTTGAGTCGAGAAGTCTTGCATAAGACTTTCTCTTCCTTTCCAATTCTAAATCGGGCCCTTTACCTTTTCTATAACCTTTTCCCTTTAATCTTTTTGTTTCTAACAAACGAACCCGCTAATAAACAACCTTCTAATAAACAATCTCTTTTAAAAAATCACAAATACACTAAGATAAACGAAACTGTGTTCGGACGCTTTCTTTTTTGTCCTAAACTTTACGACGAAAGGAAGTATAATTCGGGACTGACATTCGGAATACGCCTGCCGAAAATGATCGCCCCAAAGTTAATCTTCTCCTTCACCAATGGAATGGACTTCGTCGTTTTCAAGGATGAGCTGCCCGACAATGAAATCATCCGTTTCGGACAAGGATTTGAAAATACAGATATCAAGATCACTGACGTCACTCTCTTCACACTAATGGACAAAGAGTCGAAGCGAGAAACTCCGATTGAGTTCGACTGACAGCGACTCAAGAATTCCCTCCCCTACAAAGGGTTCCGGCTAAAAGGAGTACTACTTGTTCGTAGGAGGATCTGTTGTCTCTACCCCCACCGGTCTAGTCATCTCGGCACCTACCCCGACTTCGCCAAGCCGAAGGGGAAGGAAATCCAAGTACGTGATGAGCACATCACTTCGTGGAGGGTACGGATTTTGCCGCGATACGCGTCTATTTTTGAAATTGGGTCCAGTTCGAGAGTTGCACCCCTAACTCAAACTAAAAGAAGGAATAGAAGCAGAAAGATAGCCCGGGTTGAGAAGGACAAAGCCGCTGAAATTGCTTTCCTGGAAGAGATCCTTGAACTGCCTGAGTATACACCTCTATTGGAAGGGAGCAGGTTTCACCCTCTCTCTACCTCATCAGATGAAGAAGATGACCGAAGGATCGCCGCTGCATTACCCCGACCTGCGTACTACAACAATTACAAAAGCAAAAGGGATAAGACTACGCCATTTGCTCGACTGCAAGCTGTGATAGAAAGATTGGTAAAGAAAGAAAGATGCCCAGTGTCAGAAATCTTAAGAAGGATGGGACGGGTGCCAGCTAAATCCCACCTCAGACCGCGAATAGAGCTCGTTGCTTGCCACGGAAAAACCAAAGAAGAAGATAAAAGCCGGTTCACCCGTTGTTGTATCGAGTACGCAAATTAGGGAGGATACCACCTTCCGACGATATAGCCGACAGACCATCCGATCCTAGGCTTCCGGCTGCAAGAAGGATGGTATGGCGACCTACTACTGGCGAGCTAAGACCAAAACAATGTCTTGAGAAGAAAAGTCTCGTCAGGAGACTTGAATCAGAAGAAAGTGCTACTGCAATAAAGGGGATTCCTGGAAAGGAAGTTCAACAACCATCACGTGACAACTGCAAGACCGTGCGGAAAAGGCCACTAGAAGATGCCATGGACAAGTTAAGGACCGACATCCAACAGTTACAAAAGAAAGAGAAGAAAAACTAGAAGATGAAGTTGATTCATCAGAATTTATGAATGACGAGTATGCTGAAATCAACTTGGTTGAGACGCGAGCATCATCAGCTTCACAAGGTGCTCCAGCAGCTACAGTAAGAGATGAACAGGAAGTGATGAGAGCACGACTTCAAGAGAAGGATGATACAATTTCCCAGATGGCAAAGAGGATGGAAGAGATGGCTGCCTCTTTAGCCACTCTCCAGAGTCAGGTTCAGCCTCAGAAAGAGACACCCCCAGAAATTATCCATATTGTAGATGGAGGAAAAGAGATCACATCCATCAATGGAGACAAACAACCAAAGAAAGATCATGCACAAAGCATGATTCCCGAAAAGGATATTAAAAACATGGTAGAACAATAGGTGCGAGAGGCCTTAGCATAATCTAAGAGCGGAGCATCTATTCATACGGGTAGACCTTACCCCGAAGAATTTGATGCAGTACAATACCCGAAAGGCTTCGTACCACCTCTATTTAAGACTTTTGATGGGACGGGAAACCCTCGGCAGCACATTGCACATTTTTGTGCTAGTTGTTGCAATGCCGGTGGGAGTGACGCTTTACTCTTCCGATAGTTTGTCAGCAGTTTATCAGGGATTGCCTTAGACTGGTACACAGAATTCCCGAACAGTTCAGTAAAGACCTTTTCAGAACTAGAGAATCTCTTCGTTAAGAGGTTTGCTGGGGCTCAGCACCACATCACTATCAGTGATCTAGTGGTGGAGCAACAGAAACCGAACGAGACTTTAGTGGATTACATACTTCGATGGAGAAACTTAAGCATGAAGTGTGAACCACAGCTTCAAGAACAACATGCAGTCGGCATCTTGCTCAAGAGTATCCATGGCCCGATAGCACTTCTCCTTAAAGGATTTACAATCAAGACTTTCGAGAAGTTGCTTAGCAAGGCCGGGAGCTTGCAAGAAGAGGCAAAGCAGTTAAGTTTCGTGGATAAGAATGATAAGCAGAAGCCCGTAAAAGCATTTGAAAAGAAATCTGGAATCGTCGCGGTAGTAGATAAGGGCAAGCAGCCGGTTCAGATACAGCCAGAGCGGCCACAGCCTAGTTACCAACCACCACAACAGACATACCAACAACCGTAACAGATCTATCAGCAACCTCAGCAGGGCTATCAACAACCTTGACAGAGCTATCAGTCTCCTCAGCATTATGAACAACTGCCTCGTCCACAGCGTACCGTGAAAGATTTGCTGGATAGGGAATATCCATTCAAAACTGAAGCAATAGCGAAGATGTTCTGTAGCTTAATGATGACACTGGATTTTCAGCTACCAGAGCCCAAGAGGCCGGAACAAGTCAATAAGAAAGATCATCCAAACTATTGCCCTTACCACCGGATGCTCGGACACAAGATAGAGGATTGCATCACTTTCAAGAGCTGGCTTGATGACAATCTCCAAAAAGGGAACATAATGATCCCAAAGGAATACATGAAGGAACCCCAGAAAGGAGGTTCCGTCAATGTTATTTCAACGAATCCCATTGTTCCGATAGACCCGTACACGACTGATGATGGATGGAGTACTGTCTGGACAAAATCATCGAAGAAAATTTCGGATCATATCTAGACCGCTTCTGTGCGTGCTTCGACTCAGAGTTTGAAACCTGCCGAGCCGGCACTATCTCTTGCAATCGAAGAACCACCCCAGAAGAATGAGAAGATCATAGAAGAGAAGAAGACTGAGACTCCAAAGGGTAGACTAGGGGCTGCTTATCCTAGGATGATTGTTTCCGATTCGGGGGAGAAATCCCTCGAACCTCTGACTCTGTACGATTATCTGCTCACCCCTGTGGGATCTTATAATAATAAGGGTTATGGCGTTGGCTACGTTTTGACTGTTTCTAACAATTACGTAACTAGAGATAACTAGCTTAATCCGGATCTCGATTCCAATACAAATAATGATTCTCAAATCATACACAACCTCGATGACCACGACGAAGAAGATGTTCACAAAGGAGGCTACGAAAGCTAGACAAGCAACGAGTCCATTTGTGAATTTCGAGGAGCTCCGATCACGATAGAATTAGAACTATCAGACACCGAAGCAACTTCAGAAGAGCCAGTTGTTCCAATGCAAGAGAAGACGCCGGTAAATTTAGAAGAGATAACAGAGGTCAATCTAAGAAGCGGAAAAGTTCTACTCCCGAGAATGGGTCCAAACGATAAAGGAAAGCAGGTGGTTGCTTAGAAAGAGTCAACCCCAGCAGAGGAACTACCTATTCAGGAAGAAACCGAGGAACATGGTAATAAAGTGGACTACAACGTGCTAGCCCATCTTAGGAAGCTACCAGCCAAACTAAGCATATACGATGCACTGATCCTGTCAAAGGAGATGAGGGAGGCTCTGATCAAGGCTTTACTTGATCCAGAGATTTGTTTAGCTCAAATGGTCGGTGATTCCTTCGACGAGGTTTGCTCGTTAAAAGAACAACGAGGTGTTACCTTCACGGACAACGATCTATTGCGGGAATAGTCGATCACAACCGACCGTTATACATTTCAGTCACTATTGGAAAGTTTACGCTCTCCAGAGTGTTGGTTGATCCGGGAGCATCAATCAACATAATGAATCTTTGGACACTAGCATATTTGGAAATTAATGCTCCCGAGCTTGAAGCAGACAAGATGTTATTAAGAGGCTTCAATGAAAAAGGAGAAAGAGCTCTTGGATTGATAACACTACTAATGAAGACCGGTGATTTAGCAAAGACAACCGCAAAATTCCACATAATTGATTCTGAGACATCGTTTAACGCTCTACTGGGTCGGCCATGGATCCATGAAAACTGGATGGTACCGTCGTCTCCGCACCGAGTGCATAAAGTATTACGAAGGAGGAGAACAGTGCATCAAAGGTGATTTGCAACCGTTCTCTGTGCATGAAATTGGAATTCATGAAGATGCAGCCTACTACGCACCTCCGAAGAAAACAATCTTTTCCAGAAATACCATACCAAATGAAGCAAAAAATTTCGAGACGATGAAGAACCTGAAGTTCTAGTCCAACAGTTACCCACCACTCCCTTACGGCGAGATGGTGAAGGTTTCTCCAGAACTCGCACACGAGGTCGAGGCCGGGGACGAGGACGTGGAAGAAACGTTAGAACAGTTGGACAGAAGAAACCGGTCATCGATGTTGATTGGGAGAACAGCTTCGAAGAAGAAGAAGAAATTGAGAAAGAAGCAGCGACAATAAGTCAGAAGGAACCACAATTCAAGATTTCTCTCGAAGATGAAAAGAATGAAGAATATAAATCAATGTACGAGAAGATTAACCATTATGTGCATACTATGACCCTGACCCCGATCCATTCTAATAAGATCGAAGGTATGGTGGTCAAGGAAGTACATGGTGGCGATATTAAACCAATCAAGTTCTACCGTGGTGCTTCTTCTTCCAAAACTGAAAGTGATGTACAATTTGAAGATTTTACTTCATCTAAATTAATGGAACTACCTTTTGAGTGGTACTCTCCCTGTGTTCAAAATTTAATTCAACACAGTGTCTTACCTCGACGATGGACAAAAGGCCGATCACAACACTTTGAAAAATTATGGAATAATACCGGTTGGCCTCCCAATTCAAAACATGATCTCGGATTCGGCACAGTAGGATCAGTTGATGATACGGGATTTTGCTTGGTTGTCACTTGCGAACCTAATAAAGACTGCTTGGAAGCTTCAGAAGACCTTGAAGATCTACCAATCGGAGACGCTCAACCAGAATTCGAAGAAGAAATCAAATCTTCAATAGATGAGTTAACGGAAGTTAACTTAGGTACTAGCGAAGAGTCTAGGCCTACCTTTGTTAGCTCCTTACTCAATAAAGAAGACTCTGAAGACATAATCAAGCTATTAATGGAATTCAAGGACTGTTTTGCTTGGAGTTACAACGAAATGCCAGGATTAGCTCCAGAAGTCGCAGTTCACAGGCTAGGAGTGGATCCTACTTCTATTCCAGTCAGACAAGCTCCCAGAAGAATGCGTCTAGAAATTAAGCAACAAGTAATAGCCGAAGTTAAGAAGCTAATAGATGCTAAATTTATCCGTGAAGAACAATACCCAACTTGGTTAGCCAACGTGGTACCAGTCAGAAAGAAGAATGGTCAGATCAGAATCTGCGTGGATTTTAGAGATTTAAATAAAGCATGTCCAAAGGATGAATTTCCACTATCAATCCCAGAATTGATGATCGACATTGCTTCAACACATGTAATCTTTTCTTTCATGGATGGATCTTCGGGATACAACCAGATAAAGATGGCACCGGAAGATGAAAAGCTTACAGCCTTCAGAATGCCAATTAGAGTGTACTGCTACACAGTGATGCCGTTTGGATTAAAGAACACAGGAGCAACCTATCAAAGAGCAATGACAAGAATTTTTGATGATCTCATTCACAACAAAGTTGAGTGCTACGTAGATGATGTGGTCATCAAAAGCAAACTAAAAGAGGATCACTTGTATGATTTGAGAATTGTTTTCGAGCGATTAAGACAATACAACCTTAAGATGAATCCCTTGAAATGCGCCTTCGGCGTCACCTCTGGGGAATTCTTAGGATTTGTTGTTCGACATCGTGGAATTGAAATCGATCCGGAAAAGATTAAAGCTATTTTAGAAATGCCTCCTCCAAAAACTTTCAAACAACTACGATCCTTTCAAGGTAAGTTGGCATATCTTCGACGCTTTATCTCGAACTTGTCAGGTAGGTGTCAGCCCTTCTCGGCATTGGTTAAAAAGGACACCAAATTCTTTTGGGATGAGAAATGCCAGCGGGCTTTCAAGGACGTTAAGCACTATTTAATGACACATCCTGTCTTAGTAGTCCCAGTCTCTGGTAGACCATTGATACTTTATACCACGGCTTTAGATGATTCTCTCGGAGCCCTGCTAGCCCAGGTCAATAACGAGGGAAAAGAAAACGTACCTAAGCCGTCGTCTAATCCCGATAGAAGTAAAGTATCCTTCGATTGAGATGCATTGTTTGGCCCTGATCTTTGCGGCTCAAAAGCTCAGACATTACATGCTTTCTCATAAGGTTAACCTTATTTCCAGAGTTAATCCGTTGCAATACTTGATGACTCGACCGACGCTTTCTGGTAGACTTGCCAGGTGGTCGATGATACTATTGCAATTCGACATAACTTTCGTTCCTCATCGCATTGTAAAGGGACAAGTCCTAGCAGACTTCCTCGCAGCACACCCTTTGCCGGCGGATTCGTCTCTCGACGACGATTTGCTTGACGAGCAGATAATAAGCCTAGAAGACCCTGATGATCGACGTTGGGAACTATACTTTGACGGTGCGTCCTCAACACAGAAGAACAAATAATTGTAAACGATAGTGCCCGGTAAGGAAGGAATCAGACTAATCTTTCTAACACCGGAGCGGGCGATGTTAAGATACTCCTACCACTTAACAGAACCGTGTATAAACAACGAAGCGGAATAGGAAGCCCTCACAACAGGACTGGAATTAACCATTTAGATGGGAATAACGAACATCAACATCTACGGAGATTCTCAGTTGATCATTCAATAGGTCGCCGGACAGTACAGAATTTTAAAGCCAAGGCTCGAGCAGTACATTCAGTATGCCATGAAATTGTTGGAACAAATTCCAAACGTAACAATCTACAAGATTCCCAGAAGAGAAAATGCTGTCGCAGATGCGTTAGCTCGTCTTGCAAAGGAATTTTCCTGCTTACAGGATGAGTCAGTTGAAATGTCAGTTCAGGGACGACAAGTCCTATCACAACTCAACATGGATACAGTACACAAATCAGAAAAAGCAGAAGAATCAGTTGCGGCAATAATAAAAAATACAGAAGATTGGCGGCAGCCATTAATAGACTACTTGCAGACAGGAAACCTGCCTGACGATAAGTCGTTAGCCCATCAAATCAAGAAAAGAACTCTGTCTTACGCATTAATAAACAACACATTATACAAAAGGTCTTTTGACCAGATGTGGCTAAGGTGCCTGAGCGGGTCTGAGGCTCGTGAAATTGTCAAAGAAGTGCATTTAGGATTTTGTGGCGCTCATCAGTTGGGTCCGAAAATGAAAAGGAAGATTAAAAGACTAGGGTACTACTGGCCTTCATTGATGACTGACTTTATGAAAGTTGCCAAAAGCTGTCACCAGTGCCAAGTGCACGGAGTGGTTCTACACCAACCTCCAAATGTGCTACATCTGGCAATCGCGTTGTGGCCATTTGAGTGTTGGGGCACAAATATAGTGGGTCCGATAGAACCGCCTTCTTCAAGAAGACATCGCTTCATTCTTGCAGCTACAGACTACTTTTCTAAATGGGTAGAAGCCATACCACTCAGAGAAGTGAAGGCACACCACGTGCTACAGTTTTTTAAGAACCAAGTCATCTACTATTTTGGGGTACTGCGTAGGATCATTTCATATAATGGGTCTGCATTCAGAAGTACAAAGATCAACAATTTTATCAAAAGACACGGGATCTATTGGTGATACTCAACGATCTACTACCCAAGATCAAACGGCTTGGCCGAGGCTTTTAATAAAACTCTCATTCAAATTTTAAAGAAAACTTTAGATGACAACAAGAGAAATTGGCACGAGAAGTTGTTAGAAGCCTTATGGGCCTACAGGACGACTTTTAGGACTCCTACTCAGTCTACGCCTTACGCTTTAGTGTATGGGTCCGAGGCCGTCTTGCCCCTGGAAGTTCAGCTTCTGTCACTCCGAATTGCAGTTGCAGAAAAGATCACTACAGAAGAAAATGCCAGACTACGACTGGAAGAATTGGAAAGCTTGGAAGGGAAAAGACTTTCCGCGCAGCAGAATTTGGAACTGTATCAAGCCAAGATGATCCAGGCTCATGATAAACTGGTCCGCCCAAGAACTTTCAAAGTCGGTGACTTAGTTCTTATTTTCAAGAGACCTACCCTTGCACACCACAAGAAAGGAGGTAAGTTTGAACCAACCTGGGAGGGACCATTTGTGGTCGAGACAGTCTACTCTGGAGGTTCCTACCAACTTGTGAATTACCGTGGAGAACGACCCATGCTTCCAATCAATGGATGGTATTTAAAGAAGTATTACACAACCTGATGTTTCGAAGGGTGGCCTCTAAAGTAGAATCTTATCCCTAGAAACACGGGTGAAGTAATCACTTTGTGACTAGGTCCGAACCCAAAATAAAATAAAATGGATGATAAAAAAAATCTCATCAACGAAAACGTTAAAAAGAAAACATGGGAAATCGTAATAATAAAATGTCAATCTTTCCTTTTAAATCCATTCATTCCTGATATTTTCTCATCTCTTTCTACTTTCTTTAAATTTAAAAGAAGTGAATAAGAATTTTTAAGTGTTTTTCTTATTGTTCTTGTTCTTAGTACAACCTCTGATCCTTTCCTTGTTTTTTCTCGCAGGGAAATGTCGAACGGGGGGTTGGTTCTAAACTTTAGAAATGGCGTGAGTCTAGCACTTGATGAAAAGAGGGTGAGGGATGGAGCAGTGATAGAGATTGACTTTGAATTCACACCAGCTGGCTTACAATACGAAGAAAATGATTGGATCCTAGTTGATCAAGAAGAACTTCACAGCCAGACATTGATGAAAATGGGTGGCCAGAGCCACCAATCCAGCAAGAAGAAAAGAAAAGCAAACGCCGCTCATGTAACCGGAGAAGATAAGAAAGTTAAGTCTCGTGGTTGCCACAGCAGAGGGTAGGCTTGTCGGCGCCGCGCCCGCAGAAATTCAAGGGGTAAGGAGAGCTACTCTCACTGCTACCCGCCGAAGAAATAAGAATCGTCGCATTCGTAAAATGTTGACCAAGTTAGCAGAAGATCAACATAAACAGACAGTGGATACCGTTAGTGCAAATGCTTCAAGGAGACCGGTTTGTCAGGAACCAGAAAGAAGAAAGTCAACTCCAAGAAAGTCGGAATAGATAGAAGAAGTACCAAGAAAAGCAGAAATAAAGTCAGTACCTCGACGCCGAGCAGATGTACCGGATCCGAAGAGTCTTGTTCTGAAAGCAGCCCCAGAGGATGTCCCTACAGAGACTATCCCTGAGGATCCGAGACATGCAGAAGAACGTGATGGGGTTGAGCTATACATCCCGCAGTATGTTACTAGACACCGAGGACTTCAGATAATCCTGGAATACGAGCTGGAGAAAATGCAACTAGTTGAGAAGAAAACCTTTGAATACTTTGAAAGAATTAGAGACAAGAGGGTCAATATTTTAGATGGCCTCGAGCTGCATATAGATGTATTCTCAGATTACGAGCAACAACAAATTGTAGACTGCATCCTCAAATTACAGAAAATGGGTCGAGCTAGCCGCCTGAGAGAGAAGACCTATTCAGAACCCCGAAGATGGATGCCAGGAAAAGGAAGAGTTACAATCTAATGCGGATGTTGCTACAATTTTGCCACATACAGAAAAGGAAATCCACCAGGGATACTACATCACAGTGAGGTGGATCCGATGCCAAGAATCATTAAGAGAATGGTGAAAAGGATGGTAACATGGAGGGTATTGCCTGCAAATTGCATACCCAACAGCTGCATTATTAACATCTACAAGGAAGGCGACTGCATACCTCCACATATAGACCATCATGACTTTGTTAGACCCTTCTGCAAAGTGTCGTTCGTCAACCAGTGCAACATCATGTTCGGATCTGACCTCCGGATTGCAGGCCCCGGTGAGTTCCGAGGGCCGGTGGAGATACCACTACTGGTAGGTTCCGTCCTGGTGTTAAAAGGAAACAGAGCAGACGTTGCGAAGCATTGCATTCCAGGAGTGCCTGTGGAGCGGATCTCAGTTACTTTTAGAAGAATGGACGACAGAAAAAATGCCTTACCACTTTCAACAAGATCCAGAATTGGAGAGCTCCGGCCCTACGTGTTGTGAGTTACATGGGAAATAGCACACCTCCAATACACATCCATGCGGCATTCCTACCAAGGGTGGCTTGGAAGGTGATGTTATTGCCCATGTTTCTTACTATTCAGACATGGATTTTTGACAGACACTTTTGGATGGATCAACAAGAATCTTACACATTCTGTTTTGGATTTACATGGATTGTATGAGACATTAAATTTTCGAGGAAAATGTCATCATGATTAGATCAAATTTTATAATGTATTTTCAGCAAGTTGGAATGAAAACGACTACGTCATATTTTGCCTTCACCTCTTTTTGTGAAAATTTACTGGAAAATGCCATTAGAGTTAAATGAACTTTGAACGAAGAACAGAAAAGAAAAGAAAATAAATGATAACTTTCCCTAAAAATCTAAATATTAAAATGAACTTCAAATTCACATGAACACTAAACAAACAACAAAAAAAATAAATGGGATCGTTAAAGGACAAACAAAATGAATCTAAACTCCGAATTGAATTTCAATCTCAAACCTCTGATTCGAACCTTTCAGTTCTTTCCTCCATCAAAATCTGTTGGAAACTCTTTTGAAATTTGAATATTCTCTTCGACTTGTCGTTAAGTCAAGTCTTTTCAGCTTGGTACGCTTACCAGTTCTCTTTCCTCTATGATTTAGAGGATTGATTAGTTCTGTTGACATGGTGCCACGAACTTTGTTCGTTTTGGTTCTGATGGCATAAGACTGTGTCCCTCTTCATATAGATAAATTTCTGAGATTGGTACCAAATTCCAGTTCTCTTCCTTTCGAGGTTGGTACCAAATTCTGACTCTCTTTCGAATTGATACCAAATTTCAATTCTAAATTTCTGAGACTGGTACCAAATTCCAGTTCTCTTCCTTCGAGGTCGGTACTAAATTCTGACTCTCTTTCGAATTGATACCAAATTTCAATTCTAAATTTCTGAGATTGGTACCAAATTCCAGTTCTCTTCCTTCGAGGTCAGTACCAAATTCCGACTCTCTTTCGAATTGATACCAAATTTCAATTCTAAATTCCCGAGACTGGTACCAAATTTCAGTTCTCTTCCTCCGAGGTCGGTACCAAATTTTGACTCTCTTTCGAATTGATACCAAATTTCAATTCTAAATTTTCGAGACTGGTACCAAATTCCAGTTCTCTTCCTTCGAGGTCGGTACTAAATTCCGACTCTCTTTCGAATTGATACCAAATTTCAATTCTAAATTTCCGACACTGGTACCAAATTCCAGTTCTCTTCCTTTGAGGTCGGTACCAAATTCTGACTCTCTTTCGAATTGATACCAAATTTCAATTCTAAATTTCCAAGACTGGTACCAAATTCCTGTTCTCTTCCTTCGAGGTCGGTACCAAATTCCGACTCTCTTTCGAATTGATACCAAATTTCAATTCTAAATTTCTGAGACTGGTACCAAATTTCAGTTCTCTTCCTTCGAGGTCGGTACCAAATTCCGACTCTCTTTCAAATTTCAGTTCTCTTCCTTCGAGGTCGGTACCAAATTCCGACTCTCTTTCAAATTAATACCAAATTTCAATTCTAAATATCCAAGACTGGTACCAAATTCCAGTTCTCTTCCTTCAAGGACGGTACCAAATTCCGACTCTCATTCGAATTGATACCTAAATTCCGATTCACAACTTTCGAGATTGGTACCTAAATTATGGTTCTCATTTCGAGGTCGGTACCTAAATTCCGACTCTCTTTCCGAGATCGATACCTAAATTTCGATTCTCTTTTAGGATTGATACTTAAATTTCAAATCTCACACTCTCGAGATCAGTACCTAAATTCTGATTCTCATCCTTTTTCCGTCAATACTTAAACTCTGATTCTCACTCCGAGACTGGTACCTAAATTCCAGTTCTCTTTGCAATCCCGAGGTTGAAACCCAGGTTTCAATTCTCATTTCAAATCCAAGTTTCAAATTCAAAATTTCCTTAAATTGATTTTAAATTATACTTCAATCGAAATTGAAACTCAGAACAAATCGAAATCTAAACTCACACATTGAAACTTGAAATTTAAAGGTAAAATGAAATCTAAGTCGAATTCCCCAGATCTTGTGATTTGGAGTTCACCTCCTTTTCCATTCCCCAGCGAGAGTTCAGGAATCTCCAGTCTTGGAAATATACCTGATACTCCCCAGCGGAAATTCTTCTAATTTGTCCTAAGTTTGTCACTTGGACATCTGTGTTGGTTTTGTTGATCTCTTCGATCAACGCCAATACGTGCGGTGTGCTTGGTTAGCACACCACACTTATTGGGGGTCCATTTGTTGACCTCATTTTTGATGAGGTCTTTTGCTTCTCTCTTTAGTACTTAGGATCTAGCCTTAGGCTTTTCCTTTGACTAATCTTAGAGGACTAGAAATGGAACCCACCACTTAGAAATTCAAACACTTCTTGACTCCCTAAAAACCCCACAAGCTTGATTGTAGACCCCTAATCACCTAGAGGGTTGAAATCAAATGTGGAGGTTTAAAGGATGAGTTCCCTATAGGACTTTTTAGCCTTAGGAATACCCTGGATGGCCTAGTCTGGTGAGGGTTGACTTGCACATACACTACACTCTCACACACATTCTAAGTCCTAAAACCACACTCTCACCCAACTTGAGTTCCTGACTCATGTAGGTATTTCATATGGATGGTCCTTAACCCCTAAGCCCCTGGCTAAGAGGGTTAGGAACAACATAGTGAAAGCCTCAAATGAGTCCTCTCATGGCTCATATGGGCTTAATTTGGCTTCATGGCTCAACAAAAATGATTCCATTTCACTCACACTTGATCAATCTTTTTTTTTAATTTCAGTTTTTGACCCCCGGGGCCCCGGACGCACCAAACCTACCAAATATCCTTGAAATGACCCAAAATTTGCAAAATTACTTAAACTACCCAAGATTCCTCAAAATTAATCCTAAACACATCCCACCACTCAAATTAACCATCTTTTGCCAAAAATACCTCTAAATCCCCAAAAAATTACCAAAATACCCTTTTACCCCAAAAATCCAAAAAATTCTAAAAATTCCCAGAAAAATCCAAACAATCCCAAATATTCTTAATTTCATTTTGTTCAACTACACCATGGGCCAGTTTTTCCAATTTACCCCACTTTTACCAAAACCCCCAATTTGACCCACTTTTTAACCCAAGTGAACCCAATGTCAAACCAAACCACCCCAATTGACCTCAATTTTGGTCCAATTCAATTCTAAACTTCAATTCAATATCCCCAATATCAATTTAGACCAAATCCATGTCCAATTTGATTGACATTTGGGCCCAATTCCAATTTGGGGCTTAAAGCCCAATTTTGACCCATGACCCAAACCTAGCCCAATTCAACTCCAATTGGCCCCAAATCTTTTCTAAAGCCTTCCTAACATCCCCATAAATAAAAAACTAACTTTATTTGCCCAAAATTTGAACCTAAACTCCACCCAAACCTAACCCAAAACCAAAATCCCTTAAATTGACCTAAGCCCAAACCTAACCCAAATGGGCCTAAATCCCAAAATTAGAGCCCAACCAAAGTTAAAAACTCTTTGTAACACTCCCATAAACATTTTTCAACATTAATTTTACACCAAATTCATCCTTAGCCCAACCTTAGCCCAAGTTAGCCCAATTTGGCCCACCTTGGCCCCTTTACCAAAAAAAGCCTAAATTCAACCCAATTCTACTCCAAATCACACCAAATTGATTCCAAACCATTCATGAAACATCCCTAAACTAAACCCAAAATTTATTTGGCATGGTATTTCATAAAATTCTTCATCCAAAAGTCCATTTTGAAATATAAAAGCCCACCCATTTAAGCCTTTTAAAAAGCCCACTTCCACCAAACCCAAAAGCCCAAAAATTCATCCAAAGCCCACATGACAATTCCTTCTCATCATCCACTTGATAAAATCATTCCCTAAAGTTTGAAACCTATGATTAAATCATTCCAAATTAGGCTTTATCCAAATTCCCATCAAAATGCCAAAATTCCTAAAATCCATTCCAATGAAATTGACTAAGCCATCCCCAAGCCCAAATGAAGACATGAAGCCATCCTTAAGCCCCATGTAAAGCCATGAGAAGTTTGACATGTGACCATCCCATAAATAGCAAGAGGAGGAGCCTCTTTAAGGATTATCATAAAGTTTATTAAACCTTTTCATACTTCCCTTAAACTATGTTTAAACTTAAACATGCTTGGATAGTTACTTCTCCCCACTAATCTAGCTGACTCACCTGACCTCCCTCAGGCTAAATCAGAGCTTGGAAAGGTGCACCCAACCCAAACCCATAGCATGACCAAGTTGCATCCAAAAGAACCCCTTCCCCATTCCATTTTAAATAAAGCTTTCTACACATGGCCAATCTCCATTGCTTGCACCATTGCCAACCCCTGACCCTCCTGATGACAACAGTGACTTGACCCTGGCCGACCAACCACCACAGCCGCCGGAAACCACCAGGCCGAGAGCACCCATGTTAGCCAATTTTTAAATTTCTCCTTGCTGATTTTTCCCAGCCCAATTGAACACCATGGCTGTTCTTCCCTTGCCCTGAGCAGTTGATCCAAGCCATCAAACCCCCCTGGTGAGCCCTCCAGCCACCTCTATTTAAGCACCACCTCCTCTCGGCCAAAAATGGTGTTGAACCAAACCTTACCAAAACTCTGCCAAAATCACTCCAAATCCCTCTCCAGACATAGAGAATTTGATCCCCATTGAAATCTAGCCCTGAAGCCCTCTCTGTGAGTCCAATTTTGGAGTTGAAATTCAAGCCCAAAACCAGGACACTTCACCACAGTGAGGTAATCTTCAAATTGATTGACTCTAGACCTTCACCAGACCAAGAGGAGAAGTTCCCCAGCAAAAGCCCCCTCACCAGGCCAGCCATTGCTTCCAGCCTCCATGCTTTGTGATCGGCCTTGGTCACTTTTGTACCTAGGCATTTCCCGCAGCAAGAGACTTCATCCGGAGCTTGCTTGGACTTAATCGAAGGTGACACAACCCTCAGATCGAAGCTTCACTTCTCTGAGCAAAGGTATGAACTCACTCTTCCTCCTGAGCTCCTGGAGATTCTCTATTTATTTTGAGTTGATTTCAATGCACCTTAACCGTATAGATGTGTTCGTCTCTTCAAGATGAATCGATAGAGTATAAGAACGCAAAAATCCATGGAAAATCAAGTGAGATCTTAAGGTTTTAGTGCGGACGATCACGGGTGCACACCAATCGGAGACGATGACCAGGAGCCGTTAGATCGCTCGTGTATAGAGCGGACAATCGAGATCAAGTCGGACAGCGCAATGGTACGTGAATGGCAGGCCCCTGTAGCGCTGACTAAGATGGCGACGTCGAATCACAGAACGACGCGTGGGCTTTCGATTCGGACGAGGATGACGTGGCGCCGAGTCCGATAAATAGAAAATTAGGATTTTTTGGATTTATTTAAACACCAGAACTTCAAAAATTCATATCTTTGCATAGAAAAATCACAAAAATAAAATAAAAATACCCTCTTACTCAGTGAACAGAGGAGAATAATGTGGAAAAAATCAAGTTAATTGGATGCGTATTTTATTTTTAATAATTTATTTACTGTTTCTAATGTTTTGATTCTCCATTTGCATAGACAATTCACCATGGCATGACACCATAAGGCTTTTGAAGCCTCTGATCTTGGGAACATTCCCTGAATTTTCAAAGGATAGAGGCTGGAAAAGTTATTAATTTTTCAAGCTCATGTCACTGTTTTAGGTATTCTAATTCCAATAATTAACATGTTGTAAAATAAATTCTAGGAAAATGTGGTGGTGTTTCTTAGGACCAGGGGACCCTATGAAAAACATATTTTGAGTTAATTCATTCATAATAACCCTAATTGGCATAAAATTGCAAAATTGAATTTGAATTAATTAGGGTTAACTACACAATAAATTGACTTGAAAATAATTCTCCATTGCTCTTTAGGGTCAGAGGAACCTTATATAAAATTTTGAAATCAATTGGACTTGATTAACCCTCCCAAATGGATTGATTAAGCCTCGTAAGAAAAATGGAATTTAAAAATTCATAACTCCAAAAATACTTTTCAAAAATTAACAAAAGTGGTTTTTAAGCTTCTCTGATATCAGGGGAGTTCAGGAAAATTAAAATTGGAATTTTTAAAAAAAGTTGATTTTTCACAGTATTTTAATATTTTAATAATTAAAAAATAATAAAAATCACAAAAATATTAAAAATCATAAAAATATCACAGTTTAACTCCTAATCACTTAGGAACAAACCAAATATTTTTCCTAAGTCCCTAGGATAAGATATTGAATTTTAAAGGCTTAATGTAATTTTTTAATATTAAAAAATGAATTTTCAACCTTTTTCACTAAAATAATTCTAATAAATCAAAGAAAAATCAAAAAATTATAAAATTTATTTCTCTGGACTCCTTGAGGTTAGAGAAATTTAAGAAAAATATAAAATCTATCTTTCAATTTTTATTTTATTTTAAAATTAATTAATACTCTAAAACTCAAAATAATTATAATAAATAAAATATAATTAAAAAAATCACCAAAATTGGTCCAAGTGGTTCTCTAGTCATTAGAAACATCACATAACTTTCTTAAGGACAGAAACTTTACCTTGGTCATTTTGTTGAATTTTCTTTGAAAACTCCTATTTTCTACTAAAAATAATTATATTAAAAAATTAAAGTCAGAAAAATCACATTTTCTCCTCTAATCTCTTAATTGACTTGTGAGTGAGGTGACATAAAAATTTCAATTTTATTTGAGCTCAATTTAGTGAGTTATGAAATAAATAAGCCCAAAAGGGCATAAAGGTAATTATTTAATTTTAACCCTTAATTAAAACTTTAGGTTTAATCAAAATGGAGGGTAAAATATTTGATTTTAATTTTCTCTTGGATGATTGAAACTTAGGGAAATTAAAAGGGTAGAAACCCATTAAACACTTTGAAAATATCAAAATGAAACTTTAATTAATTAAATAATTTAAATTTTGGAAAGAATATATGTAAAATTTGGATTATTAAAATAGGGATATTATTGATAGGATATTTATTCTTTAATTTAAAAATCCCTAAATAAGTCACTTCAATAATATTTAGTTCTTAATTAAAAATTAAAATAATAATCCAAACTAAATAAATTAAAAATTAAAAGAAGATAGCCCTTAAATGAATTAAAGCTTAAAATGTTAAATGGTCCAACAAAAAAAATCAAATTTAAAATCTTGGAGTTAAATTAAATTAAATTAAATCAAGTCAAGTCAAAGTTTAAATTAAATTAAATTAACACCTTAACAATTAAATTAAATTAAATTTAAAATATTGAAACTAAAATTAAATTAAATTAAAATTAAATTAAAATTAAATTAAAATTAAAATTAAATTAAAATTAAATTAAATTAAATTTAAATCAAATTAAATTAAATTAAATTAAATTAACATCACTTAACAACAAACCTAAATGAAAACATTAAGAGTTAAATCGAAACATATGAAAGATTTCAACACCTTTTTTAATATAAGTAAATCTAAAACATGAAAAGTTAATCTGAAATATAATATCACTTAAAGTGTAAAGATTTAAATTAAATCTAAAATAATTCAAACCCTATTCAAAACTTAATAATCATTAATTAATTTTTATAATTAAATCAAATCAAATTAAAACATTAAAATATTTATTACTTTGCCCTTAAAAGGATTTTATTGTTATAACTCTTAAATGAAGCATCAAGTGAAGTGTCACTTCACACATAAGATATTCAAATGTCCTAAGTTCACTGAGCAAGAAACAAAACAAAATTAAAATCCTTTGATGATTAATTCACCAATACAATAAAATTCATTTGAACTCAAAATAATCTCAGAAGTATTGAAAAGATGTTTAAGATTCGTCTTAAACACTTCCTCGATACGATGGGGGTGTTTTAGAAGAATAATTGAACTTAATTGTTCTTTGGTGAAGAAAATCATCCTTAAACCAAACCAACAACCTAGATGTCATAGGAAATGACTAGCAATACGATTAGGATTCTGGTAGACAACCAAAACTCTTTCCCTTAGCTTTACCTAGGTATTTCTTGCAAAAATATGTTTAAATGCTCTGACATGTGTTTTAAGTGTAGCTTGGGATGACGGGAAGACCCTACAGGTACGCTTTTACTTTGTTGCAATTTACCTACATGTGCTTGCATTTTAATTTTCTTGCATGGTAAAACAAGCTGTTGCATGAAAACCAAAACCTATAGGATAGCCACAAAACTGAAACCAAAACTAAATTAAAAGTCATCACAAGATAAAATTCACCGCCACAACATTTCATAATATAAAACAACTCAAAATTTAATCACAAATAAAACAACAAAACTGCAATTACAACTATATTAAAATATCTCATTGGACGATCGGGAGTACCTCGGATGATGTAACCTACGTGTTGCTAACGGGATTTCCCACGGTCTAAATGAAAGTGTGGAACTCATTCAGTTGAGTTTAGCAAATTCATCTCAACTAAGTGAATCTGATAAAAATAATGATGTCAGAATGATGGAACTGTGGGATCTTAATCGGTGTTATTATAATCAACTTTAAGATTTGTTTTAATTAAAACATTAAAAACACTTGGATTTTAAGATTTTCTCTAAGCCAAGACACTTTTCTCAACCCCTGATTTTCACCTTCTAAAACTAAACCTCTGCAACAACAAGGAGCTTGGAGCATGGTGGGTAGCACGGCCATCGTCATCAGCAAAACTTGAATCTACTTCAGCAAAACCTTTCCTAGTTTTAAACAACAAAGCCATAGGATTTCAATGTAGTTTTCTTAGTGAAACATAAATCCTCAACTTTTTGTTAGGCATTTGTATAATCATGTTATGCAAATTAAGCCCTAACCAGTCTTAGGACTCCGAGGTAGTCGTTTGATACGACATAAACCCTCACATCTTCGAGGCTATTTGTGTGATTATGTCATACAAACATAAGTCCTAATTAATAAAAATTGGCAGGATTGCAACATTAAATAATTTTCTTAAACTCGAAGCCAAATAATAAGATAGTTTGGGAAGTTGCCAAAATTCTTCTTGGATCCTCAACTTCTCCTACTTCTCTTCCCTTGAATTCTCAAAATAAATTGTCCTAAATTTGATTCATTCCCTATTGAAATTCCAAAATTCAATCCTTTGAAAACATTAAACTTTGAAGTTCTTGAGAGCAAAACCACTGATCATTATCGAGAGTTTTCTTAAATGATTCCTATCATTTAAGATATAATTATCTATAGGAGCTTGCCCTTATAGGGAACTTTAAGAACCCAGGTAATATAAACCCTGCTTAATTCCTTTATATTAAGCAGGGGAACTTCTTGGCTTATAAAATTGATTCGCAGACCAAACGGATGTCACAAATCTTTTAGTTTATTTAATTGAGCCCCATCATCAAGCAGTGTGGCTATTCCTCGGGATAAATACACGGTTTGTGGTGTGGTGCTCGTTTATATAAACTATTCGGGATGTGAGATATGTTTGATTTCATATCTTAAAACTTTCAAATTTAAAGTTATTTTCAAAATTAAATTCTACTTTCTAAATTATATATATATTTAAATTAAATTTAAAATTTAAAATTAGCCGACGATTTCTGTAGGCAACCCCTTTTCAAAATAAAATACATAACCCAAAATTAAGCCGTACAACCATCGAGGAGCCCGTTCTGGCATGGGATACAATGAAGGAAGTTTTCGCCAGATGCTTAATTTGCAACTCGAGCTTGCCCAGGCTGCCTTCAGATAAAGGGGCATTTTCAGAATGCCCAGAATGCCATGTTTTACAGCTTGAGGAATACGGCACCTTCGAGGCATATGCAGCCGCCTCAATGCTACTTCAGAGTAGGGAATTTCTGAGTGTGGAGCCATACGTACCAGAGTGTGTTTTTCTGCCGGCACAAGGAGTCTCGTACTAAATCATGGCAAAGATACGAAGAGTCAGAAAGCAGGAATTTGAGCATTACGAGGATATTCAAGGAAAATGGGTCAACATCCTTGAAGGACTCGAGCTCTATACTGATGTGTTCTCAAAAGAAGATGAAAAAGATATTCTGGATTGCGTCAAAGCTCTCAAGACCATGGGAAAAGCAGGCCTCTTGAAGCCCAGAACGTATACGAAGCCATCTAAATGGAAGAGAGGAAAAGGCAGGGTCACTATTCAGTGCGGTTGCTGCTACAACTTTGCCAGAGATCGACAGGGAAACCCCCCGGGGATTTTACAGCATGATGAGGTGGATCAGATGCCACCACAAATCAAGGGAATGATCAGGAGGATGGTCGAGTGGCACATACGGCCTGGAGACTGTATCCCAAACAGCTGCATTATAAATATTTATGAGGATGGGGACTGCATCCCTCCTCATATTGATCGCCACGACTTCGCGAGGCCCTTCTGCATGGTCTCCTTTGTGAGTGAATGCAATATTCTGTTCGGACGTGAAATTCAAATAGTTGGACCGGGTGAATTCCGAGGTTCTGTTGAGATTCCCTTGCCAGTCGGATCAGAGCTGGTCTTAAAAGGAAATGGAGCGGATTTGACAAAACACTGCATCCCCAGAGTTGCAGGAAAAAGGGTGTCAGTCACCTTTAGGAGAATGGATGAAGATAAAGTGTCGTTCTACTATGAACCGGATTCGGAGCTGGAGAACCTTCATCCTTTACCACTGTGACGGTGGTACCTCTGGGTGTTCGCAAGGGGACTTTTGTTCCGGAGCGTAACCTTGGCAGGTTGGCCCGTCCCCCGCAGCAGTCTTAAAGGCAGAATGCTACTACAGCTTACAACAGAGAGCAACAGTTGTTGTCACTACTTCAACAATAGTCAGATGACATGATACACCTGTTTTGTTCAGTTTTGTACACGCGATCAGTTTTTTTCAGTCTTGTACACGTGATCAATTTTGGATGCTTGTTAGTGTTAGATCAGTTGTATTTCTTTTCAGATGAATCAATGAAGATTTTCTGACTTTTCAGAACTGTTTCTTTCAATGCGACGGTCGAAAGCCGTTGAACCACCCTTTGGTTCCAAACAATAAAAAATGATGATACAGAATAAAAGGATAAAAAAATGAAAATTGAAAATGAAATTAACCAAAAAGAAATGAAAATTAAAAATGAAATGGAAAGTCAAAACAAAATCAAATGAAGTGAAATGAAAATGAAAAGAAATGAAAACAAATGAAACAAAGTCAATAGTAAACAAAGTGAAACAAAAAAAAAATTCCCTAAATTTCCAACTCCCTTCCGAGATATTTTTCCGCCTTCCATGAAATTCTGGGGTCGAAGCTTAGTCATCAGATTTCCCAAAAATTCTCTAAATTTCCATCTTCCTTCCGAGATATTTTTCCGCCTTCCATGAAATTCTGGGGTCAGAGCTTAGTCATCTGATTTCCCAAAAATTCCCTAAATTTCCATCTCCCTTCCTAGATATTTTTCCACCTTTCATGAAATTCTGGGGCCGGAGCTTAGTCGTCCGATTTCCCAAAAGTTCCCTAAAATTTCCATCTTCCTTCCGAGATATTTTTCTGCTTCCATGAAATTCTACGGTCGGATCTTAGTCGTCCGATTTCCCAAAAATTCCCTAAATGTCCATCTCCCTTCCGAGATATTTTTCCGCCTTCCATGAAATTCTGGGGTCGGAGCTTAGTCGTCCGATTTCCCAAAAGTTTCCTAAATTTCCATCTTCCTTTCGAGATATTTTTTTACCTTCCATGAAATTCTGGGGTCAGAGCTTAGACGTCTGATTTCCCAAAAAAGAAAAAGAAAATTTTCCTTGAATTTCCAAGGTCGGTACCTAAATTTCAATTCTCATTTACGAGACTGGTAAATAAAATCCAGTTCTCTCCCTCTGAGGTCAGTACCTAAATTCTGATTCTCATCTTGCCGAGTCGGTACCTAAATCCCGACTTCCATTCCCGAGGCTGGTACCTAAATTCCAGTACTCATCCTTTCGAGTCAGTACCTAAATTCTGATTATCCTTCTGCGAGCGGTACGGAAATTCTGATTTTGCTTAAAATTTCAAATTTCCACAAATTCAAATCCTAAAATTAAATTCAAAAACAAAATTTCAAACTAAAATTCAAGTGGAATCTTGGAATCAAATTCTTCGTTCCCCTCTTCAAATCAAATCGGTTCAGATTCTTTCAGAGTTTGGGAGCTTGAAATTCACAGCTCCAGCTGAAAGGTAATCCATCCTCCTTTTTCCCCAGCGAGAGTCCCTGGATTTGAAGGTCTTCAACCAAACAATCCCCAGTGGAAACTCACTTGCTAAACTCTTCGTTATATCTTGAGTTTTCACTCAGACAGTTGTGTTGGTCTTGTTGATCTCGTCGGTCAACACCAATACGTGCAGTGTGCTTACCCAGCACACCACACCTATTGGGGGTCTATTTGTTGACCTCACTTTTGGTTGAGGCCTAGTATCTCTTTAGAATATCCTAGGGTCTAGCCATAGGACTCTCCTGGTGACTTTCTTAGTGGACTAGTCATGGAACCCTCCCCATAGAAATTCAAAACTCTTCTTGCTTCACTAGGGGTTTTCATATGCTTAAGGCCTGACCTTCACCTTTTAGTAGTAAAAAGGAAAGCATAAGGAATCCTAGGGGAAGTCTCCTATAGGTGGTCAGACCTTAGGATTTGCCCTGAGGGAGGTCTGGACTTCACCACTCACATGCACACATTCCCCGAAACCTTTGGAAACTCATGTAGATGGTTCTTCTCAACTCTTGGCATCGGGCTAGGGTTTGACAAGTACCAATACATAGAGGACCAAATGTGAGTGACCCTTGGTCCATAGCTCAATTAAAACCATCTCATGACATTCATCTCAAACCAAGCTTCAATTTTCCAAAATTTCAAAAATTTGGCCCCTAACCTCCCAAAATGCCCTAAATTACCCAAAATTCTTCAAATTCACCAAAATTCCCCAAAAAATCATTCCAAGATATTCCTTACCACTTAAATTGACCATATATGACCAAAAATTCCAAAACTTCCAAAAATACCCCCCAATACCCTCAAAATACCCAAAATACCCTTTTAGCCAAAAAATCCAAAAATTCCAAAAAATTCTCAAAAACTTCCAGAAAATCCTAAAAATTCCCAATTTCATTTTGTTCAACTACACCATAAGCCAATTTTGTCAATTTAGCCCAATTTAAATCAAGAAAAACACAATTTAGCCTATGTAGCCCAAAAGTGCCTAAATCAAACCCAATCTTGACCCAATTGACAAAAATCTTGCCTAATTTCAATTCCAAACTTCAATTAGACATCCCCAATATCAATCTAAACCAAATTCAAGCCCAATGTGACCCACATTTGAATCCAATTCCACTTGAAATTCAAAATCCCCAATTTTGCCTAAATAATCCAAAATCCCCTAAATAAACCCAATGTCAATCAATTCCTCCCAAATTTCAATCCCAAACTCTTTATAACACCTCCTTAAACTGAATTGGATCATCAATTGTCCACAATTTGAGCTCAAGTCTTACCCAAATCCATTTTTGGACCAAAACCCCTAATTTTGACCCAAATTAAACACATGTCCAAAATCCACCAAACCATATTTACACTATTGTTGAAGACCTCTGGACCTCATTCCCACTCAAACTCAAGATAACTTGATCCAAATCCAATATGGTCCAAAATAATCAAAAATCTTATCCATACCAAAATTGAACTTCCAAATGAGCTCAAAACCACTTTGTGTCTTCATGAAACATCTTCATTACAATCATATGGACAATATTGATCAAGGCACTTGGGCTTCATTCAAGCTCTAACCTAAGTTAAGTCAACCCAAACCCAAATGAACCTAAATGAACTAATAATTCAAATCAAACCAAATTAAACCAAAATTAACCAAATTAACCTCATGGCATCCCTAAAATAAATATATATATATAATAAAATAATAAAAATAATAAATAAATAAAATAAAATAAAATATCTCTCCCTAATCTCTCCCTCATCTCTCCCTCACCTCTCCCTCACCTCTCCCCTCACCTCCTCCTTACCTTCACCATATCTCCACCTCACCTCCTCCTTACCTTCACCATATCTCCACCTCACCTCCTCCTTATCTCCCCCACTCCACAAAATCGTGAGCCCCTCCAACAAAATCCCTCACCATCCCATATTTACACACTTACTCACTCACTTCCTACTTTTACTCACTTCACACCTTTTTCACTCACTCACTTCCTCTCCTAGCCGTGAGCCTCCCTTCCCCTTCTTCTCCTTCTTCCAAGCTAGCCACACTTCACCACAACACCACCCAAATCCTCCTAGTCGTGAGCTCCATCAAGGGCTTCTCCAAGGTTTCTTCCATCACTCCCTCCAAGGCATGGTAATCTCCTCCCCCTCTCTTTACATTTGCTTTTGTTTCAAAATTTCTTTAAAAAAAAACAAAAAAAAAACAAAAATGGCATCATCATGTTTAGCTTAGAGATCTAAATCACACATACATGTATTTTCTTTAAAGTTCTTCTTCCTCTACATAGGTTTTCAAAAATTATGTGTTAATTATCATTTCTTTTACAAATCTACATGCTATTTAAATGTTTCCATGCTTAGGCTTAGGAATTCCTTTTTATGTAAAGTTATTTAGCTATTTAGCTTTTTTAAATATTTCCATGTTTAGCCTTAGGATTTCTTTGTCATGCAAATTATCTAATTAATTAGGTTAACTAGTTTAAATATTTACAAATCTACCACCTAGTTTTTATTATCTTGAAAAATAAATTTTAAAATTTAAAAGAAATAATATATCATAAAGGAAATAAAATAAAAGAGAAAAGAGAAATAAACATAAGGATAAAATAAAAATAAAACAAAAGAAAATGAAATAAAAATCTAAAATAAATAATGAATAATAAATGTAAAAAACATAAGTGATATAATAGTTGTAAATTTAAATAAATTAAAAAATATCTTTACTAAATTTTAACTAAAATAAACTATACTAAATTTAAAATAACTATATTAAATTTAACTACTAAAATAACTATACTAAATGTAAATAAAATTCAACTATACTAAATTTAATAACTTTACTAAATAAAATAACTACACTAAATTTAAATAATATAACTACACTATATTAAATTTAAATAAATACTACTAAAATATAAATATCTAAATCAATAATAATAATATATGAATGTAAACTAATAATAAAAATATGTAAATAATAAAAAAATAATGTGATAAGAATAAAATAAATAACTATAAACTTAAATAGATATGAAAATATAAGAAAATGATAATAATAATAACTAAAATAGTAATTGTAAATATAAATAAATAACAAAAATAAGTAAATAAAAATGTCATTTCTTTTTAAAATAATATAAGTGTAACTATATAAATAAATAATAATTGTAATAGCTTTAAATAAATGGTAATAACTTAAAATAAATAAAAGAATAATTGAGGAGAGAGAAAAGTGAACAGACTTTATAATTAAATAAATAATAATATAAATGATAAATAAATGATATAAATAATAAACTTAAATAAAAATTTAAATAATAACAATAATAAATTAAAATAAAAAAAACTTATAATTTATATATATTAAATGATAAGAATATAAGGAATAGTAAAATAAATAACACATATATATATATATATATATACATAAATTAAAAATAATGTAAATAATAAAAATAAATAATAAATTAAATTGAAATTAAATAGTTAAAATTAAATAAAACCAAAAAATAAATAATAATTAAATTAAACAAATTAAATTAAATAATAATTAATTAAATAAAAAAAGAAATTATATAAAAAATATTAAAATAAATAATAATTGTAAATAAATATTAAATTAAATTAAATTAAATTAAATTAAATAAATTAATTAAATTAGGTTAAATTAAATTAAACAATAATGTAAATAAATAGTAATTTAAATTAAATTAAATTAATTAAATTAAATTAAATTAAAATTAATAAATTAAATTAAAAATAAATTAAATAAAAATGTAAATAAATAATAAATTAAAATTAAATTAAATTAATTAATTTGAATTAAATAGTAATATAAATAAATAAATAAATTAATTAATTAAATAATAATTCAAATAAATAAATATTAAGCAATCATAAAGAAATAACAATAAATAAATAACAACTAATTAAGTAAAGTAAATGATGATCAATCAATTAAATAAAAGAAATAAATAACAATCAAATAAAAGTAAATAAATCACAATGAATTAAATAAGATGATAAATTAAATAAATAATTTCAATTACAAATAAAAGATAATGAATTTAAATAACACATAATAAAACTGACGACACATAAATAATAATTAACGATAATAACATAAAATGATAATACATAACAAAAGAAACAATAATAAGATAATAAATAACAATAATGACATATAAATAACATAATAATCACATACAATCACAACTATAATCACATCAACAATCATACACATTACACACATACAATCACAACAATTACAACATACAACAACAATCCCGACCACAATACAATACCAACACGATAACAATCAAACCTAGGACAGGCCTCCTGAGGCATGGTTTATTTTTCCCTATACAAAGAGCCCTAGGAAACCACAACTTGGTGTAAAAAAAAAAATAAAATAAAATAATAATAATAAGAATACCCTTATGCTTAGTGAATGCATGGAGTAACCCAAATTTTACCCGATGTCCACATAACCTTCTCAATTCACATTCCAAACTCAAAATCCCTAGTTTCAAAACCTAACACAAACAAATCCAAACACTAACCAAATTTAAACATAAACCAAAACCAAACCCAAACCAAACCCAAAAACCAAATCCAAACACAAACTCAATCAAATCTTCCACAAATAAAATCACAAACTTTTCACAGGACTCCCATAAGTCCAAATCACACTACCAATTGCCACCAATCCAAATCCAAACCACACCTAAACCCATCTGTCCCAACCTACCCCGAACACCTGTGTTCATTAAGCATAAGGGTATAGGTAGGATGAGTTGTTAAGCAACATAATAAGTCTAAATGAGCCCGAGACTTTTCACCAGGCTGTGAGAGGGAAGCATGGACCTGCATCCTTCTCTGACCTTTTGGATACCTCATAGGTCTATTAAATTTAATATGTCTGCTTAACGAAACCATCCTCAATTAAATTAACAAAGTTCATTGAAACACAACATAGAAATTCACATAGACATCACAGGACTTGGTAGACAACCGGGATCTTTACATGGACATCACGAGATTGAGTAGTTATCGCTTGTTAGTCCTACTTCTTCCTATTTTCTCGGCATGCTTTAATTTACGCAAAATTATAAACACATACATGCAATGCAATACTAAAGTTTCAGGTGGTGGAACTTGAAAACCCACCAGGTACATTTTTATTTTTAATGCAATTTACTTACCTGTACTGTATTTTACTTCTCTTGCATGTTAAACAACAATGTCACCCTGCATGAAAAATGAAACCTTTAGGATAGTCACAAAACTGAATCCAAAAACAAAATTAAAATCAACACAAGATAAAATTCACCGCCACAACATTCAAAAGATAAAACAACTCAAAATTTAATCACAAACAGAACGACAAAACTACAACTACAACTAAATTAAAACGTCTCGTTGGATGATCGGGAATACCTCGGATGATGTAACCCACGTGTTACCAAAGGGATTTCCTACGGTCTAAATGAATGTGTGGAACTCACTCAGTTGAGTTTAGCAAATTCATCTGGATTAAGTGAATCCGATGAAAATAACGGTGTCGGGATGACGTAACCAGTGGGATCTTAATCGGTTCGTTTAATCAACTTTAAGATTTGTTTTAATTAAAACACTAAAACACTTGGATTCTAAGACTTTTCTAAACCAAAACACTTCTCTCACCTCCCGATTTTCACCTTCTAAAACCGAACCTCTCGCAACGACAAAGGAGCTTGGAGCATAGTGGGCAGCACGGCCATCTTCTTCAGCAAAATCTGAGTCTACAACAGCAAAACAGTTCCTTAGTTCAAATAAGCAACTAGCTATAGGATTTCGAGGTATTTGCCCAGTGAAAAGTAAACCCTCATCTCATCTTTTAGGCTTTTGCACCCGGTGCATTATAAGCCCTAACTCGTCTAGATTTCCGAGATTGTCGTCCTGATATGACATAAACCCTCACATCTTCTAAGCTATTCTTATGATCGACATCAAATGAATGTAAGCCCTAAATAATAAAATTGGCAGGATAAAATATAAATTAAATCTTTTCCTAAACTGAGCCAAACAATAGGATAGCTGGGGAAAACACTGGGATTCTTCTCGAATCTGTGTTCTTCCCTGACCCACAAATTTATATTATGATATTTTAATTTGATTGCAACGAAGCCAAAAACTTGACCCCGCTATATTATATGTATAGAATTGTAATTGTTTATGTTGCGGATGCTACGCAAGTATACGTATCGTATCAAGTAATACAGGGCTCTAGTGGAGTCCTGGTTATCAATCCCACAGGGAAAGAGAAAATTAAATAACAGCTAATTTTAAAATAAAAATAATAATAATAAATTTAAAATAGTATACGAAAATTTGGAATTCTAAATTTAAGCGCAATAAAGTAAACTAAGTATTTTAATTAGGTAACTTAACTAAGTAGAAGATTAATACGTATTGAAAGTGCAAGAAATTAACTAACTGCTAAATAAGTCTTAACTATTCAGAAAAAGTATCTTTCCTCTTGTTTAGAAATTTAAGTGATTGATGAATTTAAATAGATAATGTTAAGGTATTGTGACAAATAGGAGCATTCCTATTCTTTACCCTTTGGTCCAGGTGTAAAGAATATTGACTAATCCTATGTTTGATTACTTAATCTGCGGCTAGGTCGGGAGGATACCGATCGCCACTTCACGAGCTCCCACGTTCCCCTCGCCCGAGGGCTAACATCTACACTTCGACTCTCAAACAATAGGACCGAATTGAATATTTTAGTCCGTCACACTAAAATGCTCAATTCTACGCCCAGATGATATTATTTCCCTATTTATTTGCACCTTCCTTCCAAGGCTTTTGAATTCCCGAATATCGGATGTAATTTTTACTATAGTTGATAATCAACATATTTTAACAAATCAAATGGCCGATTGAAAAGTAAATTAAGTTTTAAGTAAAAATTATCACAATTTATTAATATATAAAAGTATCTCTATTTTAATTTCATCAAGTCACTTAATTTCATAAACAGGGACAAAGACTAAATAAACTACTCAGAATGCATGGAAACTAAACTAAGCATGGATTTCATTTAAAGTTAAAAACAATAAATACAAATACTTATCTCAATTTATCCCCAAGCAGACTCCTCGCAGTTCCTTTGACTCTTCCTTCCAGTACAGCAAAACTCACTAAAAACTCACTAACTCACTAAATACTCACTTATAACACTCAAGGACTCTCTAAGACACACACTAAGACACAAAACTGCACACAAAACTGGACATTAAAGACTTAATTTCGGCTTCTATATATAGAGGTGAGCAAAGGACCAAGTGGTGCGTAAGCATCCCTTCAAAAGGTGTCCAGGTTCAATGTATCTGCAACATTTGAACTATCTCGCCGTCGGCGACGAACTACCTCGTTGTCGGTGAGGCTTCTAGAAGATCTCAAACCGCGCTAGCTCACTGTCAGCGGGATCGGGCTCGCTGTCAGCAAGACAGTTATAATTCCTTCAGAAATGTCTCCTCGTAGCCTCGCCGTCGGCGGGCTCGATCTCGCCGTCGGCGACTAAGCACAAATTTCATTGTTTTCTTCCTTTTTGCTCCAAATTCACTCTTTTTTATGATTTTTCCTTTTATCACCTAAATTCTTCATTCCTGCAATAAAATAAAGAAAATAACTTTCTTTAAAGTGCAATTTCATCAAAAATAGGTATGAATTTCTTAATAAAATTTTCAGTGATCAAAATCCCCCAAACTTACTTATTACTTGTCCTCAAGTAATTTTAGTACTACATAAAAATAATGAGTTTTATAATAAGATTTTTCAATTTAAATAACTATGAATTAGATTAAGTAATATCATAATAAAGTTAAATAAAAATAATTCATGTAATTTAATTAATCTTATAGAAATAAATTATTTAGTTATCAGGTCTAAGATTTCTAGCTTACTATTCATTTCAGGAATGACTATATTTAAAATAAGAACTACTTAAGATATTCATATGATAAGAAATTCAAGAAAATACTATTAGGTAAAATTCTAATCCATAAACATAAGTTTGGAAATATCTAAGTTTTTCCCTTTAGGTTAATTCAAATGAAGCCAATTTTTGATAAGGCATCTCCTGAAGCTTCTCCTCATTTTTCTTTTTCTTTTTCTTGCTTTTTTTTTTACTGAGGATTACTATATCTAGAGAGCCTGTTAATAATTTTGAACTTCATTTTCATCTTCCTAAATTTGAAACTTAGAAATATTTCTTAGCTTATACATACTTCATAGTTTTTACTTCATTGATTTTCAATCTTTTCTTTTTCACTTGAATACTTAAGAATTTTAATTTTTAGAATATAGTTTTCCTTGCTAAAAATAGTTTACTATATTCTTATTCCCTTTAACCAAATATTTTATTCTATTTAATCAATTAAATCACTAGAAATATTTCATTTAACCTTTTATAATAATTAAATAAAATAATTCATATTAATTAAATTGAAAAAATTTTGCTATAAAAATCATTTTATAATAATTTGAAAAATAGAAATTTGAGAACAAGTTAATAACTAAATTTATATTTTACTCCCCCCCAAACATAAATTTTTATATCTACTCTAAATAATGAAAAAGGGAAAGTAAATAAATCATACCTTTGAAGTTTAGGTATTTCTTTTTTTCTTTGAAATTTTTGGCAGGCTTTTTCATTTTTCATTGAACTCCGTACTGTTAGTATTCTCCATATATATATAACAATTTAAAGAAAATGCAGGGATAAAATCTGAGATAAGTATTAAATACAACAATTAAAATAACTCTACACTACACATATAAATTACTAACATATTAAACAAATTGAACTAACAGATTAACAATTTTAAAAACTTAAAACAATACAAAATAAAATAAAAACATATTAAAGAAAACTATCATCTTATTTAACATAAAAACAAATGCAATTAACTAACACAAAAACAAAAACTAACTACTATAACAATCCAAGCAAATTAATCTAACTAACATCCAATGTCTCAAAATATAAAGTACTGAATATTACAAACATATAAAGTCCTCAAAATAACTTACACCAAACAAATAAAATAAATAAAGTCCTAATCTTCAGCATCAAAGTCCCAAACTATATCATCCCCTCCTTGATCTGTAGGCTGAGAAGACTGAGCAGGATGATACTGAGTATACCTGGGGCATTCTGGAAAGACAACATCTAAATCTCCACTCCTATAACGACGTTCAGCTTCATAGTATGCAATTTCGTATTCCGAATGTCGCTGGAGGTATTCACTATCATAATCATGTCTCCTCTCCAGATTATAATTCCTTTGATCAAAATGATCAAACCTTCTCCCCATGGTCTCTCCAAACTGCTCAAAACTCCTCCTATGCAAGGTCAATTCATTCATCAGATCTTGTAGGGTAGGTGTGGTAGGTTCAGGAGGTTCATGGCTAGTAGAGGGTATATCTCTACCGTGATCGAGTGAAATAACTTCTCACTCCCGATCTCCATCCTTCATGAGATTCATACTTCTTAATGTTGGCAACTGTGAGTGGTTTCATAGGTTCCACCCATTCTTCATCATCTCTAGCCTCAACTCCCGAGAGTTGGCGAGTGCAAAAATCAATCCAGTAGGCCCAATCCAGCCTCCACTCTCATTTCGAAGAGTGGCCGGGATGTTCGATAAATGACTCTCTCGATGTTGATGCTTCGTTATTCCGAATGCGAAATTCGAATTGCTCTATCTCGTGTTACCTCACCGTGGTGATATGTGGGTAACGAGTAGAACAAATAAAGTAATGCCGAGCTTTGGAGACCGCATTTAATTTAGAAAGAGAAAAATTCACTCTTTCCCGCTCGCTTAATTTTCCAAACTCCGGTCCCATCGGTGAGAAAGTTAATGACTTCCTCCAAGTGGTCCTTCCATCGTTCCAAAAGTTTCATACTCGCTAAAGTGCGAGTCATGAACTTCATAGAACGCGTTAATTCTTGCAAGCATTGAAATCTACAAAAAAACCTCGTACCTTTACTCGGTGCATCTTCGACGGCAATCAATTGGCATAAAATTCTTTAACCACTTCTACAAACTGCTCTATATTGTACGTAACGTAAATTCTCCCAACCTCGTTCCTTTATAATCCGCTCTACTTCTCCTCCCGGATTTTTGAATACCCGATCCGCAATGCACTTTCTTCCTTGTATATTTTCAAAATATTTTGCCTGTGCTCGTGCATTGATGAATCGGTTTTCGCCGAACTCTACTCGACGTTTTTGTCGTGGAGCCATACGATCGATCTGTGAAAATTGTGAAAATTTTCACTAAACTTAAAAATAATCCTAAGAAGGCTTCCTACAACATTTATAAGCAATTTAAATCAAATTCCATGGATTTCCACCAAATATTTCTTCCATATTTTGATTTTTCCCAAAATTTGCAATGTGGTGAAAATACATGGTGAAAATCAAAAATTTTTGTATAGGAGTGAAGCACTTACCAAGAGAAGATGAAATCTGGTGTTTTTTAGTGATGAAATCGCTTCAAATCCAAGATCTCTCAAGCCCTAGGTTGGTTTTTGCGAAAATGAGAGGTTGGGGATGATGAATAGTGTTTTTGATCGGTTAATTAAAGTGTTTTTCGTGACCTCGCTGTCAGCGAGATTTTTCTCGCCGTCGGCGAGCTAATATTTTTCGGAACCAAAAACTCTGGGGAAAAATCCCCTGTCGGCGAGAAATTATTCGCTGTCAGCGAGATCGAGCTCACTGTCGGCGGGATTTTTCTCGCCGTCGGCGAGATTCCAAAAAATTTTAAAATTTTTGAAATTTTGTCACTCATTTTCGTCCTTGATTTGTCTTATATTATATTTCCGGTCACATCATTTATTAATTTAATATGAAGATTAGCTACTTATACACAAACAAATTCACACAACACAACAAATTAACTTTAATATTGAAATCCATGGGATGTACAAACTAACATAATTTTAAACTCTATAATCAAACTTCAATTCTCCAATCCTTACTACTAATCAAGCATCGCAAACCAATCCACGACACACTAAATGCCGATACAAAACTATGACGCATATCTCAATTAAGTTTGAGATATTCAAATCATCACTCCACACATAATAAAATCTAGATCAAATCAAATAACATAAACATAAACATACTGTGGAAATCTTTACTACTACTCTTCAATGTCGAATCTTCATCTTCTCTCGATATTTCGATATGACGATGATGCACAAATAAGTTATAGAAAGGCCCGAAGGGAAATTCCGGCAGCATTCTTCGATGATCCAACCCTTCGTCTCGCAAATGAAGAAAGCTAGCTTCCAAGTGTCCAGAATGATCGAAGTGTTCCTTCATCCTCCAGTCAATGTGATCAAATAAATCAGATATATTGTTGATTAAATCTCTCACATTCTGCAGTTCTTTCTCCATTCCATTAATTTTCTTCATAAGTAACTCTGTTTTATTTGAAATAGGCCTTGCTATAGGATGATTCTGTGAAGCTCTATCAGAGATAAATGTAATGTCTTCATTATTGTCCAAAGTAGGGAACATATCTGTAGGATCAAGCGGCTTCCAAGATAACAGAACCTTTTCCCAAGCTTCATAAGAAACCTGGTATTGACTGAATAATGAAAAAATAGTAGATGGGTGTCCTAGTCCGTGAACTGACCCATGCACAATTAAACCCAATGCAGACTTAACAATTATTGATCCCACATCAATAGGCAATCCAATTTGAATACAATAATTCAATATAGCGCATTCTTTCGAAACCTTGTTTACCCTCATAGTAGGTAACAATTTAGATGAGATGAAAAAGTGTCAGTGCTTTGAGACGGGATTCAAAAGTGATGCAGAGAAACTAACATACCCGTCTTCACGCATTTCCCAATCTTCCGGTTCATCAGTCAGATATCGAAATATCTCATTCATATTATATCGAGAAGGCACAAAATTTGAATAGTGACATACCGGGGTGTTTTCTATAGAGAATAACTCATTTACTCTTGATGGAGTAAACGTCACCCATCTTCCTCGGACGTAGATATTCCCATTGTTGATCGCATGTAAGTTAGAGTAGAACTCTTTTACAACTGGAATAACAACAGCAGACGTAGTGTAACAAAATACCTCCCAGTGTCGCTGCGCGATCATTTCTTCTATCTTCGTAGTGGAATTCTCTAATCCTCGATCGACAAATCCCCGTTCCTTGATAACTCTTTTCTTTACCAAAACCTTGTTGAAGATCCGTCGCGCTTCCGCACTCACAAATTTCCTCCGGTTAAACACTCCAGATTTAGAGGAATCTAAGAATTTGGAGGCCATTATGATGAATGGAATGAATTCTAGTGAAGAAGGCAGATTTAGAATGAATTAAGAATGGTTTTTCACTAAGGATTTGGTGTTCAAACCGTCTAGATCAGCATTCAAAGTATAAATAACTCATCTTTATAACTTCCTCGCTGTCGGTGAGAAGTTTCTCGCCATCGGCGACTCAGTTATAAAAACTGCCTTTCAGGTTCTCGCTGTCGGCGGGCTTGTTTCTCGCTGTCAGCGAGCTCCATAAATAAACTGAATTAAATTAGTGTGAACCTCGCTGTCGGCGAGTATCGACCTCGCCGTCGGCGAGATTCCAAAATAATGTCCAATTTTGCTCTAAATCGAATAATTTCTTTTCTCATCATAATGGTTTTAATATGTGATGATTCTTAATAATAATTGAGTAGTAAAGTTTCAATAATATAGACTAACTATTAAGATACAATAAAAATAGATGACTAATATGGGTTGCCTCCCATAAAGCGCTTGGTTTAACGTCGTCGCCCGACCTAATTTCAATTATTAATCGAGTCGACTAAGCATTAAAACCTCTTTATAGTTAGGTCTTATACCTTTAAAATATGATTTTAATCTATGTCCATTAACTTTAAATTTATGTCCAGCTTTTGGATCTTCGATTTCTATAGTTCCGTATGAAAATATTTGAGTTATGGTGAAAGGTCCTAACCATCGAGACTTCAATTTTTCGGGAAATAATTTCAATCTAGTATTATATAACAAAACTTCCTGTCCTGGTTCAAAATTTCTCCGATTAATCTTCCGATCATGCCATAATTTCATCTTTTCTTTATAAATCCGATCATTATTATATGATTCATTTCTTAATTCTTCCAATTCATTTAATTGCATTAATCTTTTCTCACCAGCTTCCTTCATATTATAATTAAATTCTTTAATCGCCCAATATGCTTTATGCTTTAATTCAACTGGTAAGTGGCATGTTTTTTCATATATAAGCCTGTAAGGAGTCATTCCAATCGGAGTTTTATAAGTAGTTCTATAAGCCCATAATGCAGTGTCTAATCTAATAGACCAATCTAACCTATTTGGGTTTACAGATTTTTCTAAAATACGTTTAATCTCACGATTAGATACTTCAGCTAATCTGCTAGTCTGTGGATGATAAGCAGTGGATATCTTATGAGTAATATTGTATTTTTCTACTAGTTTGTGAATGTATTTATTTCTAAAATGAGTTCCTCCGTCAGTGATAATCACTCTCGGCATTCCAAATCTAGTAAAAATATTTTTCATCAGAAATTTTGAAACACTCTTCGCATCACACCTAGGTAAAGCTTGTGCCTCAATCCATTTGGAAACATAATCAACAATCTACTAATATATATGAGTTTCCAAACGAAGGAATAAAAGGTCCCATAAAATCTAATCCCCAAACATCAAAAATTTCAACTTCTAATATAAAATTTAGAGGCATTTCGTTTCTTCTAGATATATTTCCTACTCTTTGGCATTTATCGCAAGTTTTAATATATCTGTATACATCTCTAAATAGAGTAGGCCAGTAAAATCCAGATTGTAGAATCTTATAAGCAGTTTTATCAGTCCCAAAATGTCCTCCAAAATTAGAATCATGACATTTTTGAATAATTGGTTCAGTTTCTTCATAAGGTACACATCTTCTAATAATTAAATCCTTACATTGCTTATATAAATATGGTTCATTCCAAAAATAGGTTTTCGTATCATGGATGAATTTTTTCTGTTGTTGCAAAGTTAGCATAGGTGGTAAAATATTACTAACTATATAGTTTACTATATCAGCATACCATGGTATTTTCCACTCATTGATATTATATAGTTGTTCATCAGGAAAACTGTCTATAATTTTATTTTCAATATCAGATAATTCATGATTTTCTAATCTTGATAAATGATCCGCAATTTGATTATCAGTTCCTTTCTTATTAAAGATCTCAAAATTGAATTCTTGCATTAATAGCATCCATCTAATTAATCTTGGTTTGGAATCTTTCTTTTGCATTAAATATTTGATAGCAGAATGATCAGTATGCACGATACATTTTGTTCCAATCAGATAAGGTCTAAATTTATTAAAACCATATACTACCGCTAATCATTCTCTTCTAGAATCGTATAATTTATTTCAAGCATCATTTAGAGTTTTACTAGCATCGTATATAACTTTAAAAATCTTTTCATATCTTTATCCAAGAACTGCTCCTACAGCATAATCACTAGCATCACACATAAGCTCAAATGGTTTCTCCCAGTTAGGTGAAACTATTATAAGTGCTGTAATTAATTTTTTTTTAAGAGTTCAAAAGCATTCAGACATTCGATTGTAAATTCAAATTTCTTGTCCTTTTCGAGAAGTTGGCATAGAGGTTTAGTAATTTTTGAAAAATATTTTATATAGCGTCTGTAGAATCCAGCATGTCCAAGAAAACTTCTTACCCCTTTTACCGTATTTGGAGGTGGTAATTTAGCTATAACTTGAATTTTTGCAGGGTCTACTTTCATGCCTTTTTTCGAAATTTTATGCCCTAATACAATGCCGCCCGCAACCATAAATTGACATTTCTCCCAATTTAGAACTAAATTTATTTTCTCACATACTTCTAATACTTTTTCAAGATGAGTTAAGCATGTGTCAAATGATGTTCCAAATACAGAGAAATCATCCATAAATACTTCTATTCCATTGTCAATTAACTTACTAAATATAGACATTATACATCTCTGGAATGTTGCTGGTGCATTACATAATCCAAAAGGCATTCTTCGAAAAGCGAAAGTTCCATAAGGACAAGTAAATGTAGTTTTCTCTTGATCCTCAGGAGCAATTTGTATTTGATGATAACCGGTGTATCCATCTAGAAAACAAAAATACTTATGTCCGGCTAATCTATCTAACATCCGGTCTAGAAATGGTAAGGGAAGTGATCTTTCCTGATGGCGGTATTTAATTTCCTATAATCAATACATATACGCCAAGCAGTAACTTGTCTTATAGGAATAAGATCGTTATTTTCATTGGCGGTGACGGTCACTCCTCCCTTCTTAGGAACACAGTGAATTGGGCTTACCCAAGCACTGTCAGATATAGGATATATAATACCATTATCTAACCATTTTAAAATTTCTTACTTAACTACTTCTTTCATTATCGGGTTTAATCTCCTTCTGGGATCTGCTTTAGGTTTATGTTCATCATCTAAAATAATTCTATGCATACGTATTGAAGGACTAATTCCTTTAATATCTGCTAAAGTCCAACCAAAAGTTTTCTTATATTTTTTTAAGGTATCTAAAAGTTTATGTTCTTGAGATTCGTTTAATGCGATATGAAATAATAACTCGGTAAAGTTGAAGAATTACCTAAATAAGCATATTTCAAATGATCGTGTAATATTTTTAGCTCAAGTTCGTGAGGTTTAATAATTGATGGAACTATATTCTTGTTAGTGTTTTCGTATTATCCAAAAATTCAAATCTTTCCTGAATATAATCTAGTTCTTCATTATTATCTTCAATTAATTCAGTATTTTCTTTTTCTAATTTTTCTTCGTAATATTTCTTAAAATGTTCTTGTTGTAAATGTTCAAGTATTTCCATCAGAAAACATTCATCATCTTTTTCTAATGCAGGATATTTCATTGATTTTGCAATATTAAAGGTAACTTTTTGGTCATTTACTCTCATAGTTAATTCTCCTTTCGAACATCAATCATAGCTTTTCCAAGTAGCTAAAAATGGTCTTCCTAAAATGATAGGAATTTCTTTATCTTCCTCCATATCTAAAACAATAAAATCTACCGGGAAGATAAATTTATCCACTTTTACTAACACATCTTCAATAACTCCCTTAGGATAAGTAACCGAACGATCAGCTAATCGAAGGGTTATCGAAGTAGGTGTAATTTCTCCTAATCCTAATCTCTTAAAAATCGATAGAGGCATTAGATTGATGCTTGCTCCTAAGTCACACAAAGCTTTTCCATAAAATTTTTCTCCTATAGTGTAGGGTATAGTGAAACTACCAGGATCTTTCAATTTTTCAGGAAGCTTCTTCTGAATAATAGCACTACACTCTTCATTAAGTGCGACTGTTTCATTATCAGTGAATTTTCTTTTCTTATTTAGAATATCTTTCATAAATTTTACATAATTTGGCATCCGATCTAAAGCTTCGACAAAAGGTATATTGATTGTTAATTTCTTTAATATTTCAAGGAATTTAGCAAATTGTTTATCTTTTTTATGTTGAGCTAGTCGTTGAGGAAATGGTAGTGGAGGTGTTTCAACGTAAATTTTCATAGGTATTAAAGGATGTTCTAAGTTTGAATCTTGTCGAATTGTTTCCTTTTAAATTTCCACTTCCTCATTTTGGCTTTTAAGTTCTTTTTGAATTTGAGGTTCTAATTCTTTTCCACTCCTTAGTTGTATTGCTTTAATTTGTTCTTTTCCTTGATCTTTAGGATTTACTTCCATATTACTAGGAAAAGTTCCGGGTATTCTATTATTTAGCGCAAGTAGCAATATGTCCAAGTTGAGTTTCGATATTTTTAATAGATGTTCCTTGAATTTGTAATTGATTTCCTTGAATTTGTAGTTGATTTCCTTGATTTTGTAGTTGATGACCCATATTCAAAATTAATTCATCTATATATAATTTCTTATCTTTGAATTGAGGGTTATTGTTATTAAATCTAGGTGGGTAATTAGGTTTATAATTTGGATTTACTTGATTAGGTTGATTCATCCATTGTTGATTAGATGTGTTATTCCAATTAAAATTTGGATGAGTTTTCCAACCAGGATTATAATAGTTTAAATAAGGGTTATTAGTTTTATTATTAATAAGCATTTAAAGTTTCATAATTAGATTGAGATTCTATGATTTGTCCAGATGAGTTTTCTTCTAGAGTAGGAGAGTAGTTCATTCCAAAATGATCTAATTTCTTAGATATAGCAACAATTTGAGAAGCTAACATAGATATTGCATCGTTTTCATAAATGCCGGCTATTTTTTTCGGATTTACTCTATCAACGAGGCCATTGGAAATTATTTGTTGCCATTTCTTCGATTAGTGCATAAGCTTCATCAAATGGTTTAGACATTAATGAACCTCCAAGAGTAAGCATCGATGATTGATCTTAAAGATCCTATTAATCCATTATAAAAGGTTTGAATAATCAGCCTGATACGGTAGCGCATGATGTGGGCATTTCCTAAGAAGTTCCTTAAATCTCTCCCAAGATTCATATATTGATTCTCCATCTAACTGACAAAAAGAAGTTATATCATTTCTAAACTTAGCAGTTTTAGATGGTGGAAAATATTTGGATAGAAATTTTTGTGATAATTCTCCCCAAGTTTTAATAGATCCATGTGCTAACGAATTCAACCACATTTTAGCCTTATCCCTTAATGAAAAAGGAAAAAGTCTAAGTCTTATAGCATCGTCAGATACTCCTTGATATTTAAAAGTACAACAAAGTTCTAAAAAACTAGCAAGATGTAAGTTAGGATCTTCAGTAGGTGAACCACTAAATTGATTGTTTTGTACCATTTGGATAATTGCAGGTTTAAGTTCAAATGAATTAGCAGCTACATCGGGGTTTTGAATAGTTAAATGAATTTCATCCGATGTAGGGTTGGCATAATCTCTTAATGGTCTTTGTTGGTTCATATTTTGAATTTCGGGAATATTCGCCATTTGTGTTAAATTTATAATTTGTTTCTTTTGTTTTCTAATTCTTTTAATTGTACGCTCTAATTCAGAATCGTAAGGTATTAATTTTTCGTTTCGAAATTTGCGCATACAATTTTTGAATAGATATTAATTTATTTATTATGATTATTTTAAAATAGTCCGTTACTTTAGTAAATTTTTCTTACTTTCCCCGGCAACGGCGCCAAAAACTTGACCCACAAATTTATATTATGATATTTTAATTTGATTGCAACGAAGCCAAAAACTTGACCCCGCTATATTATATGTATAGAATTGTAATTGTTTATGTTGTGGATGCTACGTAAGTATACGTATCGTATCAAGTAATACGAGGCTCTAGTGGAGTCCTCGGTTATCGATCCCACGGGAAAGAGAAAATTAAATAACGACTAATTTTAAAATAATAATAATAATAATAAATTTAAAATAGTATACGAAAATTTGGAATTCTAAATTTAAGCGCAATAAAGAAAACTAAGTATTTTAATTAGGTAACTTAACTAAGTAGAAGATTAATACGTATTGAAAGTGCAGGAAATTAACTAACTGCTAAATAAGTCTTAACTATTCAGAAAAAGTATCTTTCCCTTGTTTAGAAATTTAAGTGATTGATGAATTTAAATAGATAATGTTAAGGTATTGTGACAAATAGGAGCATTCCTATTCTTTACCCTTTGGTCCAGGTGTAAAGAATATTGACTAATCCTATGTTTGATTACTTAATCTGCGGCTAGGCTGGGAGGATACCGACTACCACTTCAGAGCTCCCACGTTCCCCTCGCCTGAGGGCTAACATCTACACTTCAGCTCTCAAACAATAGAACCGAATTAAATATTTTAGTCTGTCACACTAAAATGCTCAATTCTACGCCCAGTGATATTATTTCCCTATTTATTTGCACCTTCCTTCCAAGACTTTTGAATTCCTCGAATATCAAATGTAATTTTTACTATAGTTGATAATCAACATATTTTAACAAATCAAATGGCCAGTTTGAAAAGTAAATTAAGTTTTAAGTAAAAATTATCACAATTTATTAATATATAAAAGTATCTCTATTTTAATTTCATCAAGTCACTTAATTTATGCTAAATAAACTACTCAGAATGCATGGAAAATAAACTAAGCATGGATTTCATTTAAAGTTAAAAACAATAAATACAAATACTTATCTCAATTTATCCCCAAGCAGACTCCTCGCAGTTCCTTTGACTCTTCCTTCCAGTACAGCAAAACTCACTAAAAACTCACTAACTCACTAAATACTCACTTATAACACTCAAGGACTCTCTAAGACACACACTAAGACACAAAACTGCACACAAAACTGGACATTAAAGACTTAATTTCGGCTTTTATATATAGAGGTGAGCAAAGGACCAAGAGGTGCGTAAGCATCTCTTCCAAAGGTGTCCAGGTTCAATGTATCTGCACCATTTGAACTATCTCGCCGTCGGCGACGAACTACCTCGTTGTCGGCGAGGCTTCTAGAAGATCTCAAACCGCGCTAGCTCGCTGTTAGCGGGATCGGGCTCGCTATCAGCGAGACAGTTATAATTCCTTCAGAAATGTCTCCTCGTAGCCTCGCCGTCGGCGGGCTCGATCTCGCCGTCGGCGACTCAGCACAAATTTCATTTTTTTCTTCCTTTTTGCTCCAAATTCGCTCCTTTTTATGATTTTTGCTTTTATCACCTAAATTCTCCATTCCTGTAATAAAATAAAGAAAATACCTTTCTTTAAAGTGCAATTTCATCAAAAATAGGTATGAATTTCTTAATAAAATTTTCAGCGATCATTCCCCTAGTCTTCTTTTCTTTTGGACTCTGATAAAATGAAATGTTCTGAAATTTGAACCATTCACCTATTGAATTCCGATAATCACATTTCGTTGAAAAAAGTCCTTACCTTTGGAAGTCATGAATTTAACTATTTCCTGATCTTTATCAAGAGTTTTCTTAGGTGACTTCGGTTGTCTAAGATGTAATTAACTATAGGGGCTTGCCCTTATAGGAAACCTAAAAGACCACAGATTAATATAAACCCCATTTAATCCTCTTATATTAAATGGGGGAAATTGTTGGCAAACATATAGGTTTTGCAGCCCAAAAGGATGTCATACTTTTCCTTAGTTCATTTGATTGAGCCTCATCCTCAAGTTTTATGTTCATCCTTCGGGATATATACAAAGCTCGAGGTATAGTGCTCTTTCATTCGAACTTTGAAAAATATGAGATCAGTGTGACTCCATATTTTTCTAAACTAAATTATAATTAAATTAAAATTGTCCTTCTGAAGCCGGCGATGGGACTTTGATTCCAGCGACTGACAGCTTCTAATGGGCAACCCCAACTAAAAAACATATATTTTAAACTTTTTATACACCGACAAATATGTTCATGAAAGCAACATAAAACAAAGATGCTATCATACAATATTCAAGTTGAGTCGGTTGACAAGGTTGGTGGTGGCCGGTCGATCGAGCCGATAAGAGTGTTTGATTGGAACAGCGTGGAAGATCGATCGATGAAGGAGGGGTGATAAACTGATCAAATCGGTGATAGTCGATCGGTGGAGCCGATGAAAGTAGTTTATCAGATCGATGTAGGTGACCGATTGACGAAGAAGGATATCTCAAATCAATCGAACTAGTGGCGGTTGTTTAGTCGAACAGATGAAAGTGGTCGATTGGACCAGCATGAGAGGCCGATCAACGGAGGAGGGTCGGTCAAACTGATGGTACCAGTGGCAGTTAATCCAATGAAAGTGATCGATCGGTCCAACGTGGGCGGTTGATCGACGGAGGAGGCTTGGTCGAACTGATCGGATCGGTGGCGGTCGATTGGTTGAGCCGACTAAAGTGCTCAATCTGATCAGCATGGGCTGCTGATCAACAAAGAAGGTTCAGTCAGTCAATTAGATGAAGGCAACCGATTGTGCCAACGTTGGCGGCCAATTGATAACACATTCAAAATTGAGTATTTTTTATGCAATTTAAAAATTCATGCCAAATGTGCCACATGAGTGTGAACGTGTGCATGAAAATGAAAATCTGATCATAATCGATGACGAAGTTATGCTCATCTTAGCGGTCTCACAAGTCAACCCTAGGGGGTAAACGACAGTGTTGGCATCAATTTTGGATGTTTTGAGTGTAGGATGTTCACTTGAACGTTATGGAATATTGTTTGATGCACGTGTTGATTCTCGTAGTGTGAGACATCCATTTCAGACTTCCCGACAAGCATTGAAGGTGCAAGCGGTTAGGTTCACCCTGCTAGACTTTGGTCATCGCTTAGACGAAAACCAATCCATTTTGTTTATCGGATGACTTCAATCGAGCCAACACATCTCATTCGCCACACTACGTGCGAAACTGACTTAAATTGGCTTATCCATGATGAATTTGTCTAGATAACCTCAAATGATGAAATGGATCATTCAGTTATCTATTTTGCTATAATTTCATGCACAATCCAGCAACATAAAAATCAAGCCTTTTGAGTAATAAATATTAATAATAATAATAATGAAAGATGGGCTTTAAAGGCTAGGCACGCCCTGGCCTTAATTTTTGCAAAACCGAGCGGTCTCCCCAATTTCGCCCGGGCTCCCTAGCTCGCCGCCGGCCGCACCTCACACGCCGACCCGCCTCCCCCTTTTCTCATCTTCGCGTGCCCTAGCCCCCATTTAGCCTCTCTAAAGTGCATGCTATCCCGCTGGTGCTCTTGCTGCCGGCCTCGCTCGTCTAACTGCAGGCTTCAGCCCATGAAGGAGTTGAACCGTTCTCCCTTACGCGACTGAGGCTTCACCACTAACGCCACCATCGATGAACACATCCTCCCGCCCTCCCCACTGACACTGCTCCTGCCGGCGACTTCTTCGTTGACCCACCTTCTTCCTCTGGTAAAGTCCCTCGCTGACATCTCACGTGCAGCCGAACTTTTGGGCCGCCTCTCCCGTGTGGTTTTCCTCCTGTTGCATACCTGCTGCCGGTGGCTTATCTCCTGTCAGCAGTCCTGTTCACAGTGCAGCCTCTACCAGATCGGGCTGTGATCTATAAAAGAATACTTATTTCTTTATGTCTTAATTCTTATTAATTTCTAAGGATATTATGCTTTAATGAAAGGTATTTTTTGTGTTTTTGGTTGTAGGTAATGTAAAAAGGTCTAAGATGGAAAAAGGAGCAAAAAGGAGCAAAAATGGAGCAAAATACCAAAAGTGTTAAAAAAATATGGCCTGGCACCTAGGCGCCAGAAACTGGTGCCTACGCGCCAGACTCGATATGAAAACTGTCAAGTTTTTGACAACGTTTGATCAGTTATTTTGACGGAGTGAACGGTTATTGGACATTCTAGAAAGCTGGCAGTTGTTCCTTGATAATAGGACATGTGATACATTGCATTTGGACGCTCCAAAATGGTTTTAATCGCGAAGAGGTGCGAGCTAAAGTGAAGAAGTGCGAAGAACTGGACGCGGTGTCCGGCACCTAGGAGCCCGATTCCGGCACTTAGGCACCAGATTCCGGCACCTAGGAGCCAGACCGACCTTCTAGAAGATTCATTGAATGTGGACATGTTTTGAAGAGGTGCCTCAAGGCAACTCTTGAAGCCTATAAATAGAGGTCCATTTCTTCAGAAAATGTGCCCCTCCCATTATATCCCTTTCTCTTATCTACTTTAGGATCTCTCATCCTTAGAGAGAGAATTAGAGAGAGAAATTTAGGGCCACTTTTGTTTAGTTTAGTGAGTTTATTTTCAAGTTATTACATCTGGAGTTCATTACACTGTGGAGTCAGTAGGAATCAGAAGATTTGTAGAAGAAATATTTGAGATAAGTATATTTTTATATTTGATTCAAAGTTTAATTATCATGTTTCGTTATTTATTTTCAATGTGTTCTGAGTAGTTAGTTACTTTCTTACTTCAATTATGAAGAGATGGATAAGATAATATAAAGATTCGATGGATAATTAAAATTCAAAATATTTTCAAAATATTGTGATGACATTAATACCTGATCTTACTTTATTTTTTAAATTGGCCGTTTGAATTGTTAAAACATGTTGAAGAGTTTTGAAATCTTGAAGGAAAAGAACTCTAAACTTGTAAATGTCACATGAATCCTTGGGTAGTGGTAGGCCATGAGCGGGCTATTCATGGTGAAGTGCAAATAAATAGGAAGATAATATTAAAGGGAGTAGAATTGATAAGTTTTTAGAGTGACCGACTAAATTCTTATAATTTGATTTATAGACTAGGAAAGGGTCACTAGTAGGGCTGACCATAGCCACCATCTAGAAGTGTGAGCCTAGATTAACCCATTCTACTAACAATACATCCAGACCTATTCCGTAGATTAGTCAATGTTCTTTGCGCCTGGATCAAAGGGTAAAGAATAAGAATGCTTCTATTTGGCACAATACCATAAATCAAATTCTCCAACGAATATTAAATTATCTTAGAAATCTTAGATTAATTGAAGGAAAGAAAGTTGTTTATTTTATATACAATTCATAAAATCATTATCTTATTATTGTTTTCTTTATTTGCATCTAATAAATTAATTAGTAATTTATAATTAAAATTAAAAGATAAATATAAAAATATTTTTACTATTTTATTATTTTTTTTTGCTTCCACTTCATAGAAAATTTATTTCTATAAATTTTCCTTGTGGGATCGATACTGGGGTCTTTGTTTAAAAACCCTATATTACTTGAAATGATACGTATACTTGCGTAGTACCCCTAGTGTGTAAAAATATTTTCTAAATTATATTAATTTTATACACTAGCCACTATTTATAAATTAAGTCAAAGCTTTTGGCTATCTTTTGGAAGCGAATATTACTGCGTTATTTGCGGTCGGGTCAAGTTTTTGGCGCCGTTGCTGGGGAAGAAAAGGAAGTAAAAAAGAAAGAAGTAGAATAGTTAAATTTTATATTTATTGCTTATTTTATGCGAAGATTTGGTTCTGAAGGATTAATACCTTTAGATTCTGAATTGGAAAGAACAATTAGAAAAATTAAAAAGGGAAAACAAATTCAAAAATTTCAAGAAATGGCTACTTTACAAAATCTAATTGAACTTAATGATCAAAATGTTTATAAACCATTAAGGGATTATGCTAACCCTACAGTTGATGAACTTCATAGTAGTATTCAAATACTCACTGTAGATGCTAATTCTTTTGAACTTAAACCGTCTATTATTCAAATGGTGCAAAATAATCAATTTGGTGGATCACCAAATGAGGATCCAAATTTACATCTTGTTAGTTTTTTAGAACTTTGTGCTACCTTTAAATATAACAATGTTTCTGATGATGCTATTAGACTTAGACTCTTTCCTTTTTCTTTAAGAGAAAAAGTAAAGATGTGGTTAAACTCATTAGCTACTAGTTCTATTAAAACATAGGCTGAAATGACACAAAAATTCCTTGCTAAATATTTTCCTCCTTCTAAAACTACTAAATTAAGAAATGATATAACTTCATTTAGTCAATTTGACGGGGAGACAATATATGAAACTTGGGAAAGATTTAAAGAACTATTAAGAAAATGTCCTCATCATGCTTTACCTGATTGGTTGATTATTCAAACATTTTATAATGGATTAATTGGATCTTTAAAATCAATTATTGATGCTGCTGTTGGAGGTTCTTTAATGTCTAAATCATTTGAAGAAGCTTACACTTTAATTGAAGAAATGGCTAATAATAATTTTCAATGGCCTTCCGAAAGGATTAACCCTAAAAAGATGGCCAGTATTCAAGATAATGAAGCCTTTTCTATCTTAGCTTCACAAGTTGCAGCAATGTCTAAGAAATTAGATAATTTTGCAATTAATATTTCGCATAATAACTCTACTAATATTGAAGATTCTCAAACTATTGAAACTTTACAAGCTATTGCAAGTAAAAATAATCCTTATTCAAATTATTATAATCCTGGGTGGAAAAATCATCCTAATTTTAACTGGAATAATTCACAACAACAATGGGGTAATAATCAGTCTCATCCCACTGGAAATTGGAATAATCAAGTTAATTCAAATTATAAACCTCCTAGATTTAATAATCAACATAAAAAGATATCAATAGAAGAATTACAACTGGAAAAGAACATGAAAGACTTAAATCTGTGCAACTTAGAAGTGGAAAGGAATTCAAAGAAAAATTACAGAATAAAATTGAAAAAGAGATTGAGGTTGAAGAGATTGAAAAACCTAAATAAACTCTCTCTCCTAGTCAAGATCAGACTATTATACTTGTTAATGTGGAAGTTGAAAAACCACCACCACCTTTTCCTCAAAGACTTCAACAGCAGAAACTTGATCATCAATTTTCTAAGTTCTTTGAAATTTTTAAGAAACGTACTATTAATATACCTTTTGCTGAAGCTTTGGAATAAATGCCAACTTACGCAAAATTTATGAAGGATATTTTAAGCCAAACCAGAAAATTTGAAGCTTTTGAAACTGTTGCATTAAGTGAAGAATGCAGTGCAATAATTCAAAAGAAATTACTCGAAAAGCTTAAGGATCCTGGAAGTTTCACTATGCCCTCGTGCTATTGGAGAAAAATTTTGCGGAAAAGCTTTATGTGATTTAGGAGCAAGTATTAATCTCATGCCATTTTCTATCTTTCGAAGATTGGATTTAGGAGATATTACTCCCACCACAGTAACTCTTCAGTTAGCTGATAGATCTATCACTTATCCTAAAGGAGTTATAGAGGATGTCCTTGTTAAAGTGGATAAATTTATCTTCTCTGTAGATTTCATAGTACTTGATATGGAAGAAAATAAAGAGATACCTATTATTTTAGAAAGACCTTTTCTAGCTACCGGACGAGCTATGATTGATGTGCAAAAAGGAGAATTAACCATGAGATTCAATGATCAAGAAATTAAATTTAATGTTCTTAAATCAATGAAGTACCCTGATAAAGAGAAATTTTATCGAATGGATATAATTGATTATTTAATTGAAAAACATTATCAAAAAAATGTAAAGTTATTTACGAAGAAAAATTTGAATTTTTAAGCGATGAAGAAGAAGTAGTAGAAGAAGAAGAGACTCATTTTATTAAAGATAATTAGGAAACTTTAGACATAACTCAAAATGATATACTTTTACCCTCAACTAAAAAAGCACCTGAACTGGAATTAAAAATGTTACCTTCACATTTAAAATATGCGTTTCTTGGAAATTCGTTAACTTTACCTGTTATTATTTCTTCTGAACTGAGTAAAGATTAAGAAGAAAAATTACTAGGTGTGTTAAAAAATTATAAGAAAGCTTTTGGTTGGACTATTGCTAATATAAGAGGAATAAGCCCTTCCATTTGCATGCATAGAATTTTAATTGAAAAAAATTTTAAACCTACTATAGAATCACAAAGAAGATTAAATCCTATCATGAAAGAGGTTGTTAAAAAAGAAATTATTAAGTGGTTAGATGCTGGTATTATTTATCTTATTTCGGATAGTCAATGGGTAAGTCCTATTCATTGTGTTCGAAGAAAGGAGGTGTAACTGTCATTGTTAATGATAAAAATGAACTTATTCCTACAAGACAAGTTACTGGATGGCGAATTTGTATTGACTATAGGAAATTAAATAAAGCCACTAGAAAGGATCATTTTCCTTTACCCTTCTTGGATCAAATGCTCGATAAATTAACTTGGACACTCATATTTCTGTTTTCTGGATGGATATTCTGGTTATCATCAATTACTTATTGCTCCTAAGGACCAAGAAAAGACAACATTTATAAGTCCTTATGGAACATTTGCTTTTAGAAGAATGTCTTTTGGTTTATGTAATGCACCTGCAACTTTTCAAAGATGTATGATGTCAATATTTTGTGATTTGATTGACAAAGGAATTGAAATATTCATGGATAATTTTTCAGTCTTTGGAACTTCTTTTGAATCTTTTTTGGAAAACATAGCCAAAGTTCGAGAAAGATGCGAAGAAAAAAATTTAGTTCTTAACTGGGAAAAATGTCAATTCATGATCACAGAAGGCAATGTACTTAGACACAAAGTATCACGAAAAGGGATGGAAGTAGATCAAGCAAAAGTGAAAATTATTACTAAATTGCAACCACCTACTACTGTTACTGATGTGAGAAGTTTTCTAGGTCATGCTGGATTTTATAGAAGATATATAAAGGATTTTTCTAAAATTGCTAAACCTCTTTGTCATTTATTAGAAAAAGATGCACAATTTGAATTTAATGAAGAATGTATTAATGCTTTTAATATTATAGAAGAAAAGTTAATAACTACACCTATCATTGTTGCACCTGACTGGAATAAATCTTTTGAATTAATGTGTGATGCAAGTGATTTTGCAATTGGAGCTGTATTAGGACAAAAATATGAGAAAATTTTCAAAGTTGTATATTATACTAGTAAAACTCTCACTAAAACACAGAAATTACACTACCACTGAGAAAGAGCTTCTAGCTATAGTATACGCCTTTGATAAATTTAGACCTTATCTTCTTGCTACTAAATGCATAGTTCATACTGATCATTCTGTTATTAAATATATAATATCTAAGAAGGATTCTAAACCTAGACTTATAAGATGGGTTTTACTTCTACAAGAATTTGATTTTCAAATAGTAGATAGAAAAGGAACTGAAAACCAAATTGCTGATCATTTGTCTAGAATTAAAAATGATATTATTTTGAAAGAAAATATAAATGAGAAATTCCTTGATGAATCTTTATATGTTATTCAAAGATACAAAACACCGTGGTATGCTGATATTGTTAATTATTTAGTTAGCAATATTTTGCCTTATGACTTGGATAACAAATTTATTAAGAAATTTAAATATGATGCTAAATCTTATATTTGGGAAGAACCTCATTTATTTAAAATTGGTAAAGATTCTATGATTCAAAGATGTGTACCTTATGAGGAAACTTTTGCTATTATTCAAAAATATCATGATTCGAATTTTGGAGGACACTTTAGCATAGATAAAATTGCATTTCAAATTTTTAATTCTGGATTTTATTGGCCTACCTTATTTAAAGATGTGAGACAATATGTGAAAACATGTGATCGATGTCAAAGGCTGGGAACTATATCTAGGAAAGATGAAATTCCTTTAAACTATATATTGGAAGTTGAAATTTTTGTTATATGGGGACTAGACTTTATGGGACCATTTGTTCCATCATCTGGAAAAATTTATATTTTATTAGCAGTTGATTATGTTTCAAAGTGGATTGAAGCTATTGCTTTACCAAACTGTGATTCCAAAAGTGTTTCAAAATTTTTAAAGAAAATGATATTTTCAAGATTTGGAATGCCTAAGGTAATTATCACTGATGGTGGAAGTCATTTCAGGAATATAAGAATTCAATCATTACTACAAAAATTTGGAATCAAGCATAGAATTGCAACTGCTTATCACCCTCAAACTAGTGGAATGGTTGAAGTATCAAACAGCGAAATTAAAAGAATTTTAGAAAAGACTGTTAATCCTAAAAGAACTGATTGGGTTGATAGACTTGATTACTGCATTATGGGCTTATAGAACGAACTTATAAGACACCAATCGGAATGTCACCTTACCAGGTTAATTTATGGTAAACATTGTCACTTACATCGTAGAACTTGAACATAAAGCTTATTGGGCGAAAAAGGAGTTTAATTTTAATTTGAATAAAGCAGGAGAAAAATGATTATTGCAACTAAATGAGATGGAAGAAATTAGAAATGAATCGTATGAAAATGCTAGAATTTATAAAGAGAAAATGAAGACGTTGCATGACAAGAAAATTTTAGGAAAATTTTTGAGCCTGGACAAAAAGTATTATTGTTTAATTCTCGTTTAAGACTTTTTTCCTGGAAAATTAAGATCTAAATGGATTGGACCTTATTTAGTTGAGAAAGTATACCATTATGGAGCTGTGGATATTAAAGATCCCAAAACTGGAAAATTTTTTAAAGTAAATGGATTAAGATTTAAGCCTTATTTGGGAGATATTAAGAAGATTTTTAAAGAGACTTATGAATTGAGTCAACTCGATTAAAGATTTACTTAAGTCGAGTCGACGACGTTAAACCAAGCGCTTTGTGGGAGGCAACCCATAATTATCTTGTGTTTTTGTGTTTTGATGAAAGGTTATGCCTCAATCTTGATTAATTTTATATTACTTTAGAAAAATTTGATGCTCATAAGTCTTGGTTGACTTAGGCTGAAAACTATTTCGAAGTATGTAAGAATTAAAAATAGGATCACTCTATTTTGAATATGAGTAAAAAGGAGATCAAGTTAACATTCATTATGATAATTTATAATGTGAGTTTTTGAGTCTAAATTACTTTTACCAATATAATTTACCTATCTTGGAGAACGAAATTTTGAAAATTTGACGATTAGGCAAAACGGAGTTGAACATAGTTCCGGCACTTAGGAGCCAGAATTCGGCGCATAAGCGCAGAATCAACTATGTGTCAATAGGTCTGGCGCCTAGGCGCCAGATTTGGCGCCTAAGCACCACGGTTACTGGGTCATGCAAAAACCAAAAATTTTCAGTTTTTCACACGATTTTTCCCTTTAAATCAACCCAACTTCTTCCCTAACTATCAAGCAATCAAAATTACGTCCCTTACATTTCATTCTTGAGAGATTTGAGAAATTTTTGAAGAAATGGAAAGGAGAAATCATGGAGAAGAGGCTAAGGACAAGGTATCAAGGGATCCTCAACCCTACTTCAATGGTTTCATCGCTGTAAGTTTAGAGAAAATTTCTAGTCGTTTGGATAAGTTTGAAGAAGATTTTAAAAGGATTGGAGATCACCTTCATGAGATGTTTCATCAAGTTGAACATCTAGAATGGCAAATGAAACTTCAATTTGATCATTTTGCGGCTTATCAAGATGCTCAAGTTGAAATGTATTCGAAGAACAAGTGGATTGATGAAAAGACTGCTACGGATTTCCCGAGAGCGTTAGTATTCTTTCCAAGTGGAATACACAATTTCCCTTTTGAAGATTAGAATATTCTGGTAAAGAGGTAGTTATTATGGTTTGTTGAGTCGTTGTATCGATTTAGAGAATCGATTGTGTTTGTTAGTGTATTTGCTTTCATGTTCAATGTGTGTTGTTTTTGCTTTGAAATTGTTATGCTTGAGTGTGTATTAGGAACTTGAATCAAATGTAATACTTATCTGGAATGTATTGGGTCAAAATTGAAGATTTTAAATGGAAATTAGTGAGTTTGATTGAAAACCTTATGTTTGATTGGTGGATTTAAAATTTAATTTTTATAAATTTTTGAAAAATGTTGTGGAAGTTAGAAACTAAAGCTCTACTCTGATATGAGTAATTGGAAGTTAAATTTATGAATTTTGATGGAAAAATAAATTTTAAAAAAAAATTTTGGCGAGTCTGGCGCCTAGGCACCAGAAACCGGCGCCTAAGCGCCAGTTCGGCATGTACCCAAAAATTTACTTAAATAACCCCCAAAAGCAATTTTTGACACCTAAGCTTCATCTTCTTCCCCATTTTCACGAAAATACATCCTCTAGATCCATTTTAAGGTCAAAACATCAAGGATTTGAGCGCGAAACCACTCGATTTCTTCGTCTCAAGGTCAGATCTACACTTTAAACAATTTATTTTCGATTTTCACCGTAGATTTCCCTAAGTTTTGCTAAGAACCAAAAATTTGAAAAAAAATATTCAATTTTTAGTGATTTCTTTGAATTTCTAAACTTATTTTAAGTTTTATAAACTTAAAAAGAGTTTAAATCTTTGATTCCTAAATGTGTTCTTGTTTTCTTTCACGTTTAGATGGCTCTAAAATCTAAACGCGGAAAGTCACGAGATAACTTTGATAGCAGCAAATTCTCTACTGCGGCTGCGCATTTTCATTTCCATGAATTTGTGACGTCCAGAAAGTTCATTTCTGAACGAAGTTTCTACCAACCTAGAGAAATGATCGAAAATACTATTGTTGCGCACAACTGGCAACGATTTTGTTATTTTACTGTTGTTGCTGTTATCCCGATTGTTCGAGAATTTTATGCAAATTTTCTGGATGCCGAGGATTATGAAGTCTTTGTCAAACGTATCGGAGTAGGATTTAGTCCAGAAAGAATCAACATATTTTATGTCCTGCCACTGACTATTGTGTGCTATTATTTTGGATTATCACCTTCTGAGGGAGATTTGGATATGATTATTGCTTATCTGACTAACGGTACTGGATCTTAGAAGATCACAAACAGGAAGAGGGTAAATTTCAAATCCTCTGAATTAAATGGTGTATCTAAAGCATGGCACTACTTTATATCTGCAAGATTATTACCTTCCAACCACCTGAGTGAAGTGACTAGAGATCGAGCGATCTTAAATACTGCATTCAGGAGAGGAAGCCTATTGATGTTAGGAGCATTATTTATGATTATGTAGAGTCTACTGCGAGGTCTAGCACTTCTGTTGGATTGGGATTTCCATCTTTGATCTACTCACTATGTGTTAGTAATGGAGTCACTGCTGATATTTCTGAGGAGAAGCTGAAGTCTACTAAGCCAATTGGGCAGGAGAGTGTTAGTATCTATGATCATCTTTGAGGGGAGAGATCGACCGCTCCTTCTACTTCTGCACATACTTCAGGTAGACCTTCTACTTCTAGACCCTCTACTTCTGCCGAGCCACCATCGATTTACGGGAATCAATGCATGATCAGTTTTAGAGCAGCAGCAAGAGTTATTTCAAACTCACTGCAGGATTGATACTATTGATAGAAAACTAGATCATTTATCTGATTATACCCAGAGGAAGAGTAATTACGATGTTGAGTATGATGAAGCCCTAGTCAGATTTCTGAAGGGTGAACATAATGTTAGCTTTCCTACTTTTCCTAGTTTCACACCATTTGTAGATCCTAAGGACGTAGAATTTTCCTTTGGTAATGAAGATGATGATGAGGCCACAACTAGTGATTAGTAGTTATAGATTTCTTTGATGTGTTACTCTGTTAGTTTGTTTTATTTGGATTGTTTGTTAATTTTGTATTTGATGTATGTTGACTGTTTAGTGTTAGGATTTTGTTGTGTTGAGACTGAATTTAGACTTAATTTATATGTTGTTTTAGTTTAATGTTTAGTATTTAATTATTTTGCTCTGTTTTAATTCCATTTCAAATTTAATATCATCGTTAATTAGCTACTTACTTTTTATATACATGCTTTAATTTATTCTTAATTATTCATAAAAGCATGATTAGAAGTTAATTTTTCTTTTTAAGATTGTTTTTACATACTTATTAAAAATTCTTATGATTTTCTTTCCCTCATACTTTCAAATTATCATAGTATACTAAAACTTAAGTTTGGGGGAAGGGAAAATCCATTCAAAATTAAATTTTATTTGTCCGTAAAGAACTAATATTTTCATAAAAATAAAAAAAACTTTTTAACATAACTTAAGGAATGAAGAATTTATTTGAGATCACTTTTATTTTTGAAATTATAAACAATTTAGTGAAATTAACCAAAATTTTACTCACTTTGATTGATTTTAAGAATAAAATTATTTAACTTAAAGAAGAATTAGATAAAGAATTTTTCTATTCATGGTAGAAATAATAGAATTTTAGAAATATTAAGTAATAAAAAATTATCACTTGAAAAAGAAAAGATTGGAATTCTTTTTGAATTTTTATTTATGTTATAATAATTAAGTGGAAATGTATAAGTTTTGAAAATATAAGTTAAGGATAGTGAAGTTCAAAACCATTAACAGGCTATCTAGATATAGTAATCCTATCTAAAAAATAAATAAAAAAAGAGAAAAAAAGGAAAAAAAAAAAGAAAAAAAGAAGAGAGGAGAAGCTTGAGGAAATGCCTAATCAAAAATTGGCTTCACTTGAATTATCTTATAGGAAGAAAACTAGTTACATATTTTACTTGAACTTTATACATAAATATTTATTTAGAAAAGATTTTTCAAGAAGATCTTTTTCTTGTAAATAATCTATGAAAGCTTAATATAATAGACTTCTATTATTTTCAAAGTTAATGAAACGTTTGAAATCTTATGATTTGGTAGTTAAATATTCTTTAAATTCTTAAAATTAAACCTAGTTAGTGAAATTGGGTTAATAATTTACTAAAGACTTTATAAAATCAAAAATTATAAGGAATCTTAAATATTTATCTTTATTTCCAAAAGTTATATTTTATGTAGTAAAAAGAGTTACTTGAGGACAAGTAACATTTAAGTTTGGGGATTTTGATCTATAAAAAAATACCTATTTCTTTATGTCTTAATTCTTATTAATTTCTAAGGATATTATGCTTTAATGAAAGGTATTTTTTGTGTTTTTGGATGTAGGTAATGTAAAAAGGTATAAGAAGGAAAAAGGAGCAAAAATGGAGCAAAATACCAAAAGTGTTAAAAAATATGGCCTGGCGCCTAAGCGCCAGACTCGATATGAAAATTGTCAAGTTTTTTACAACGTTTGATCAGTTATTTTGACGGAGTGAACGGTTATTGGACATCCTAGAAGGCTGGCAGTTGTTCCTTGATAATAGGACATGTGATACATTGCATTTGAATGCTCCAAAACGGTTTTAATAGTGAAGAGGTGCGAGCCAAAGTGAAGAGGTGCGAAGAACTGGACTTGGTGTCCGGCGCCTAGGCGCCAGATTCCGGCTCCTAGGCGCTAGACTGATCTTCTAGAAGATTCATTGAATGTGGACATGTTTTGTAGATGTGCCTCAAGGCAACTCTTGAAGCCTATAAATAGAAGTCCATTTCTTCAGAAAACGTGCCCCTCCCATTGTACCCCTTTCTCTTATCTACTTTAGGATCTCTCATCCTTAGAGAGAGAAATAGAGAGAAAAATTTAGGGCCACTTTTGTTTAGTTTAGTGAGTTTATTTTCAAGTTATTGCATCTAGAGTTCATTACACTGTGGAGTCAGTAGGAATCAGAAGATCTATAGAAGAAATATTCGAGGTAAGTATATTTTTATATTTGATTCAAAGTGTGAGCCTAGATTAATCCATTCTACTAACAATACATCCGGATCTATTCTGTAGATTAGTCAATGTTCTTTGCGCCTGGATCAAATGGTAAAGAATAGGAATGCTTCTTTTTGGCACAATACCATAAATCAAATTCTCCAACGAATATTAAATTATCTTAGAAATCTTAGATTAATTGAAGGAAAGAAAGTTGTTTATTTTATATAGAATTCATAAAATCATTATCTTATTATTGTTTTCTTTATTTGCATCTAGTAAATTAATTAGTAATTTATAATTAAAATTAAAAGATAAATATAAAAATATTTTTACTATTTTATTCTTTTTTTCGCTTCCACTTCATAGAAAATTTATTTCTATAAATCTTCCCTGTGGGATCGATACTGGGGTCTTTGTTTAAAAACCCTATATTACTTGAAACGATACGTATACTTGCGTAGTACCCCTAGTGTGTAAAAATATTTTCTAAATTATATTAATTTTATACACTAGCCGCTATTTATAAATTAAGTCAAAGCTTTTGGCTATCTTTTGGAAGCGATTATTACTGCGTTAATTGAGGTCAGGTCAGGCTGCACCCCTCACAAACAACTTGCGAGATGAGTTGGTGCATAGTCCGGACATCGACAGCTTGGGAAATCACCGAAATTTGTGACGTCGCTGCAATCTCCTTGCAGGAAAAGATTCATTGTTTTTAGGAGAAGAGCGAGGGCTCTTTTCTCCTTCTGAGGAGAGCTTCTTCCCGGACTTCGCCGGACCCATGTCGAGTGATCCCCGTGATGGTATAACCTCCGCAACCCATGTGTTCTTCTTTCTTAGCTAGCCCTAGAATTATTTTAGTCTAGTCTTTGTGGGTCCGATCTCCCACACGGGGTGAGTGGGCCAACCAACACTAGTTGGCGCGGTCCACTCCCTTGGGTTAACGGTCGATTTCCTAGAGGAAGTTCTCTGTTAGGAATCTCGTGCGTGACCAAGCCTTGCTTTGGCTTTCCCCAACCTTCTTTGGAGGGGTTGGGATGTTTGAATTTTGCAATGTGAGAAAAGCTTTGTAACTAGCTCACTTTGTAAAATCATGATTTGTAAAATGGGAAAAGCTTTGTAGTTAGCCCATTCCACAACGTTGTGGGGAGTTTCCTTTTAAGAGATCCGAAGGTGAAGCTCCTCACACACCTCGTCAAAGTAGGAGGCGACTATGCCGCACATTTAAGAGCCAAAGCCCTAGGCGCTTATGTTAGATCATTAGCACGAGTATGACTCGCTATTGTTTTTTATCACTTGCACCATATCATATTGCATTTCATGCGGGTCTAAAAAAGCTATTTTTTGGCTAAAAATCATTTACAAACTGCATCTTTTTTCAAAGTAGTGTCCAATTATATAAATATTGCAGGAATTTTCATGCAAAAGAAGAGATTTTTGAGGAAAAAAATAACTTAATAAACTTGTGGAGAAGTTAAGAAATGAAGAATTAGAAACTGGCAGTGGGTTGAATGAAGAAGTTGTTATTAATTTAATTATTTTTGTTAGAAATTGTTATTGCGGTTTTTAAGATAACAATACAAGTTGGTTCAAGTAGTAACCAAAGACAAAGTGTATGTGCTGCTAGGTTCTACACTATATTTTGATTTATTTAATATTATTATTATTTTTGCTTTCACTTGATGAAGTCTATATTGGTGATAACAAAGAACGTTTCTTAAATTTTATTAATGAGGAGCCGTAACATCATGAATGGCAGATTTGCATTTTAAATATCGTCTTTGTATTTGCATTGAATTCATTTCACAGCATTAGTTTGCATTTAAAAAATCTTGAACTTTGATCAGTCCTGAAATTGAGTGTGATATCGTCTCTATGGAAATTCAATATGTATGTATTTTGATTCAAAGAGTACATTTGAAGTGCATTTATTTACGTACCACGCAACTCTTATGTATTTACATATCTGATGCCCAAACATTCAAATTTGCTTGCTCGCCACTCAAATCTTTAACATCACATAAAAAATACTAGTTCACTATCTTTCTAAAAGTGAAATACACCTTTTCATACATAGGTTTATGACACCAAGGTGTTATAAGTTTAACTGTCAAACTTTTAATATGTAAATACAAAGAATTGTGTGGTATGTATGTGAGCTTACCTACATTTTACTATATGAGTAGGGTGTGGGGTGTCCTCTTGATGGATTGCTTATTTTTGCTACATTTATAGGCTTTAATGGACGAAGTTGCACTTGCTTTTGAGGATGTGAAAAGGACATGGGATCAAACTGTGAATCAAATTCAGGACCTCACAAAAGAAATTCAATATTGTGGGAAATCTGGAAAGGGTGTTCAGAACCGGAATTCTCTCCCAAGGCTCAATGGTGCTGCACAGGATGGCCTAGCATTGCTTAGATCACTTCAATTTAGGCTTAATCTTTTGGCTCAACAACTGCCTATAGAAGAAGCAGTAGTGTCTGCCCACGCAACGTTGAACTCTTGGAAAGGACAATACCAGGGGTGTGTTTTTGTACTTCCTAATAAATGATGATATGTTGCAGCTCATGCCTTTTTATTGTTAATTTCCATCTTTAATAGGCTCATTTGATTTTGTGAACGTTATTATTTGTAATTTACATTTTTTGTTTGTGTGGTGAATGCCTTTCTTTTTTTTTATATGTTCTTTTTTTGCATTATTTCTTTCCAGATTGCATCTGAGCTTGCGAAATGCAAACTTGCAAGCTAAAAACAACTTACGAGAAGTTTCTTAGGAAGAGGTGGGCATTTTTGCTCTTTTTTGTAACTGAGTTTTGACTTGTTACTTGATTTTTATTTTTCTCCACGTAAAACTTTTTTATATGGGAAGTATTCTCTTAATTTACAGAGAGAGCTACTTTTAGGAGGTGTAGAGGAGTCTACCATCCGCAGGTGTAACTTGCAGTATGTGCTTTTCATTTGCTAGTCTTAAAAGGATTATAACCAGAACCGATTTTTTTTACAAATTGCTTCAAATTATATTGTCTGGATTGTCGGAGAAGAGTCTACTAATAGTGTTTTTTGTATAGTAACTGCATTAGCATTTCATCTTCTAGGAATTACTTGGAAAGCATTGTATTATTTGCTTAATATTATTTTCATGATTTGGATGAATTGCATTAGGACATTCACAACATAATTGATACTAATTTTGACAGTTAAACTTTATGTTGATGTGGATGCTATGTGCTTGAGCTTAAACTTGATGATAAAATAATATGATTAAATTTAGAAAATGTTTCCTTCAAGAACTTTTAAAAAATTAATTCGAAAAGGACGATTATGTAATATCTTGCAATGCATTGGAATTAATGCCTGCAAATTGTTATGTTGGGTGATGATATTGTGTGCACTATTGATGTTGGATTTGAAGAAAACTTGTTCACTGTTATGATCTATTTGCTTGTGATGAGTCACTCATTACCTTATAAGATGCTGAAAATTTATGTTCTAATTTTGTTGATAAGTATCAAATGCTCAATTTATTATTGTGAACATTTTCAAGTTAGGTAGATTAATGCATAACTGAAGCATCCCTTTGCTGATTTCTTCGGTCAACGCCAATACGTGTGGTGTGCTTGGTTAGCACACCACACCTATTGGGGGTCCATTTGTTGACCTCATTTTTGGTGAGGTCTGATCTCTCTCCTTAGTACTTAGGATCTAGCCATAGGTTTTCCTTTGACTATCCTAGAGGACTAGAAATGGGACCCACCACTTAGAAATTCAAAACACTTCTTAACTCCCTTAAAACCCACAAGTTTGATTGTAAACCCCGGAGTCACTTGGAGGGTTGAAGATCGATATGTGGAAGTTTAAAGGATGAGGTTCTTATAGGATTCTTTGGCCTTAGGATTACCACGGGTGGTCTGGTCTTGGTGAGGGCAAGCTTGCACACACCACACTCTCACACATATTCCAAATCTTAAAACCACTTCTGACTCATGTAGGTAACTCATATGGATGGACCTTAACCCCTAAGCCCCTGGCTAAGAGGGTTAGGAAGAACATATTGAGTGCCTAAAATGAGTCCTCTCATGGATCTTGTGAGCTTAATATGGCTTCATGGCTCAATCAACTGGTTTCATTTCACTCATGCTTAATCAAACTTCATTTTTCCCAAATTTCAATTTTTGACCCCCGGGACCCTAAACCCACCAAACCTACCAAATGCCATTGAAATTGCCCAAAATTTGCAAAATTGCCTAAATTACCCAAAATCCCTCAAAATAAATCCTAAATATTCTCCACCACTCAAATTGATCATCCATGGCCAAATATACCAAAATTTCCAAAATACCTCCAATAACCTCCAAATACCCAAAATACCCTTTTAGCCCAAAAATCCAAAAATTCCAAAAATTCCCAAAACATTCTAGAAAATCCCAAATATTCCCAATTTCATTTTATTCAACTACACCATAGGCCAATTTTTTCAATTTCGCCCAATTTTACCAAAATCCCCAATTTGACCCTTTTTTAACCTAAGTGGACCCAATGTCGATCCAAATCACTCCAATTGACCTCAATGTTGATCCAATTCAATTCTAAACCTCAATTAAATATCCCCAATATCAATTTAAACCAAATCCAAACCCCATTTGATCAACATGTGGATCCAATTTCAATTTGAAGCTTAAAACCCAATTTTGGCCCATGACCTAAACTTAGCCCAAACCAACCCAACTCAACTCCAATTAGCCCCAAATCTTTTCTAAAATCTTCCTAACATCCCCACAAACAAAACACTAACTTGATTTGCCCCAAATTTGAACCCAAACTTCACCCAAGCTTAACTTAAGCCAAAATTCCCTAAATTGGCCTAAACCAATCATGAACCCAAATAGGCCCAAATCTCAAAATTAAGACCCAACCAAAATTGAAAACTCTTTGTTACACCTCCATAAACATTTTACAACATTAATTTTACATCAAAACCAACATTAGCCCAACCTTAGCTCAAGTTAGCCCAATTTGATCCACTTTGACCCTATTATTAAAGAGCCCAAATTAAACTCAATTCAACCCCAAATGACATCAAATCTTTTCTAAAATTCTCATGACACATCCCTAAACTAAATGCAATATTTATTTGGCACAATCTTTTACAAAATTTTCATCCAAAAGTTTATTTTAAAACATAAAATCCCACTTCCTTAAAGCATTTAAAAGCCCATCCCAAGACAATTTCAAAAGCCCAAATTAACTCTAAAGCCCATATGACATTTTCATTTGTCATCCATTTAATCAAAATCATTCCCTAAGTTCCAATTCCATCATCAAATAAATCTAAATCAAGCCTCATGCCAAAATACCCCTAATTTTTAAAAATCCCAAAATCCCTTTCTCATGTAAGTGAGCCAAGTCATGGCCAAGCCATGAAGCCATTCTTAAGCCACATGCAAGCCTTGGGGGCCACTTTACAATTCACCATGCCATTAATTGCAAAAGGAGGAGACTCTTTTAAACCCCCTTAAAAAAGTTTTAACCCTTTTAATGCTTCACCTTAACCCATGATTAATCAAAATATTCATTGATAGGGACGTCACCACCCTTTCCTAGCTGACTCACCTGACCCCCACAGCACCCAAAGCCCCTTGGTGGGTGCACCAAACCCAAATCCATGCACTTGACCCATTTGAACCCAAAATACACCCTTCCCCATTCCATTTTAAATTAAGCATTTCACACATGGCCAAGGCCCATTGCGTGCACCAAACAAATCCCTGGACTCACTGAGTCAGATGGTGACCAATGCCTGGCCGGCCGGCCACCTGGGACACCTGAAAACACTATGGCCGAGAGCTCCATGTGAGTCAAAATTCAAAACTCTCCTGCTGAGTTGTCCCATGACGATGGCCATTGTGGCTGTTCTTCTCCTCCCTTAGGCAGTTGATCTCAACCCTTAGCTTGCCCTGGGAAGCCCTCTAGCCATGCCTATTTAAACTCATCCCCTCACGGCCATGAGAAGGTGCTGAAACAAACCTTACCAAAACTCTGTCAAAATCACTCCACACCCTTCTCCTAACATAGAGCACTTGATCCCCAGCGAAATCCGACCACTAAACCCCTCTGCGAGCTCGATTTATGAGCTCGATTTTAAGCCAAAATCGGGACACTTCACCACGGTGAGTCAATCTTCAAATTGATTGACTCTACACCTTCACCGGACCAAGAGAATAAGTTCACCGGCAAAAGTCCCCTCACCGGGCCGGCCATTCTCTCTATCGGCGAGCTTTGAAATCGGGCTTGGTGGAAATTGGGTCTAGACATTTCACCGCGACTCAGAGGCTTCATCCCTAGGCTTCCATGGACTCCAACGAACGTGCCGAGCACATTCGATCGAAGCTTCACTTTTCGAACCAAGGTATTGGAACTCTTCCTTCCCGAGAGCTTCTTGCGATTCTACATTTAGTTTGAGTCGATTCTAATGCATGTTAGCCGTATGGATGTGACTCGTCTTGTCGAGACGAGTTCATAGTAGCCCGAAGATGCACTGTAATTTGGTAGAGTATTGAGTGAGATCTTAGGGTTAGAAGGTGGATGGCTCTCGGGGTGCACCAGTCGTAGACGATGACCAGCCACCGTTGGATCGAGCATGTATTGAATGGACGGTCCAAATCACGCTGGATCAGGATACGGGACGAAACTGCCGGCCCGTGTGGCGTTGAGGTGGAAGGTGGCGTCAAACGGAAGCGCGCCGCGTGGAGTTTTGGATCTGCCGAGGATGACAATGCGCCGCGTTGGATAAATAGATAAATATGGTATTTTTTATTTATTTAATTGCCCTAAACTTCAAAATTCCATATCTTTGTGTAGAAATATCACAAAAAAAAAATAAAAATACTCTCTTGCTCAGTGAACAGAGGAGAACAATGTAGAAAAATAATTAACTTATTTTGATGATTATTTTATTTTTAATTAATTATATACTATTTTAAGTATTTCAATTCTCCATGCATGCATACAATTCACCATGGCATGAGACCATAGAGCTTTTGTAGCCTCTATTCTTGGGAACATTCCCTGAAATTTTCAAGACCAGAGGCAACATCTATGGTAAGTTATTGATTTTCCAAATTTATGTGTTTGTTTTGATATTTTAATTCCAGTAATTAGCATGTTGTTCGATAAATTATAGAAAAATTAAGGGAGGTAGCTTATGACCAGAAGACCCTAGGAAAATTATGGTTTGACTTAATTCTTTATAAATAACTCTAATTAGCTTGAACACTCAAAATTGAATTTTAATTAATTAAGAGTAACCACCAAAATCACTTGAAAACAATTCTCTACTATCACTTAGGATGTAGAGAACCTCACTTAAAAATTTCAACTCAATTGGAAATAATTTAAGCCATTAAATGAATTATTTAAGTTGTATGGTCATTTTTAAAATTAAAAAATTCATAAAACCCAAAATACACTTTAAAATTTCACCAAATTGGTTTTGTGGGCTCTCTGATATCAGAAGAATCTAACAAAATTAAGATTAGAATTTTCTAAAAATTTTCATTTTTAACCATATTTTAAATATTTTAATTATTAAAAAATTAAAAAAATCACAAAAATATTAAAATTCATAAAAATGTCATATTTGGTCCTCTAATTACATAGGAACCAACCAAATATTTTTCCAAAGTCTCTAGGTTAAGATATCAAATTTTAAAGACTTAAGACAATTTTTAATATTAAAAAAATGAATTTTCAAACCTTCCCACTAAAATAATTCTAATAAATCAAAGAAAAATCAAAAAATTATAAAATTTGTTTCTCTGACTTCCCTAAGATTAGCGAGACTTATGAAAAATATAAATTCCATTTTTCAACTTTAATTTTATTTTATAATTAATTAATAACTCAAAACTCAAAATAATTAAAATAAATCAAATATAATTCAAAAAATCACCAAAATTGGTCCAAGTGATCCTCTAGTCAGTAGGGACATCCCATAATTTTCTTAAGGACAGAAACCTCACTTTGGTCATGTTGTTGAATTTTCATTGAAAAACCTCATTTTGCATTAAAATAAATATATAAATTAAATTAAAAATAGAAAAATCATATTTTCTTCTCTAATGTCTTAATTGACATATGAGTAAAGTGACATAAAAATTCCAAGTTCATTTGAGCTCAATTTAGTGAGTTATGAAATAAACAAGCCTAAAGGGGACATAATGGTAATTAAGGAATGTTAACCATAACTAAAATTTAGGCTAAACCAAAGGGAGGGATAAAATATTTGACCTTAAATTCTTATTAGATGATTGATACTAAGGTAGCGAGGGGTAGAAACCCATTAATCACTTTCAACAAATCAAAATGAAACTTTAATTAATTAAATAATTTAAATTTTGGGAGAATAATTGAAATTTGGATTATTAAAATGGGGATATAATTTAGGAAGATTATAATCATTTAATCTAAAATCCCTAAATGAACCATTCCAATAATATTCAACTCTTAATCAATTTCAAAGACATGATGATCAAAATTAATAGTTAAAAGGGAAATAACTTGTTAAATAAATTGAAACTTAAAATATTAAATGATTTAATAATTAAATTAAATAAACTTAAAGATATTTAAAACTAATTTGAGATTAATTAAAAATCAAATTGAAACAAACTCAAGATGTTAAAATTGATCTAAAAATTTTTTAAGACTTAAATCGAAACAAAATTTAAAACATCAAAGATCAACCTAGAACAATGCATGATTAAAACATTATAAATTAAATCATTTTAAAGCATTAAAATTAACCTAAATTAATATGATCAATTCAAATCAAATTTAAATTATCAAAATTTAATTAAATAAAATAATTTAAATAGCTCTTTCAACTTAAGTAAACTCAAAACACTTAAAAGAAAATCAACTTGAATTTTGGAATTAAATTAAAATTACCTTAAAATCATCAATCTAATCAAAACGGTTAAATTCCTCAACAAACTAATTCGCCCCCTAAAGACTTTTATTATTATAACCCTCGAATAAAGCATCGAGTGAAATGTCACTTCACTCATCGGATAATCGAATGTCGGGTTCACCGAGCAAGAAGCAAAACTTAACTAAATCTCTTGAATGATTAATTCACTTGTACAATAAAATTCGGTTGGACTCGAACTAATCTCGAAGTATTGAAAAGATGTTTAGTACTCGTCCTAAGCACTTTCTCGATACGATGGGATGTTTTAGAAGAACAATTGAACTTAATTGTTTTTTGGTGAAGAAAATCATCCATAAAATACAAAGGCCTAGATGTCATAGGAAGTGACTAGCTATAGGATTAGGATGTTGGTAGACAACCAGAACCTTCCCTTAGCATTACCTAGGTGTTTGTTGCAAATTTTTAAAAGCTCTGACAAGTGTTTTAAGTGTAGGTGAAAGTGACGAGAATGCTTACCAGGTACGCTTTTATGTTTATTGCAATTTATTTACCTGCGTCATATTTTCCTTCTTGCAAAACTTGCATGTTAAACAAGAATGTCACCCTGCATGAAAATTGAAACTTTTTAGGATAGCCACAAAACTGAGACCCAAAACTAAATTAAAAGTCACAACAAGATAAAATTCACTGCCACAACATTCAAAAGATAAAACAACTCATAATTTAATTACAAATAAAACAATAAAACTACAACTATAGTTAAATTAAAACGTCTCATTGGATGATCGGGAATACCTCGGATGATGTAACCTACGTGTTGCTAACGAGATTTCCCATGGTCTAAATGAAAGTCTGGAACTCATTCAGTTAAGTTTAGCAAATTTATTTTGACTAATTGAATCCGATAAAAAATAACAGTGCCGGAATGATGGAACCATGGGATCTTAACCGGTGTTGTTATAATCAACTTTAAGTTTCCCCTAATAAAACATTAAGGCATTTGAACCCTAAAACTTTTCTAAACCAGAACACTTCTCTCATCTCTTGATTTTCACTTTCTAAAACTAAACCTCTGCAACAACAAGGAGCTTGGAGCATGGTGGGCAGCACGGCCATCTTCGTCAGCAAAACTTGTGTCTACTTCAGCAAAACCTTTCTTAGAATTAAATAACAAAGCCATAGGATTTCGAGGTAGTCTGCTTAGTGCAACATAAATCCTCAACTTTTCATTAGGCATTTGCATAATCATATTATGCAAATTAAGCCCTAACCAGTCTTAGGACTCCGAGGTAGTTGTTTGGAACGACATAAACCCTCACATCTTCGAGGCTATTTGTATGATTATGTCATACAAATATAAGTCCTAATTAACTAAAATTAGTAGGATTAAAAAATTAAATAAACTCTCAAAGTGAATCCAAACCATAGGATAGTTGGGAAGTCACCGAATTCCACTTCGGGTCTGTGACATCCCCTACTTCTCTTCCTTTGGATTCTTAAAATAAACTGTTCCAAATTTGAGCTATTCCCTATTGAAATTTCCAGAGTCCATTTTTTTGAAACCTTAAACTTTGAAATTCATGAGAACAAAATCATCGATCATTATCGAGAGTTTTCTTAAACAACTCCGGTCATTTAAGATATAATTAACTATTGAGGCTTGCCCTTATAGGGAACTTTAAGAACCCGGGTAATATAAACCACGTTTAATTCCTTTATATTAAACGAGGGAACTTGTCGGCTTATAAAATTGGTTTGCAGACCAAACAGATGTCATAAATCATCTAGTTTATTTAATTAAGCCCCATCATCAAGTAGTGTGTCTATTCCTCGGGATAGATGCACGGTTTGTGATGTGATGCTCGTTTATATAAACTATTTGGGATGTGAGATCAATTTGATTTCATATCTTAAAATTTTCAAACTTAAAATTATTTTCAAAATCAAATGCTACTTTCTAAACTATATATATATATATTTAAATTAAATTTAAAATCTAAAATTCGCCGACAATTTCTGTAGGAGACCCCTTTTCAAAACACATAACCTAAAAATATGCCGACAATTTCTGGCGACTCCGCTAAGGACTAGTTCCTCTCTCCATTTTGATCAGATGGTTTTGCTTTCATAAATCGGTAGCAAGTCCATGTCCCTAATGGACCAAGCTACCATTCTTCCGTTGAAATACCACGTTCATTTCTATCTTGAACGGGTATAGTCAACTCTCTTAGATTTTGGAGCCACTGTTTAGACACCCCTAAATAGAGAGGTTCCGGAATCCTTTTGCCTCCTTTGAGATGGGGTGGACCCCCAATAGGTGTTAGCTTAGGAGTGGTTCTTCGGGTCGAGGATTCTTGTGAGACTCTCTCTTCCTTTCCAATTTCTAGATTGGGGCCCTTACCTTTCTTTTAATCTTTCCCCTGTTAATTGTTTTATTCATAATGAATAAACCTTCTAGTAAACAAATCCTTTAAGTAAGTGAACTTTCTGTTAAACCACAAACACATAAATAAAATAAAATTCAAAAATATCTTGTAAAAAAATTAAGAAAATGAAAAGTTAAATGGAGATGTGTTCGGACTCTTTTAGAGAATTTCCTCTCTTTTTCGTCCCGACGTAAGGAAGCATAAATCGGAACTGACGCTTAGAATCTAACCTGCAGTAAATGTCTGCACCGAAGCTGATTTTCTCCTTCACCAACGGGATAGACTTGGTTATCTACAAGGATGAGCTGCCTAATGATGCTGTCATTCGCTTTGGACAAGGGTTCGACAATATAGACATTAAGCTCACTGATTTTACTCTCTTCGCTTTAATGCACAAAGTATCGAAAACTGAGAAGCCTATAATTGAGTTCAACCTGAAATCGGCTCAAGAGTTCCCTCCCCTACATAGGGTCCCAGCTGAAAGAAACACTGTTGTTCGTTGTCAACATATTTTTAGGTTATGTGTTGGGTTTTAAAAAAGGGGTCGCCTATAGAAATTGTCGGTGAATTTTAAATTTAATTTAAATATATAATTTGAAAAGTAGTATTTGATTTTGAAAATAATTTTAAGTTTGAAAAATTTTAAGATATGAAATCAAACCGATCTCGCATCCCAAATAGTTTATATAAACGAGCACCGCATCACAAACCGTGTATCTATCCCGAAGAATAGACACACTGCTTGAAGATGGAGCTCGATTAAATAAACTAGAAGATTTGTGATATCCGTTTGATCTGTGAACCAATTTTATATGCCGACAAGTTCCCCTGCTTAATATAAATGAATTAAGTAAGGTTTATATTACATGGGTTCTTAAAGTTCCCTATAAGGGCAAGCCCCTATAGTTAATTACATCTTAAATGTCTGAAAACACTTAAGAAAACTCTCGATAATGATCAGTGGTTTTGTTCTCAAGAATTTCAAAGTTTAAGGTTTTCAAAGGATTGAATTCTAGAATTTCAAAAGGGATTAGCTCGAATTTGGAACAGTTAATTTCAGGAGTCCAAAGGAAGAGAAGTAGGAGAAGCTGAGGATCCAAGAAAAATCTTGGTAACTTCCCAAACTATCCTATTGTTTAGCTTCAATTTGGGAGTTTATTTAATGTTGCAATCTTGCCAATTTTATTTATTTAGGTCTAATATTTGTATGACATAGTCAGGCAAATGGCCTCGAAGAAGTGAGGGTTTATGTCGTACCAAACGACTACCTCAGAATTCTAAGACCGGTTAGGGCTTAATTTACATAACATGATTATGCAAATGCCTAACGAAGAGTTGAGGATTTATGTTGCACTAGGCAAACTACCTCGAAATCCTATGGTTTGGTTATTTATTTCTAAGAAAGGTTTTGCTGAACTAGCCACATGTTTTGCTGATGACGATGGTCGCGCTGCCCACTATGCTCCAAGCTTCTTGTTGTTGTAGAGGCTTAGTTTTAGAAGTCATAAATCAAAGGATGAGAGAAGTGTTTTGGTTTAGAGAAATCTTAGAATTCAAATATTTTTAATGTTTTATTAGGGAAATCTTAAAGTTGATTATAACAACACCGGTTAAGATCCCACGGTTCCATCCTTCCGGAATCGTTATTTTATCGGATTCACTTAGTTCAAATTAATTTTCTAAACTCAACTGAATGAGTTCCATACTTTCATTTAGACCGTGGGAAATCCCGTTAGCAATACGTAGGTTACATCATCCGAGGTATTCCCGATCATCCAACGAGACGTTTTAATTTAGTTAAAGTTGTAGTTTTGTTGTTCTGTTTGTGATTAAATTTTGAGTTGTTTTATATTTTGAATGTTGTGGCGGTGGATTTTATCTTGTAGTGACTTTTAATTTAGTTTTGGTTTTAATTCAGGGACTATCCTAAAGGTTTTGGTTTTCATGCAACAGTTTTGTTCAACATGCAAGAAAAGTAAAGTGCAATGTAGGTAAAGAAATGCAATAGAGTAAGTTGCAATAACATAAAAGCGTACCTGGAGGGTCTTCCCGTCATTCCAAGATACACTTTAAAACACATATTAAAGCATTTAAATATTTCAACAAGTACCTAGGTAAAGACTAAAGGAAGGGTTTTGGTTGTCTACCATAATCCTAATCCTATAGCTAGTCATTTCTTATGACATCTAGGTTCTTGATTTTGATTAAGGATGATTTTCTTCATCAAAGAACAATTAAGTTCAATTGTTCTTTAAAACTACCCATCGTATTGAGGAAGTGCTTATAATAAATCCTAAACATCTTTTTAATACCTCTGGGACAATCTTGAGTCCAAGTGAATTTAATTACACAGGTGAATTAATCATCCAAGGGTTTAGTTAAGTTTTGTTCCCTTGCTCAGTGAACTAGGATATTTGATTATCCTATGAGTGAAGTGACATTTCACTTAACACTTCATTTAATAGTTATAATAATTTAAAGCTTTCGGGGGCAAGTTAATTTGTTAAAGATTTTAATGATTTGAAGTTAAAGTTGATGATTTACTTTAATGTGATTTAATTATGAAATTTTAATCAATGATTTTAAGTTTGGAATGATGTTTGATTCATTTAAGTTAAACCTTTTATAAATGATATCAATATTTCATGTTAATTTAAATTTTTAGATTAACTTAGGTCAAAAGCGGCGTTCAAATTATTTATTAAATTTTGATGATTTAATTTTGATTAATTATATTAATTAATTTAATTTTTACATTATGTTTTAAAGTAAATTGTCTTAAAATTATTGAAAATTTGTAATTTTGATTTAAGTTCATTTTGAAATGATTTTAAATTAGTTTCAAATATTTGAATTTACTTCTTAATTATTTAACATTTTAGGTTTTAATCAATTATTAAATTATTTAATGATGTAGGTTTTAATTAAATTAAGAATTATTTACTTTTAATCATTTAATTATTATTTCCACTTATTATCGTCTTAAGTTTAAGAGTTAAGTATTATTAAATGATTTATTTAGGGATTTTTAAATTAAAGAATCAATATCCTTTTAAGTAATATCCCCATTTTAATAATCCAATTTCAACTAATCTTCCAAAATTTAAATTAATTAATTAATTAAGGTTCCATGTTTGGTTTATTAAAGTGATTAATGGGTTCCTACCCGTTGATTTCCCAAAGTTTCAATCATCTGAGAGAAAATTAAAATCAGATATTTTACCCCTATCTTGATTAAACCTAAAGTTTTAGTTAGGGGTTAAAATCTTTTAATTATCTTTATGCCCCTCTAAGCTTATTTATTTTATAAATCATTAAATTAAGCTTAAATGAACTTAAGATTTTGATATCACTTCACTCACATGTCAATTAAGACATTAGAGGAGAAAATGTGATTTTTCTGAATTTAATTTATTTATATAACTATTTTTAATGGAAAATAAGGGTTTTCAATGAAAATTCACCAACATGACCAAGGTAAAGTTTCTGTCCTTAAGAAAATTATGAGATGTTCCTAATGACCAGGGGACCACTTGGACCAATTTTGGTAATCTTTTGAATTATATTTTATTTATTATAATTATTTTAAATTTTGGAGTGTTAATTAATTATAAAAAAATAAAAGTTGAAAAATGAATTTTATATTTTTCAAAAATCTCTCTGACCTCAAAAAGGTTAGAGAAACAAATTTTATATTTTTTATGATTTTCCTTTGATTTATTAGAATTAATTTAGTGGGCAGGCTAGAAAATACATTTTTTAATTCAAAAAATGTTTTAAGGCTTTGAAATTAAATATCATAACCTAGAGACTTAGGAAAAATATTTGATTGGTTCTTAAGTGATTAGGGGACCAAATATGACATTTTAATGATTTTAATTATTTTGGTGAATTTAATTATTTTTTAATTATTGAAAATATTAAAATATGCTTAAAAATGAAGATTTTTAGAAAATTCCAATTTTATTTTTCTTAGACTCCTCTGATATCAAAGAAGTCCCAAAATTAATTTGGTGAATTTCTTAAATGTATTTTTGAAGTTATGAATTTTTAAAGTTTAATTTTGATTATGTGGCTTAATTGATCCATTAAATAGGGTTAAACATTTCCAATTGACTTCAAATTTTTATGTGAGGTTCCCCTGATCCTAAAGATCAGTGGAGAATTATTTTCAAGTCTTTTTAATGTGTAATTAACTCTAATTAATTAAAGTTTAACTTAGAATGATTAGGCCAATTAGGATTATTTTTAAGGAATTAAATCAAACCATAATTTTCCTAGGGTCCTCTGGTCCTAAGATACTTCACCAAATTTTGATTGAATTTTCTAAGCAACATGCTAATTTTTGGAATTAAAATGTCAAAAATAGTGACATAAACTTAAAAAATACATAACTTGTCATAGGGTTGGCCTCTGACCTTGAAAAAGTCAGAGGCTTCAAAAGCCCTATGGTCTCATTCCATGGTGAAATGTCTATGTAAATGGAGAATTGAAATACCAAAATAAGTAAATAATTAATTAAAAATAAAATACTCATCAAATTAACTCAATTCTTTTTTCACATTATTCTCCTCTGTTCACTGAGCAAGAGGGTATTTTTCTTTTATTTTTGTGATTTTTCTATGCAAAGATATGAATTTTTTAATTTCTTTCTATTTAATTAAATCAGAAAAAATCTTATTTTCCTACTTATCCACGTCGGCGCCGCGTCAACCTACGGCGGATCGAACTCCACACATCGTCTTCTGGTTCAGCGCCGCCATCCGACTCAGCTGCCACGCGGCCCGCGGTTTACCTTCCATCTCCTCGTCTGACGCCATCTGAGCCGTTCGTTTGATACACGTGCAATCCAACGGCGGCATATCATCATCTCCGACTGGTGTGCACCCGTGACCGTCGAACTTTTAACCCTAATATCTCCCTCGATTCTCAATGAATTTTCAAGTTCTTATGCTCTATGGATTCGTCTTGAGAAGACAAACATATCCATATGGTTAACACCCCACAAAATTAAGCCAAATTAAATGGAGAATTCACAGAAGCTCGGGAGGAAGGCAGAGTTCATACCTTGGTTCTGAGAGGTGAAGCTTCAATCAGAGATGCTTGGCATGTTCGTTGGAGTCCAAGGAGGCTAGGGATGAAGCCTGGAGCTGTGGTGAAATGCCTAAACTTGATTTCCACCAGGCCCAATCACAAAGCTTGGAGAGCTGGAACAACGCGGGTGGCACGGAGAGGGGGCTTTCACTGGGGAACTCCTTCTCTACCTCTGGTGAAGGTGTGGGAAGATTTGATTTGGATTTGGTGAAGTTTCAGAGAGTGTCCTATTTTTTGGCCTGAAATTGAACTCAAAAATTGAGTTCAACCAGTGGGGGAGGAGACAGGGAAGCAGTAGGGCTGAGCTTCTCTTGGCTAGGAGGAGCTCTGGGAACAATTTGGAGGGCTTCTGTTGAGAAAAATTTCAACACCTCTCTCATGGCCGAGAGGTGGTGTTTAAATGGGTAGGGCCATTGGGCTGAGCTAGGGATCAATTGAAGGGTGGATTCAGTTGCTTAGGTGGAGGGCAGAGAGGCTCCAATGTTTAATTTGGCTGAGGTGGCCAATTGGTGGAGTTTGGGTGTGTTTAGGTGGATGGTGGCTCTCGGTTTTGACCCCCTCCGGCAGCTAGGCCGGCCGGCAAGGACAGGGGAGCTGGCCCCTGAGGTCAGGTGAGTCATGGAGAGGTTTAATGGTGATTAGCAGTTGTGGGGATGTTTTGGGGTAAGGAAAAAGAGGATTTATCCACTTAAGGGAAGAGATCCCTTAAAATGGGGAACCCTTGGTCCATGGCTCACTTAGCTTGGGCTAGGTGGATCTAGGGTGGTTCCTAGGGTTTACTTGGTGGCTGTGGAAAGGTTGGTTTAGCCACACTTGGTTCAATTTGGTTTGATTAGGCCATAGGTTCAAATTGGCTCACTTGGGTTTAGGTTAGGCTAACTTGGGTTTAGGTTTGATTTAGGTCCAAGTGTCTTGAGCAACATTATAGAAATGATTTCCATGAAAAACTTTCATGAAGACATGGAATGGTTTTGAGTTCAATTGGAAGGTCAATTTGGTGGATTTTGGTATTTTGGTTAATTTAGGCAAGGTTGAATTAACTTGGGTCCAAGTTGGGTTAAGGTTGGGTTTAGACCCAATTGAAAGTTTCAAATGGTCTAGGGGAATGTATTGAAGAGTTCTCGACATCGATTGGGAAGAAATTTTAGGGTTTGGCTAATCAATTTGGTAGGTTTAGGGCATGGATTCACTTTAGGCTAAAATGGGGGTATTTTTGGTTTTCAAATAGATTTAGGTTAATCTTATGCTCAAATTGGGGCAATTTAAGATTGCATAGGTTCTATGGGCATGTTATGGAAAGTTTAGGATTGAAATTTGGGGAAAAAAAGAGTTGGTATTAGGCTAATTGGGGGTTTTGGATTTCAAATGGAATTGAACTCAAATATGAATGAAATTGGGCTTGGATTTGGTTTAGATTGATAATAATGATGTTGAATTAAAGTTTAGAATTGAAATTGGGCAAAATAGAGGTCAAATGGGTTGGTTAGGTGTGACATTGGGTCCATTTAGGTTAAAAATGGGTCAATTTGGAGATTTTGATAAAAGTGGGTTATTTTGGCAAAATTGGGCTATAGTGTAGTTGAACAAAATGAAATTACGAATATTTGTAATTTTCTGAAATTTGTTGGGAATTTTTGGAATTTTTGGAATTTTGTGCCAAAAGGGTATTTTAGGGTATCAAGAGGTTATTTGGAGGGTATTGGGGTATTTTGGTGCATTTAAAAGGTGGGGGTTATTTTAAAATGATCTTTAGGATTTTTGGAAATTTTGGGTAATTTTTGGAAGTTTTGGGAAATTTGGGGCAATGAGGTAATTTTAGGTAGGTTTGAAGGACCCAATGTCAAAACTAGGCATTTTGGCAAAAGTTGAATTTTGATCATGATGAAGCTTAAAGTGAGCCATGGACCAAGAAATGTCCACCCTGAAAATCTCATGGGTTGTTCCCAACCCTCTTAGCCAAACAACTAGGGGTTTGGACTTAGCCACATGAGTGCTCCAATGAACCAGGGGGGAGAATTGGGTGTGTGAGAGTGCAGTGTGTGTAAGCCAGACCTCACCAGGACCAGGCCACCTAGGATAGTCCTAAGGCTTGAACAACCTTATAGGAGCTCACTATTGGTTCTCCATATGGTGGTCTTAACCTTCTAAGGTGATTTGGAGGTTTGCAACCATCTAAGTGGGATCCCAAGAGGAGTCGAAAGTAGCCGAATTGCTAAAGGGTGGGTCCCAATTCTAGTCCTCTAGGATAGTCAAGGAGAAAACCTATGGCTAGATCCTAAGCACTAAGGAGAGAAGAAAAGACCTCACCAAAAATGAGGTCAACAAATGGACCCCAATAGGTGTGGTGTGCTGACGGAGTACACTGTGCGTATTGGCGTTGACTGAAGAGATCAACAAAACCAACACAGACTTCTAAGTGACATACTTCGAACAGAGCGGAGAAAAATTTCTGTTGGGGAGTGTCAGGCAGATCTCTAAGATTGAAGATCCCTGAACTCTCGTTGGGGAAGAAGGAGGTGAATTCCAAATCACAAGACTTGGAGAGATTAGATTTTTTATTTGTTTCATTTTCTGTTTCAAGTTTCAATTTTGAGTTTGAGTTCCAAATTGATTTGAGTTTCAATTTTATTTAAAGTTCAATTTAAGATTGATTTTGAGGTGGACCTCGTTGAGATTCAGAATTTGGAATGAGAATCGGAACCTGGGTTCTAACCTCGGAATTTAAAAGAGAACTAGAATTTAGGCTCTAGTCTCGATGAAGAGAGTTGGAATTTAGGCTCCAACCTCAAAAAGAAGATTAGAATTTAGGTACTGATCGAAAGGAATGAGGATCGGAATTTAAGTACCAGCCTTGGAGAGAGAATCCGAATTTAGGTACCGACCTCACAAAGGATGAGAATCAGAATTTAGGTATTATTCTCGAAGGGGATGAGAATTGAAATTTAAGTATCAATCTCAAAAAGAGAGTCGGAATTTAGGTACCGACCTCGAAAGGAGAGAACTGGAATTTAGGTACCGACCTCGCAAAGGATGAGAATCAGAATTTAGGTACTGATCTCGAAAGAGATGAGAATTGAAATTTAAGTATCAATCTCAAAAAGAGAGTCGGAATTTAGGTACCGACCTCGAGAGGGATGAGAATCAGAATTTAGGTACTAATCTCGAAAGAGTGAGAATTGAAATTTAAGTATCAATCTCAAAAAGAGAGTCAGAATTTAGGTACCGGCATCGAGAGAAGAGAAATGGAATTTAGGTACCAGTCTCGCAAGAGAATCGAAATTTAGGTATCGATCTTGAAAAGAGAGTCGGAATTTAGGTATTGACCTCAAAAGGAGAGAATTGGAATTTAGGTACCAGTCTCGAAAGAGAATCAAAATTTAGGAATCGATCTTGGAAAGAGAGTCAGAATTTAGGTACCAACCTCAAAAGGAGAGAACTGGAATTTAGGTACCAGTCTCGCAAGAGAATCAAAATTTAGGTATCGATCTCGGAAAGAGAGTCGGAATTTAGGTAACGACCTTGAAAGGAGAGAACTGGAATTTAGGTACCAGTCTCGAAAGAGAATCGAAATTTAGGTATCGATCTCGGAAAGAGAGTCGGAATTCAGATACCAACCTAGAAAGGATTGAACTGGAATTTAGGTACTAGTCTCGGAAGGTTGACGATTGATTCGTGAAGATTTCAATGATTACAAGCACAGTAGAAGATTGGAATGGGACATGAAAGTGTTTCACGTCCCGAAGGATTTCATCAAAGGTTGAAAGTTTGGCGAAGGAAGTGAATCCACGCCATCAGAACCAAATTGAGAATCTTGTGGTTCTGTTAGGTGATAGGAGTATCTTAACATCCCCCGCTACGGTGTTATAAAGATTAGTCTGATTCCTGCCTTACCGGGCACTATCGTTTGCGATTCTTTATCTTTTTGTGCTGATGATGCTCCGTCAAAGTACAATTCCCAACGCTAATCATCGGGGTCTTGTAAGCTCATTATCTGCTCGTCTGACAAGTCTTCATTGAGAGGCGATTCTGCCGGCAAAGGATGTGCTGCGAGGAAGTCTGCTAGGACTTGTCCTTTTACGGCATGAAGAGGAATGAAAGTTATATCGAATTGCAATAGTATCATCGACCACCTAGAAAGTCTGCCAGAAAGCATCAGGCGGGTCATTAAATATTGCAACGGATTAACTTTCGAAATAAGTTTGACCTTATTAGAAAGCATGTAATGCATGAGCTTTTGAGCGACGAAGATCAGGGCCAAACAATGCTTCTCAATTGGAGGGTACTTTACTTCTGTCAAAATCAGACGACGACTTAAGTAGTAGAGTGTGTTTTCTTTTCCCTTGTCATTGACCTGGGCTAACAGGGCTCCAAGGGAGTCGTCTAAAGCCACGGTATAAAGTATCAATGGTCTACCTGAGACTGGGGCTGCTAAGACAGGATGTGTCATTAGTTATTGCTTAATGTCCTTGAAGGCCCGCTGACATTTCTCTTTCCAAACGAATTTGGTGTTCTTTTTAATTAATGCCGAGAATGGCTGACACCTACCTAACAAATTTGTGATAAAGCGTCGAAGATATGCCAATTGCCTTGAAAGGATCGTAATTGTTTCAAAGTTTTAGGAGGTGGCATTTCTAAGATAGCTTTAATCTTCTCCGGATCGATTTCAATTCCTCAATATCGGACAACAAATCCTAAGAGCTTCCAGAGGTGACGCCGAAGGCGCATTTTAAGGGATTCATATTAAGATTAAATTGTCTTAATCGTTCGAAAACAATTCTCAGATCATAGAGGTGATCTTCCTTCAGTTTTCTTTTGATGTCCACATCATCCACGTAGCACTCGACTTGGTTGTGAATGAGATCATCAAAAATCCTCGTCATTGCTCTTTGGTAAGTTGCTCCTGTGTTCTTCAATCTGAAAGTCATTACTGTGTAGCAGTATATTCTGATTGGCATTTTCAATGCTGTGAGCTTTTCGTCTTCTGGAGCCATCTTTATATGGTTGTATCTTGAAGATCCATCCATGAAAGAGAAGATTTCATGTGTTGACACGATGTCGATCATTAATTCTGGAATCGGTAGCGGAAACTCATCCTTCGGGCATGCTTTATTCAAATCTCTGAAATCTACACAGATTCTGATCTGACCATTCTTCTTTCTGAATGGTACCATGTTGGCTAACCAAGTTGGGTATTTTTCTTCACGGACAAATTTAGCATCATTAGCTTCTTAACTTCAGCTATTACTTGTTGTTCAATCTCTAGACGCATTCTTCTGGGAGCTTGCCTGACTGGAACGGCAGTGTGATCCACTCATAGTCTATGAACTGCGACCTCTGGAGCTAATCCTGGCATTTCATCATAACTCCAAGCAAAACAATCTTTGAATTCAATTAATAGCTTGACTATTTCTTCGGAGCCTTCTTTGTTGAGTAAGGAGCTAACAAAGGTCGGCTTAGGCTCTTCGTTAGTACCTAAGTTAACTTCCATTAACTCGTCTATTGTAGATTTAATTTCTTCTTCAAATTCTGACGGAGCATCTCCGATTGGTAGATCTTCGAGATCATCTGAGGTTTCCAAGCAGTCTTCATTAGGCTCACTAGCGACAACCAAGCAAAATCCTGTATCATGAACTGATCCTACTGTGCCGAATCCAAGGCCATGTTTTGAATTGGGAGGCCGACTGGCATTGTTCCATAACTTTTCAAAGCGTTGTGATTGGCCTTTTGACAATTGCTTAGGCAAAATATCGTGCCGAATTAAATTTTGAACACAGGGAGAATACCACTCAAACGGTAATTCTATTAATTCAGATGAAGTAACATCTTCAAATTGTACATCATTTTCAGTTTTGGAAGAAGAAGCACCATGGTAGAACTTGATCGGCTTAGCACCACCACCATGCATTTCCTTGACCACCATACCCTCGATCTTATTAGAATGGATCGGGGTTAGGGTCATAGTATGTACATAGTGGTTAATCTTCTCATACATTGCTTTGTATTCTTCATTCTTTTCATCTTCGAGAGAGATCTTGAACTGGGGTTTCCTTTGGTTAACTGTTGCTGCTTCTCTCTTGATTTCTTCTTCTTCTTCAGAGCTATTATCCCAATCAACATCGATGATCGGTTTCTTCTGTTCAACTGTTCCACCGTTTCTTCCTCGACCTCGTCCCCGGCCTTAATCTCGGGAGCGAGTTCTGGAGAAACCTTCACCATCTCGTCGTAAGGGAGTGGTGAGTAACTGTTGAACTAGAATTTCATGTTCTTTGTCGTCTCGTGCTTCTTTTTCTTGACTTAGTATGGCATTTCTGGAGAAGACAGTTTTCTTTGGGGGTGTGTAGTAAGCTGCATCTTCGTGGATTCCGATTTCGTTCACGGAGAATGGTTGCAAATCACCTTTGATACACTTTTCTTGTCCTCCTTCATAGTACTTTATACACTGGTGTAGAAACGACGGTACCATCCGGTTCTCATGGATCCATGGCCGGCCCAGTAGAGCGTTGAATGATGTCTCAGAATCAATTATGTGGAACTTTGCGGTTGTCTTGGTTAATTCACCGATCTTCATTAACAGTGTTATCCATCCAAGAGCTCTTTCTCCTTTCTGGTTGAAGCCTCTTAGCATCATCTTGTCTGCCTCGAGATCACAGGCATCAATCTCTAAATAGGCTAGCGTTGGAAGGTTCATTGTATTAATTGACGCTCCTGGATCAACTAGCACCCTGGAGAGTGTGAACTTTCCAATACTGACTGAAATGTAAAACGGTCGGTTGTGATCTGCTGTTCCAAGTAGTAAATCATCGCCCGTGAAGGTAACACCGCGTTGTCCTTTCAATGAGCAAACCTCGTCGAAGGAATTACTAGCCATTTGAGCTAAGCAAATTTTTGGATCAAGCAAGGCCTTGACCAGAGATTCTCTCATCTCCTTTGACAGGATCAGAGCATCGTAGATGCTTAGTTTGGCCGGTAGCTTTCTAAGATGGGCTAATACATTATAGTCCACTTTGTTACCAGGCTGTCCAATTTCTTCCCGAACGGGCAATTCTTCTACTGGGGTTGGCTCTTCCTGAGCAACCACCTGCTTTCCCTTGTCCTTTGGACCTAATCTCGGAGGTAGGACCTATCCGCTTCTCACATTGACTTCGGTAATTTCCTCTGAATCTACTGGTGTTTCTTCTTGAATCGAAACGACTGGCCCTTCTGAAGTCACCTCGGCGTCTGAAAATTCTAACTCTATCGTGATCGGAGCTCCTCGGAATTCACAAATAGACTCGTTACTTACTGAACTTTTGTAGCCATCCTTGTGAATGTCCTCCTCTTCATCGTGGTTATCTAGGTTTTGTATGATTTGAGAATCGTTATTCATATCGAAATCGAGATTCAGATTAGGTTGGTTGTCGTTAGTTACGTAATTGTTAGAAACAGTCAAAATATAGCCAACACCATAACTCTTATCATTATTATATCCCGCCGGGGCGAGCAAATAATCATACAGAGTTAGAGGTTCGAGGAATTTCTCCCCCGAATCAGAAACAACCATCATAGGAAAAGCAGCTCCTAGTCTACCTCTCGGAACCTTAGTCTTCTCTTCTTCCACGATCTTCTCCTTCTCCTCTGGCGGTTCTTCAATTGCTAGCGATAGTGTCGGCTTGGCAGGTTTCAAACTTTGTGTTGAAGCGCACATCGAAGCGGTTTGGATGTGATCCAAAATTTTCTTTGATGACTTCGTCCAAACTGTATTCCATCCATCGTTGGTCGTGTACAGGTTGATCGGAATGATAGGCTTCGTCGAGATAACATTGACGGAACCTCCCTTTTGGGGTTCCTTCATGTATTCCTTTGGGATTGTTATGTTCCCTCTCCGAAGATTATCTTCCAGCCAGATCTTGAAAGTGAAGCAATCTTCGATTTTATGTCTGAGCATCCTGCGGTAGGGACAGTTGTTTAGATGATCCTTCTTGTCGACTTCCTCGGGCATCTTGGGCTCTGGCAACTGAAAGTTGGGCGTCTTCATCAAACTGCAAAACATATTAGCCACTGCCTCAGTCTTGAAGGGGTATTCTTTGTTCAAAAGTTCCTTCAGGGGACGAAGCAGACGAGGCGGCGGCTGATTGTACCGCGGCGACTGATAACTCGGTCGAGGCTGAAAACTCTGCTGAGGTTGATAATTCTGCTACGGGTGTTGATAAGTCTGTTGCGGTGGTTGATAACTTGGCTGCAGTTGCTCTGGCCGTATTTACACTGGCTGTTTACCTTTGTCCACTGCTGCGACGGTCCCGGATTTCTTTTCAAAAGATGATTCGCAAGGAGCTCCGTCAGCTTCAGAAAGGAACAAACCAGAAGCAATGAGAGCACGTCTTCAGGAAAAGGATGATACAATCTCCTAGATGGCAAAGAGAATGGAAGAGATGGCAGCCGCCTTAGCCACTCTCCAGAGTCAGATTCAGCCCCAGAAAGAAACACCCCTAGAGATCATTCACATTGCAGATGGAGGGAAAGAAGTTACATCCGTCAATGGAGACGAACAGCTGAAGAAGGATTCAGTGCATAGCATGATTCCCAAAAAGGATATTAAGAACTTGGTAGAACAGCAGGTGAGAGAAGCCTTAGCCCAATCTAAGTGTGGAACATCTATTTAAACGGGTAGACCTTACCCTGAGGAATTTGATGCAGTCCAATACCTGAAGGGCTTCGTACCACCTCTGTTCAAGACTTTTGACGGTACGGAAAACCCTCGACAGCATGTAGCACACTTTCGTGCCAGTTTTTGCAATGTCGGTGGAAGCAACTCCTTGCCCTTTCATCAGTTCGTCAATACTTTGTCAGGGATTGCCTTCGACTGGTATGCAGAATTGTTGAACGGTTTGGTTAAGACCTTTTCAGAATTGTAGAAACTTTTCGTTAAGCGGTTTGCAGGGGCTCGGCACCACATCACTATCGGTGATCTAGTGGTGGAGCAACAGAAACCGAACGAAACTTTAGTGGATTACATACTTCGATGGAGGAACTTAAGCATGAAGTGTGAACCCCAGCATCAGGAACAGCATGCAGTTCGTATCCTACTGAAGGGTATCCACGGCCCGATAAAACTTCTTGTCAAAGGATTCACGATCAAGACTTTCGATAAGTTGCTTAGTAAGGCCTGGAGATTGCAGGAGGTGGCAAAACAGCTGAGTTTCGTCGACAAGACTGATAAGCAAAAGCCCGTAAAGGCATTCGAGAAGAAATTAGGAATCGTCGCGGCAGTCAATAAGGGAAAGCTGCCAGTGCAAATACAGCCACAGCGGCCACAACTGAGTTATCAACCACCACAACGGACTTACCCACACCCACAATAGAGTTATCAGCAGCCTCGACCGAGCTATCAATCATGGCAGCATGATCATCTGCCGCCTCGTCCGTCACGTACTTTGAAGGAACTTTTGAATAAGGTATACTCTTTTAAGACTGAGGCAGTAGCCAAGATGTTCCGCAGTTTAATGAAAACACTCGACTTTCAACTACCAGCGCCTAAAAGGCCAGAAGAAGTCAAAAAGAAGGATCATCTGAGCTATTGTCCTTACCACAGGATGATCGGACATAAGATAGAAGATTGCATCACTTTCAAGAGTTGGCTTGATGATAATCTCCGGAAATGGAACATAACGATCCCAAAGGAATACATGAAGGAGCCCCAAAAAGGAGGTTCCATCAATGTTATTTCAACGGATCCTATTGTTCCGATAGACCCGTACATGACTAATGATGGATGGAGTACCGTCTGGATAAAGTCTTCGAAGAAAATTTTGGATCACATCCAAACCGCTTCGGTGCGCGCTTCAACTCAAAGTTTGAAACCTGTCAAGCCGGCACTATCGCTTGCGATTGAAGAACCACTCCAGAAGGAAGAGAAGATCGTGGAAGAAAAGAAGACCGAGACTCTGAAGGGTAGACTAGGGGTTGCTTATCCTAGGATGGTTGTTTTCGATTTGGGGGGAGAAATCCCTCGAACCTCTGACTCTGTATGATTATTTGCTCTCCCTGGCGGGATCTTATAATGATAAGAGTTTTAGTGTTGACTACGTTTTGACTATTTCTAACGATTACGTAACTAACGACAACCAACCTAATCCGGATCTCGATTTTGATACAAATAACGATTCTCAAATCATACTAAACTTCGACGACCACGATGAAGGAGAAGACATTCACAAGAGTGGCTACGAAAGTTCGACGAGCGACGAGTCTGTTTGTGAATTTCGAGGAACTCCAATCACGATAGAATTGGAGTTATCAGATTATGAAGCAACTCCAGAAGAGCCAGTTGTTCTGATTCAAGAGGAGACACCGGCAGATTCAGCACCAGATGCAGAAGAAATAACTGAAGTTAATCTAAGAAGCGGAAAAGTTCTACCCCCGAGAATGGGTCTAAAGGATAAAGGAAAGCAGGTGGTTGCTCAGGAAAAGCCAACCCCAGCAGAAGAATTGCCCATTCGGGAAGAGACTGAAGAGCCTGGTAATAAAGTGGATTACAATGTACTAGCCCATCTTAGGAAGCTACCAGCCAAACTAAGCATATACGATGCTCTGATCCTGTCAAAGGAGATGAGGGAAACTCTGATAAAGGCTTTACTTGATCCAGAAATCTGCTTAGCTCAAATGGCAAGTAATTCCTTAGACGAAGTTTGCTCGTTGAAAGAACAATGAGGTGTTACCTTCACGGACAATGATCTACTACTTGGAACAGCTGATCACAACCGACCGTTGTACATTTCAGTCAATATTGGAAAGTTTACGCTATCCAGGGTGTCAGTCGATCCGGGAGAATCAATCAACATAATGAATCTTCGGACGTTAGCATATTTGGAAATTAATGCTCGCGACCTCGAAGTAGACAAGATGTTATTAAGAGTCTTAAATCAGAAAGGAGAAAGAGCTCTTGGATCGATTAAACTATTAATGAAGACCGGTGATTTAACAAAGATAATCGCAAAATTCCATATAATTGATTCCAAGATATCGTTCAAGGCTCTACTAGGTCGGCCATGGATCCATGAGAACCGGATGGTACCGTCATCTCTGCACCAGTGTATAAAGTATTACAAAGGAGGAGAACAGTGTATCAAAGGTGATTTGCAACCATTCTCCGTTCACAAAATCGGAATTCACAAAGATGCAGCCTACTACGCGCCTCCGAAGAAAACTATCTTCTTCAGAAATACCATACCAAATGAAGAAAAAGATGTTTGAGACTATGAAGAACCTGAAATTATTGTCCAACAGTTACTCACCACTCCCTTACGATGAGATGGTGAAGCTTTCTCCAGAACTCGCACCCGAGGTCGATGCCAGGGACGAGGTCATGGAAGAAATTGTAGTACAGTTGGACAGAAGAAACCGGTCATCGATGTTAATTGGGAGAACAGTTCTGAAGAAGAAGAAATCAAGAAAGAAGTAGCAACAATAAGTCAAAAGAAACCCCAGTTCAAGATCTCTCTCGAAGACGAAAAGAATGAAGAATACAAATCAATGTACGAGAAGATTAACCACTATGTGCATACTATGACCCTGACCTCGATCCATTCTAACAAGGTCGAGGGTATGGTGGTCAAGGAGGTGCATGGTGGCGGTACTAAACTGATCAAATTCTACTGTGTTGCTTCTTCTTCCAAAATTGAAAATGATGTACAATTTGAAGATGTTGCTTCATCTGAATTAATGGAATTGCCTTTTGAGTGGTACTCTCCCTGTGTTCAGAATTTAATCCAACGTGGTGTCTTACCTAAACAATGGATAAAAGGTCAATCACAACACTTTGAAAAATTCTGGAATAATGCCAGTCGGCCTCCCAATTCAAAACGTGGTCTCGGATTTGGCACGGTAGGTTCAGTTGATGTTACGGGATTTTGCTTGGTTGTCATTTGCGAGCCTAATAAAGACTGCTTGGAAGCTTCAGATAATCTTAAGGATCTACCAATCGGAGACGCTCTACCAGAATTTGAAGAAGAAATTAAATCTACAATAGACAAGTTAATACAAGTTAACTTAAGTACTAGTGAAGAGCCTAGGCCGACCTTTGTTAGCTCCTTACTCAATAAAGAAGACTCCAAAAACATGATCAAGCTATTGATGGAATTTAAAGACTATTTTGCATGGAATTATGATGAAATGCTAGGATTAGCTCCAGAGGTTGCAATTCACAAACTAGGAGTGGATCACGCTGTCGTTCCAGTCAGACAAGCTCCCAGAAGAATGTGTCTAGAGATTGAACAACAAGTTATAGCTGAAGTTAAGAAGCTAATAGATGCTAAATTTGTCCGTGAAGAGCAATATCCAACTTGGTTAGCCAATGTGGTACCAATCAGAAAGAAGATTGGACAGATCAGAACCTGCGTGGATTTCAGAGATTTGAATAAAGCAAGCCCAAAGGATGAATTTCCACTACCAATTCCAGAATTGATGATCGACATCGCTTCGACAGATGAGATCTTCTCTTTCATGGATGGATCGTCAGGATACAACCAGATAAAGATGGCATCGGATGATGAGAAACTCACAGCCTTCAGAACGCCTATCGGAATATACTGCTACACAGTGATGCCTTTCAGGTTGAAGAATGCAGAAGCAACTTACTAAAGAGCAATGACGAGGATTTTTGACTATCTCATTCACAACCAAGTCGAGTACTACGTGGATGATGTGGTCATCAAGAGCAAACTGAAGGAAGATCATCTGTATGATTTGAGAATTATTTTTGAGCGATTAAGGCAATTTAACCTTAAGATGAATCCCTTGAAATGCGCCTTCGGTTACCTCTGAGAAATTCTTAGGATTTGTTGTCCGACATCGTGGAATTGAAATCGATCTGGAGAAGAGTAAAGATATCTTAGAAATGTCGCCTCCGAAAACTTTGAAACAATTACGATCCTTTCAAGGGAAGTTGGCATATATTCGACGCTTTATTTCGAATTTGTCAGGTAGGTGTTAGCCCTTCTCAGCATTGGTTAAAAAGGATGCCAAATTCATTTAGGAAGAGAAATGCCAGCGAGCCTTCGATGACATTAAGCAGTATTTAATGACACCTCTTGTCTTAGCAGCCCCAGTTTCGGGTAGACCATTAATACTTTATACCGTGGCTTTAGACGACTCCCTTGGAGCCCTGCTAGCACAGGTCAATGACGAGGGAAAAGAAAATGCTCTTTACTACTTAAGTCATCATCTAATTTCGACAGAAGTAAAGTATCCTCCAATTGAGAAGCATTGTTTGGCCCTGATCTTCGCCGCTCAAAAGCTCAGGCATTACATGCTTTCTCATAAGGTCAACCATATTTCGAAGTTTAATCCATTGCAATATTTGATGACCCGATCGACGCTTTCCGGCAGACTTGCTAGGTGGTCAATGATACTATTGCAATTTGATATAACTTTCGTTCCTCTTCGTTCCGTAAAGGGGCAAGTCCTGATAGACTTCCTCGCAGCACACCCTTTACCGGCAGAATCGCCGCTCAACGACGACTTGCCGACGAGCAGATAATGAGCCTAGAAGACCCCAATGATCAGCGCTGGGAATTGTACTTCGACGGAGCATCCTCAGCACAGAAAGATAAAGAGTTGCAAATGATAGTGCCCGGTAAGGTAGGAATCGGACTAATATTTATAACATCGGAGCTGGGGATGTTAAGATATTCCTACCAGTTAACAGAACCGTGTACGAACAATGAAGCAGAAGATGAAGCCCTCATAACCGGATTGGAATTGACCATTCAGATGGGTATAACAGACATCAACATCTACGGAGATTCACAGTTGATCATTCAACAAGTCGCAGGACAGTACATAATTTTGAAGCCAAGACTCGAGCAGTACTTTCAATATGCCATGATATTGTTGGAACAGATTTCGAATGTAACGATCTACAAGATTCCCAGGAGAGAAAATTTTCTCGCATATGCGTTAGCCCGCCTCGTGAAAGAGTTTTCCTGCTTACAGGATGAGTCGGTTGAAATGTCAGTTCAAGGATGACATGTCCTATCATAGCTCGACATGGGTGCAATACACAAATCAGAAGGAAAAGAAGAAGAATCAGTTGCAACAGTGGCTGAAGATACTAAAGATTGGCGGTAGCCATTAATAGACTACCTGCAAACAGAAAACCTACCAGACGATAATTTATTAGCTTATCAGATCAAGAGAAGAGCTTTGTCATACGCATTAATAAACAATATGTTATATAGAAGGTCTTTCGACCAGATGTGGCTAAGGTGCCTGAGTGGGTCCAAAGCCCGTGAAGTTGTTAATGAAGTGCAGTCAGGACTTTGTGGCGCTCATCAGTCAGGTCCGAAAATGAAAATGAAGAATAAGAGACTAGGGTACTACTGGCCCTCGATGATGACCGACTGCATGAAAGTTGCAAAGAGTTGTCACCAATGCCAAGTGCATGGAGTGGTTCTACATCAACCTCCAAATGTGCTACATCCGACAATCGCATCATGGCCATTTGAGTGTTGGGGCACAGATATCGTGGGTCCGATAGAACCGCCTTCTTTAAGAGGACATCGCTTTATTCTTGCAGCCACATATTACTTTTCCAAATGGGCAGAAGTTATACCGCTCAGAGTAGTGAAAGTGCACCATGTGCTACAGTTCTTCAAAAATCAAGTTGTCTACCATTTCGGGGTACCGCGCAGAATTATCTCAGATAATGGGTCCACGTTCAAAAGTAAAAGGATCAATAGTTTTGTCAGAAGACACGGGATCGATTGGCGCTATTTAATGATATACTACCTGACACGCCTAAAATATATATGCTTTTTGCTATAACATTTTACTCATTTTTTGATAATATTACACTTTAAAGGAAGGTATTTTGTATTTTTTTTGGTTTTAGGTACAAGAAATAGTGATTGGAGCAAAAGGAAACAAAAACGGTGCAATTTGGAGCAAAAACGAGCAAGAAATGAAATTCTACCCTGACACCTTTTGATAAGTCTTTTGATGCTTAATATCTTTTACATTTCTTGCATATTTTTTAATGAGATTACACTTTAAAGAAAGGTTGTTTTTATACTTATTTTGTAGGGCTATCTGTTACAAACACAACACAACTAAAATGGGGTGAAACGGAGCTAAAACGGAGCCAAACGGTGGAGTCGCGCAGCAGCCTGCTCGCCGACGGCGAGACAGCCCGGACGACCATGAACCGACATTTGGCGGTTTTAGGCCAATATTCGACGTATTTGGACGCTTTTTAGAAGGGGTGCTTAAGGAAACTCTTCAAACTTCATCCATACTCTTTAAAATGGCGAATATATGTTAGAAATGAGAGAGACACAATAGAGGAAAGGAGAGAAAAACTTAGAGGAATGTTTAGGACTCTTAGATTAAGAGTAGAAATGTTGATTTCTACCCTTTTAGAGAGATTGGAGAGGAGATTTTGAGAGAATTTGTAAGGGATTTCGCTAGCATTGCATGGATCACCGGGAAACTTTATGGGAGAGATCTTCGTCTTTCTTTCAAAGGGAAAAAGCTAAGTATTGTTCTTCATTATCTTATGAATTTGTAAACACTTGCGTAGTGGATTTGCCTTGGTTAAATGAAGTTTCCGTTGTGTTTTCTTCATGCTTTGTGACGTATCTCTCTTAATCTTTTTTCTTCTTTGAAAATAGTGGCATAAGAAGATTATGCCATTGTTTTCCTTTTACTTTTCTTTTGTAATGAGTAGAAATCATGTTTAGGATTTTGTGATGCATGGTAGAAGTAAATTTAATTACAAATGTGATGGTTTTTACTTGCACTTCATTTCCATTGCAATAAGGGCCCATTATGGTGTTAAAATTCGTTGTAATTGCGTTAAGTCCCGAAAATGGCATATGTAATTCTCAACAAAGTGAAACCACATTCAAATTCCATGGATGGTGAAGTTCATGGGGATTGAATGCAAATAAATAGGGAAATATAATTATTGGGCGTAGAATTGGAGATTTTAGAGTGACAGGCTAAAATCCTCAATTCGGTTCTATCGTTTGGGTGTTGAAGTGTAGATTGTTAGCCCTCAAGCGAGGGGAACGTGGGAGCTCCGAAGTGAGAGCCGGTATCCTCCTAGTCTAGCTGCAGATTCAGTAACCAAGCATAGGATTAGTCAATGTTCTTTATGCCTGGACCAAAGGGTAAAGAATTGGATTGCTCCTATTTGGCACATACAACATTAAATGCATCTCAATCCTATACATTTTGTATTTCATTACATAAGAATAGTAGTTTTTAATATCTCAAAATTCTCCAAACCAACTCATCCAAAAAGGGTTATATTTAGAATTGTTATTTGCATTTAGTTATAGTTACTATCTTACATTTAACACTTGCATTTAGGAATAGTTGCTAGATAAAACACAATTTTAATCGACATTCCAAACTAAGGACTATTAGTAGTAGACTAGAATTTGACTAAAGACTTCTTACTTCACTTCCTCGTGGGATCGATACTGAGGTTTTTAAACAAAACTCTATATTACTTGAAACGATATGTATACTTGCGTAGTACCCCTAGTGTGTAAAATATTTTCTAATTTTTATATCATTTAAGATTTTGCACACTAGCCGCTATTTATAAATCGGGTCAAGTTTTTTGCCATCTCTTGGAAGTTAATTTCTCGCGTAATTGCGGGTCGGAGTCGAGTTTTGGCGCCGTTGTCGGGAAAGCTTCGGTAAGAACTTTAGGAGAATTTTAGTTGAAATAATTAGGCTTAGACTTGGAAAACTGTAGTGTCGTAAAAACTATTTTTGTGTGAAAAGTGTTTTTATATGAAAAAGTGTTGTGAAAAACAAGAGAAAACTATTTATATGAAAAATAAGGTATTCGTGAAAATGTTTTGTTGTGTTGAATATATTTCATTTATTATTTATTTAATTGTTAATGTATTGTTTGTTATGTTACGTATGTGAAACAAAGAATCTGCAAGACTTGTACCTTATGATCCCGAGTTTGAAGAAAATAAAAAAATAAAAATACAGAAAAGACTCAAAAAACTAGAAATGGAAATGGAAAATGTTCAAGATAATATCTTGGAAAATAATCATAAATCATTGAGGGATTACATAAATCCTACGACAGATGAAATTCACTCTAATATACAAAACCCTGTCGTAGAAGCTGATTCATTTGAATTAAATCCTGAGATTATCCAATTGGTGCAGAACAATCAGTTCGGGGTAACTCCTTCGGAGGATCCCTATTTACACTTATCAAATTTTCTAGAAGTTTGTGCTATATTTCGTTATAACGGTATGTCAGACGATGCTGTTAGACTAAGGCTTTTTCCTTTCTCACTAAGGGATAAGGCTAAATTGTGGTTATACTCTTTAGCATCTGGTTCTATTAAAAATTGGGAGGATTTAACTCAAAAATTCTTAGCTAAGTATTTTCCACCTTCAAGGACTACTAAATTTAGAAACGATATTATCTCATTTTGTCAGTATGAAGGAGAATCAATATACGAAGCTTGGGAAAGATTTAAGGAACTTCTAAGAAAGTGTCCACACCATGCTCTGCTCGATTGGTTAATCATTCAAAATTTTTATAATGGGTTAGTAGGATCCCTTAGGTCTATAATTGATGTTGCTGCTGGTGGATCATTAATGTTAAAATCATTTGATGAAGCGTATGCATTAATTGAAGAAATGACTACAAATGAATTTCAATGGCTCTCTACAAGGGTAAATCATAATTATGTAGCCAGTGTTCATGATACTGATGTGATTGCAATTCTTGCATCTCAAGTTGTTACAATATCAAGGAAGTTGGACCAATTTGGAATGAACCAACCTCAATTTACTCTGTAAGTGAGGAAAGTTCATTAGGGCATTTGATTGATTCTAAATTATTATATAAGACTTTAAATACCATAAACAACCCGTACTCTAACTTTTACAATCCAGATTGGGAGAACCATCCTAAATTTAACTAGAATCCTACTACTGATGATGGAAACCAACAATGGGAAAATAATCATGCAAATCATAATGAAAGTTGGAATAATCAGGGGAACACAAACTATAGACCTTCATATCCACCGGACTCTAATAATGATCAACAATTTGAGGATAAAAAATGCCTATGGAAGAAGTGATATTGCAAATGGGAAACCAGTTGCAAATTAAAAATGCTGCGATTAGAAACTTAGAGAATCAACTGGGACAAATTGCTAATTCACTTAGCAATAGACATCAAGGAACACTTCCTAGCAACAATGAGATCAACCCTAAAGAGAACACTAATGAACAAATAGAAGCTGTCCAATTAAAAGGTGGAAGAGAGATAGAGGATGTGGTTAGAAAAGAGAAAGATGTTGTGAGAGAAACAAAGAAAACTAAAAGACCTGAAGAACATGTTTCTAAGGATCTGGAAAAATTAATATCTCCAACTAAAATCATTTTGGAAAAACCACCACCTATATTTCCTCAAAGACTTAGACAGCATAAGTTGGATAAAAATTTTTTAAAGTTCATAAAAGTACTTAAGAAGTTAACGATAAAAATTCCTTTCACTGAAACTTTGAAACAGATGCCAAGTTATACAAAGTTTATGAATGATATATTAAACAAGAAAAGGAAATTTGGGGATTATGAGACAGTTGCACTAAGTGAGGAGTGCAGTGCAATACTTCAAAAAAAGTTTCCTCGGAAACTTAAAGATCCTTGTAGCTTTACAATTCCTTGTGCAATTGGAGAAAAATTATGTGGAAAAGCTTTATGTGATTTAGGAGTGAACATTAATGTGATGCCTCTATCTATATTTAAAAGGTTAGGTTTAGTCGATATTTCTACCACTACTGTAACCCTTCTATTAGCCGATCGATCTATCATTTATCTAAAAGGAGTTATAGAAGATGTGCTTGTTAAAGTGGGTAAATTTATCTTTCCTTTGGACTTTATTGTATTAGATATGGAGGAAGATAAAGAAATTCCAATTATTTTAGGGAAACCTTTCCTTGTTACTGGACAAGCTATGATAGATGTGCAAAAAGGAGAGTTGACTATGAATATTAATGACCAGGAAGAAACTTTTGATGTATTAAAGGCTATGAAATATCCAGTCGAGAGAAAAGATGATGATTGTTTTTGGATGGATGAAATTGATTATCTAAGTAAAGACCATTTCCAAGAAAGATTTGAGAGTAAGTTAAAAGATGAGATTGAAATAGATTTTCATGATGATTCGAAAACATTACTTAAAAAGACTGTATGTATGTTCAGGAGAGGTGTGAAATGATGGACGCTACCAAAAATAATAAACTTTTAATTCCATCTGTTGAAAAATCTTATGAACTTAAGATGGATGTACCCCATACAATTTTAAATCCTATCTATTTAGGGAATTCATCTACACAACCAGTCTTTATATTTTTAGATACGACTCAATCATAAGAAAAACCTAAATTAATTGATGAACATGATAAAATTATCGAATTAAGACTTGGAAGAGAATTTGAGGATAAATTTCAAAAGAACTTTGAGTTGAGAAAAGAGGATAAGGATATTGGAAGACCATTGGAAGAAATTCCTAGGGAATTAGAAAAACCTATTTCCTCAATTAAGATAGATCCTCCATCATTTAATAATTGTAAAGAGGCAGAATTGGAAGATAACTTGAATCAGAAGAGTGACATAGAAGAATTTGATCCTGAATCTAAATTATTTAAAGTGAATCTGATCCAAAATTTGGGAGATATTGAAGTATCTTATAAAGATCCATTTCTTATAAATTTCAAAGATGATATTAATATGCAATTTCAGAAAATCAATAGAAGAATATTGGATCTAGAAAGAAATATGAGGAACAATGATATAAATCCATTTGAAAAGGAAGAGCTGAATGAAAAATTAAAATTTGAGGATTTTATAGGAATCACTGGATCTGAAAAAGATTGGGCGATTGATTAAGGATTACTTAATTGGAATTTTGATCCAGGTGGAATCATTTGTTGGGCTAATGACGTTAAACCAAGCGCTTTATGGGAGGCAACCCATAGTTATCAGTGTGCTTTGATTTAGTATGCTTGAGAGTCATGATTGTTAGTGATCTATTGCTTTAGTGTGGATTGTTCATGTTTGATTATTGTTGATAGATGTTTGGATTGTTTATTGTTTTATTTGATTTTTGTTTGTCATGAGGGAGTTGATTCCTTAACTTCTTATTATGGCTAGACTTTATCTCTTATAGTAGTTGGATTGACGAGTCCACTATAACTTGGGTCTCACCCAGACTTGAGTTTTACAAGAGAAATCATGAATTTTGAACATTGATAGTTCTATCTTAATTTGTTAGTTCCTTTCTACAACTTTATTTTCATTAGGTAGGAGTTGTGAACCTATTTGATGAATAACATTAGGATGATCTCACACTATTTTTATAATTGTTAGAGGTGCTTAATTATAAGGATTAGGTGATGCCTGAGATTGGTACCTAGGAGCCAATTTATTAGGGATAATCTTATCTTTGGGATTAAAATTTATAAAATCATTTGAAAGTACCTAATTTACTAGTGTAGTGATTCCGTTAGAAATTGGAGGTAAGTTAGTAAGATGTGATGAGTTAAAGGATGAATTAACCTCATTTATCTTATGTGTGTTTATGTTCGTGTTACAACTTTATTTTTGTCTTGAAGAACATTTTTATATTCCCATGCTGATACTTGCTATGCTAGTTAGACTTTGGTTTAGTTAATTTCATTCTGCCATGATTAGTTTAGATTTACTTTCTGCTGCATATTGTTCTATCCTAATGAATACTTGCAAATGATTTTGATAGACATTTGTGGTAGATAGAATTTCTAAATTGTTTTCTTCCTGCTTATATTTTATGTACTAAATGCTACATATGTTAAAAATTAAGTTTGGGGGTAGGAAGAAAAATAAAATTTTAATGTGAAAATACTTCTTTTTAGTGTAATTTTATTACAAGCCTGTTTTAGGTTAGATTTACTTTCTCCTACAGTCATTATATCCTGATTATGCATGATTTGAATTTGATAAGATGTTGTAGTAGCAAGTAGATTCAACCTTTACTTTTTCTTCCTACTACATTTTATGGAATTAATTGAAAAATATTTTTAAAATTTAAGTTTTGGGGGAAGAAAAATATTAACTCTTATTTGTTCTCAATTATTATATTTTCAAAAATTATTAGCATAACTTCTAGCAATTGAACCTCGCTTGAGATAACTAAAACTTTTTATTTTAGATGAATATTATGGAAGGATTGGATCAAATTTTTTAGTAATAAAAGTTAATTTTATAAGGATAAGATATTTGGTATGAAAGAATTTGATTATAGTTAACTATTTAAATTAAAGAAAACTGTATTTTTGGAATGTTAAGAGACTTAAAGTATTGTGTGTTAAGAAGAGATTGTGACTTTATGATGAATAATAAGGCTCATACTTAATTATAAAGTAAGGATGTGTTTCATTACTTTTGAATTTCTTTCTAAAAATCAAACCAATATATTCTTTTGAATGAAAAAATTTAGTGTCTTACATGTGAAAAGTACATTTCCTTGAGTTATATTTTTATGTAGTAAAAGTGTTACTTGAGGACAAGTAACAGTTAAGTTTAGGGGATTTTGACATGCCTAAAATATATATGTTTTTTGCTATAACATTTTACTTATTTTTTGATAATATTACACTTTAAAGGAAGGTATTTTGTATTTTTTTTGGTTTAGGTACAAGAAATGGTGATTGGAGCAAAAAGAAACAAAAACGGTGCAATTTGGAGAAAAACGAGCAAGAAATGAAAATCTGCCCTGACACCTTTTGATAAGTCTTTTGATGCTTAATCTCTTTTACACTTCTTGCATATTTTTGAATGAGATTATACTTTAAAGAAATGTTGTTTTTATACTTATTTTGTAGGGCTGTCTGTTACGAACGCAATGCAACTGAAATGGGGCGAAACGGAGCAAAAACGGAGCCAAACGGAGCGAAACGGTGGAGCCGCACAGCAGCCTGCTAGCCGACGGCGAGATTTTCCCGAGACCACCGAAAAATGGCCAAAAAGCTCGCCGACAACGAGCCCAAACCCACCGACAGCGGCCCGGACGACCATGAACCGACATTTGGCAGTTTTAGGCCAATATCCGACGTATTTGGACGCTTTTTCGAAGGGGTGCTTAAGGAAACTCTTCAAACTTCGTCCATACTCTTTAAAATGGCGAATATATGTAAGAAATAAGAGAGAAACAATAGAGGAAAGGAGAGAAAAACTTAGAGGAATGTTTAGGATTCTTAGATTAAGAGTAGAAATGTAGATTTCTACCCTTTTAGAGAGATTTGAGAGGAGATTTTGAGAGAATTTGTAAGGGATTTCGCTAGCATTGCATGGATCACCGGGAAACTTTATGGGAGAGATCTTCGTCTTTCTTTCAAAGGGAAAAAGCTAAGTATTGTTCTTCATTATCTTATGATTTTGTAAACATGTGCGTAGTGGATTTGCTTTGGTTAAATGAAGTTTTCGTTGTGTTTTCTTCATGCTTTGTGACGTATCTCTCTTAATCTTTCTTCTTCTTTGAAAATAGTGGCATAAGAAGATTATGACATTGTTTTCCTTTTACTTTTCTTTTGCAATGAGTAGAAATCATGTTTAGGATTTTGTGATGCATGGTAGAAGTAAATTTAATTACAAATGTGATGGGTTTTACTTGCACTTCATTTCCATTGCAATAAGGGCCCATTGTGGTGTTAAAATTCGTTGTAAATGCGTTAAGTCCCGAAAGGGGCATATGTAATTCTCAACAAAGTAAACCACATTCAAATTCTATGGATGGTGAAGTTCATGGGGATTGAATGCAAATAAATAGGGAAATATAATTATCGGGCGTAGAATTGGAGATTTTAGAGTGACAGACTAAAATCCTCAATTTGGTTCTATCGTTTAGGTGCTGAAGTGTAGATTGTTAGCCCTCAGGCGAGGGGAATGTGGGAGCTCTGATGTGAGAGCCGGTATCCTCCTAGCCAAGCCGCAGATTCAGGAACCAAGCATAGGATTAGTCAATGTTCTTTATGCCTGGACCAAAGGGTAAAGAATTGGATTGCTCCTATTTGGCACATACAACATTAAATGCATCTCAATCCTATATATTTTGTATTTCATTACATAAGAATAGTAGTTTTTAATATCTCAAAATTCTCCAAACCAACTCATCCAAAAAAGGTTATATTTAGAATTGTTATTTGCATTTAGTTATAGTTACTATCTTACATTTAACACTTGCATTTAGGAATAGTTGCTATGTAAAACACAATTTTAATCGACATTCGAAACTAAGGACTATTAGTAGTAGACTAGAATTTTACTAAAGACTTCTTACTTCACTTCCTCGTGGGATCGATACTGGGGTTTTTAAAGAAAACTCTATATTACTTGAAACGATACGTATACTTGCGTAGTACCCCTAGTGTGTAAAATATTTTCTAATTTTTATATCATTTAAGATTTTGCACACTTGCCGCTACTTATAAATCGGGTCAAGTTTTTGGCCATTTTTTGGAAGTTAATTTACTGCGTAATTGTGGGTCGGGTCACTACCCAAGAGCGAATGGCTTGGCCAAGGCTTTTAATAAAACTCTCGTCCAAATTCTAAAGAAAATCTTGAACGAAAACAAAAGAAATTGGCACGAGAAGTTGTTAGAAGCCTTATGGGCCTACAGAACAACTTTCAGAACTCTTATTCAGTCCACGCCCTACGCTCTAGTATACGGGTCTGAGGCCATCTTATCCTTGGAAGTTCAGCTTCTGTCTCTCAGAATTGCGGTTGCGAACAAGATTACTACAGAAGAGAATGCCAAATTACAACTAGAAGAATTAGAAAGCTTGGAAGGAAAACAATTTTTAGCGCAGCAGAATTTGGAATTGTATCAGGCCAAGATGATCCAGGCCCATGATAAACTGGTCCGCCCAAGGACATCCAAAGTCGGTGACTTGGTTCTAGTTCTCAAGAGACCTATTCTTGCACACCGCAAGATAGGAGGTAAATTTAAACCTACTTGGGAGGGACATTCGTGGTCGAGACAGTCTACTCAGTAGATTCCTACCAACTTGTGAATTGCCACGGAGAACGATCTATGCTTCCAATCAATGGACGATATTTAAAGAAGTATTACGCAACCTGATATTTCGAAGGATGAACTTTAAAAAGTTAAGTCTAATTCCTAGAAGCACGGGTGGAGTAATCATTTGTAACAGGGTCCGAACCTAAAATATAAAAATGGATGATAAAAATCATTAAAAAAAATGTGTTGAAAAGAAAATATGTGAAATCATAATCATAAAATTTTGATTCCTCTTTTTAAATCAACTCACTCCTGATCTTTTCTCATCTTTTCCTACTCTTATTAAAATTTAAAAGAAATGAATAAGAATTTTCCATGGATAAATGTTTTTTTTCTTATTGTTCTTGTTCTTAGTACAGCCCCTGATCCTTTCCTTATTTTTTTCACAGGGAAATGTTGAATAGGTAGTTGGTTCTGAACTTTAAGAATGGCGTGAGTCTAGCACTCGATGAAAATAGGATGAAAGATGGGGTCGTATCTGAGATTGACTCTGATTTCACACTGGCCGGGCTACATTATGAAGAAACTGATTGGACCCCGATTGACCGGGAAGAATACCATAGCCAGACAGCGATGAAATTGGGTGGCCCAAGTCAGCAGTCCACCAGCAAGAAAAGAAAAGCAAACACCACTTATGCAACGGGAGAGGACAAGAAAGTTAAGTCCGTGGTTGCTACAGCAGAAGGCAGGCTTGTCAGCTCCATGCCCACAGAAGTTCAAGAGGTAAGAAGAGCTACTCTCACTCCTACCCAACGAAGAAACAAGAATAGTCGCATTCGCAAGATGCTGACCAAGCTAGCAGCAGATCAACATGAAGAGACAGTTGCTACCGTCAGTCCAAGTACTTGGAAGAAATCGGTTCAACAGAAGCCAGAAAAGAGGAGATCAACTCCAAGAACAGTAGAAAGGATGAAAGAAATTCCAAGAAGAGAAGAAATAGAATCGATGCCACGACGCCAGACAAATGCACCAGTTTTGAAGAGTCTTGTTGTGAAAGCAACCCCGGAGGATGTGCTGATAGAGACTATCCCGGAGGAGCCGAGACATGCAGGAGAGCGTGCTGGGGTACGTTACCAAACCTTGCAAGTTGCAAAAATTCCAGAATATGAACTGGAAAGGATGCATAATGTTGAAAAGAAAACTTTTGAATATTTTGAGAGAATCTGAGGCAAGAGAATAAACATCCTAGAGGGCCTTGAGCTGCATACAGATGTATTCTCAGACTATGAGCAGTAGCAAATTGTGGACTGCATCGTTGAACATCAGAAAATGGGTCGAGCCGGTCGTTTGAGAGAGTAGACTACTCAGAACCTCGAAGGTAGATGAAAGGAAAATGAAGAGTCACAATCCAGTGTGGCTGTTGCTACAACTTCGCTGAAGACAGAAAGGGAAATCCACCATGGATACTCTGTCATAGTGAGATGGATCTGATGCCAAGAATTATCAAAAGAATGGTAAGAAGGATGGTGGCATGGAGGGTATTGCCTGCAGATTGCATACCCAACAGCGCATCATTAACCTATACAGGGAGGGCGACTGCATACCGCCACACATAGATCATCATAACTTTGTCAGACCTTTCTGCACAGTGTCTTTCGTCAACAAATGTAACATCATGTTCGGATCTGACCTCCGGATAGCAGGCCCATGAGAATTCTGAGGGCCGGTGGAGATACCACTATCGGTAGGTTCCGTCTTGGTATTAAAAGGAAATGGAGCGGACATAGAAAAACATTGCATTCCAGGAGTGCCTATTGAGCGGATCTCCGTCACTTTCAGAATGATGGACGACAGAAAAATGTCTTTCCACTTTTAGCCAGATCCAGAGTTAGAAAGCCTTCGGCCCTACGAGCTGTGAGCTACATGGGAGATAACACACCTCCAACGCACATCCGGACGGTATTTCCTGCTAACGATGGCTTGGAAGGTGATGTTATTGTCCATGTATCTTACTATTCAGACATGGATTCCGACAGACACTTTTGGAAGAAACTTGCAAGAATCTTACACAATCCGTTTTGGATTTATGTGGATTGTACGAGATACTGAATTTTCAAGGAAAATATCATCATGTTTTGGATCAAGCTATATGATGTATTTTCAACAAATTGGAATGGAAATGACCATGTCGTGTTTTGCCTTCACCTCTTTTGTGCAAATTGACTGGGAAACGCCATTAAGTTAAATGAACTTCGAACAAAGAAAGAAAAGAAAAGAAAATAAATGAAGAACTCTTTTTAAGAATCTGAATGTCAAAACAAACTTCAAATTAACACGAACTCTAAATAAAAAAATGAAATTGAATCACTGAATAAACGAAACGAATCTAAATCCCGAATTGAGTTCTGATCCCAATCCGTCGGTTTGAATCTTTCGACTGAAATCCATTTGAAATTCCTTTGAACCCTCTTGTGAGTTTATTCTTCCCCACAGAAGACTTCAACTTCAGTTTCAAGCTTCTAAACTTCTTTGTCGTCTTGAAATCCTTTCAACTCTCTGCGATCTCTTTCCTCTTTTGAGAAGGTCGACTGAGTCTACTGAAACAGAACCACGAAAATTCTCAATTTGGTTCTGATGGCATGGATTCGTATTCTTAGCCAAACAATCAAACTTTAATCAACTCTCTTGGGATGTGAAACACTTTCATGTCTCATTCTAATCTTCCACTAAACTAAAATTTCCACAAAATATTCAAAACCAAATCAAATACAAACCTTTGGGATTGGTACCAAATTTCAGTTCTCTCCTTTCGAGGTCGATATCAAATTCTGACTCTCTTTCTGAGATTGATACCAAATTTCAATTCTCTCTTTCGATACTGGTACCAAATTCTAGTTCTCTCCTTTTGAGGTCGGTACCAAATTCCGACTCTCTTTCCAAGATTGATACCAAATTTCAATTCTCTCTTTCGAGACTGGTACCAAATTCCAGTTCTCTCCTTTCGCGGTCGGTACCAAATTCCGACTCTCTTTCTAAGATTGATACCAAATTTCAATTCTCTCTCTCGAGACTGGTACCAAATTCCAGTTCTCTCCTTTCGAGGTCACTACCAAATTTCGACTCTCTTTACGAGATTGATACCAAATTTCTATTCTCTTTCGAGACTGGTACCAAATTCCAGTTCTCTCTTTTCGAGGTTGGTACCAAATTTCGACTCTCTTTCTGAGATTGATACCAAATTTCAATTCTCTCTTTCGAGACTGGTACCAAATTTCAGTTCTCTCCTTTCGAGGTCAATACCAAATTCTGACTCTCTTTCTGAGATTGATACCAAATTTCAATTCTCTCTTTCGAGACTAGTACCAAATTTCAGTCCTCTCCTTTCAAGGTCGGTACCAAATTCTGACTCTCTTTCTGAGATTGATACTAAATTTCAATTCTCTCTTTTGAGACTGGTACCAAATTCCAGTTCTCTCCTTTTGAGGTTGGTACCAAATTCCGACTCTCTTTCTGAGATCAGTTCCTAAATTTTGATTCTCATCCTTTTCAATCAGTACCTAAATTCCAGTTCTCTTTGCAATCTCGAGGTTGGAACCTAGGTTCCAATTCTCATTTCAAATCCAAAATCTCTGCGAAATTCACCTTGAAATCTAAATCTCAAATTAAATTTAAAATAAATTCTGATAAAGTTAAATTGCAACTAAAATTAAAACATGAATCGAAAATTCAAACTCAAAATTGAAACTTGAAATAAAAATGAAACGGATCTAAAATCCAATATATCCCTCTCCAGATCTTGTGATTTGGAATTCAACTCTTCTTCCCCAGCGAGAGTTCTGGAAACTTCATTATTGGAAGTGTACCTGATACTCCCCAGTGGAAATTTCTTACACTTTGTTCTGAGTTTTTCATTCGAACATTTGTGTTGGCTTTGTTGATTTCTTCGGTCAACGCCAATACGCGTGGTGTGCTTGGTTAGCACACCACACCTATTGGGGGTCCATTTGTTGACCTCATTTTTGGTGAGGTCTGATCTCTCTCCTTAGTACTTAGGATCTAGCCATAGGTTTTCCCTTCGACTATCCTAGAGGACTAGAAATGGGATCCACCACTTAGAAATTCAAAATACTTCTTAACTCCCTTAAAACCCCACAAGTTTGATTGTAAACCCCCAGACCACTTGGAGGGTTAAGATCAAATGTGGAGGTTTAAAGGATGAGGTTCCTATATAACTCTTTGGCCTTAGGATTGCCCTGGGTGGTCTGGTCTTGGTGAGGGCAAGCTTGCACACACCACACTCTCACACATATTCCAAATCTTAAAACCACTTCTGACTCATGTAGGTAACTCATATGGATGGACCTTAACCCCTAAGCCCCTGGCTAAGAGGGTTAGGAAGAACATATTGAGTGCCTAAAATGAGTCCTCTCATGGATCTTGTGAGCTTAATATGGCTTCATGGCTCAATCAAATGGTTTCATTTCACTCACGTTTAATCAATCTTCATTTTTCCTAAATTTCAATTTTTGACCCCGAGGACCCTAAACCCACCAAACCTACCAAATGCCCTTAAAATTGCCCAAAATTTGCAAAATTGCCTAAATTACCCAAAATCCCTCAAAATCAATCCTACATATTCTCCACCACTCAAATTGACCTTCCATGGCCAAATATACCAAAATTTCCAAAATACCCCCCCCCCCCCAATAACCTCCAAATACCCAAAATACCTTTTTATCCCAAAAATCCAAAAATTCAGACAATTCTCAAAAAATTCCAAAAAATCCCAAATATTCCCAATTTCATTTTTTTCAACTATACCATAGGCCAATTTTGTCAATTTAGCCCACTTTTACTAAAATCCCCAATTTGACCCTTTTTTAACCTAAGTGGACCCAATGTCCATCCAAATCACTCCAATTGACCTCAATGTTGATCAAATTCAATTCTAAACCTCAATTAAATATCCTTAATATCAATTTAAACCAAATGTAAACCCAATTTGATCAACATGTGGATCCAATTTCAATTTGAAGCTTAAAACCCAATTTTGGCCCATGACCTAAACTTAGCCCAAACCAACCCAACTCAACTCCAATTAGCCCCAAATCTTTTCTAAAACCTTCCTAAAATCCCTGAAAACAAAATACTAATTTGATTTGCCCCAAATTTGAACCCAAACTTCACCCAAGCTTAACTTAAGCCAATATTCCATAAATTGGCCTAAACCAATCATGAACCCAAATAGGCCCAAATCTCAAAATTAAGACCCAACCAAAATTGAAAACTCTTTGTTACACCTCCATAAACATTTTACAACATTAATTTTACATCAAAACCAACATTAGGCCAACCTTTGCCCAAGTTAGCCCAATTTGACCCACTTTGACCTTATTATTAAAGAGGCCCAAATTAAACCCAATTCAACCCAAAATGACATCAAATCTTTTCTAAAGTTCTCATGACACATCCCTAAACTGAATGCAACATTTATTTGGCACAATCTCATACAAAATTTTCATCCAAAAGTTTATTTTAAAACATAAAAGCCCACTTTTTTAAAGCATTTAAAAGCCCATCCCAAGACAATTTCAAAAGCCCAAAATTGACTCTAAAGCCCATATGACATTTTCATTTGTCATCCATTTAATCAAAATCATTCCCTAAGTTCCAATTCCATCATAAAATAAATCCAAATCAAGCCTCATGCCAAAATACCCCTAATTTTCAAAAATCCCAAAATCCCTTTCTCATGTAAGTGAGCCAAGCCAATGCCAAGCCATGAAGCCATTCTTAAGCCACATGCAAGCCTTGGGGGCCACTTTACACTTCAGCATGCCATTAATTGCAAAAGGAACAGCCTCTTTTAAACCCCCTTAAAAAATTTTTAACCCTTTTAATGCTTCACCTTAACCCATGATTAATAAAAATATTCATGGATGGGGACTTCACCACCCTTTCCTAGCTAACTCACCTGACCCCCACAGCACCCAAAGCCCCTTGGTGGGTGCACCAAACCCAAATCCATGCATTTGACCCATTTGAACCCAAAATACACCCTTCCCCATTCCATTTTAAATCAAGCTTTTCACATATGGCCAAGGCCCATTGCTTGCACCAAACACAATCCCTGGACTCACTGAGTCGGATGGTGACCAAAGCCTGGCCGGCCAGCCACCTGGGTCACCGGAAAACACCATGGCCGAGAGCTCCATGTGAGCCAAAATTTCAAATTCTCACCTGCTGAGTTGTCCCATGGCCAATGGGCATTGTGGATGTTCTTCTCCTCCCCTAGGCAGCTGATCCCAACCCTTAGCTTACCCTAGGAAGCCCTCTAGTGATGGCTATTTAAACTCACCCCCTCATGGCCATGAGAAGGTGCTGAAACAAACCTTACCAAAACTCTGCCAAAATCACTCCACACCCTTCTCCTAACATAGAGCACTTGATCCCCACTGAAATTCAGCCCTAAAACCCCCTCTGTGAGCTCAATTTCTAAGCTCAATTTTAAGCCTAAAACCAGGACACTTCACCATAGTGAGTCAATCTTCAAATTAATTGACTCTACACCTTCAACAGACCAATAGAAGAAGTTCACCAGCAAAAGCCCCCTCACCATACCAGCCATTCTCTCTATCGGCCAAGCTTTGAAATCGGGCTTGGTGGAAATCGGGTTTAGACATTTCACCACAGCTTCAGGCTTCATCCCTAGCTTTCCTGGAATCCAACGAATGTGCCAGGCCCCTCTGATTGAAGCTTCACTTCTTAGAGCCAAGGTATTGAACTCCTCCTTAATAAGAGCTTCTTTCAAATCTCCATTTTTTTAAGCCAATTCCAATGCATGTTAGCCGTATAGATGTGTTTGTCTTGTCGAGATGAGTTCATAGAGCCCAAGATCATGTAATTTGGTGGAGTATGGAGTGAGATCTTAGGGTTACAAGGTGGACGATTCTCGGGGCGCACCAGTCGTAGACGATGACCAGCCGCCGTCGGATATTGAATGAATGGTCGAGATCACGCCGGATCAGGATACGAGAAGAAATCGCGGGGCCACACGGCGCCGAGGTGGAAGGCATCGTCGAATGGAAGCTCGCCGCATGGAGTTTCGGATCTGCCGATGATGACGGGGCGCCGCGCTGGATAAGTAGATAAATAGGGTATTTTTGATTTATTTAATTGCCCTAAACTTCAAAAATTCATATCTTTGTGTAGAAAAATCACAAAAATAAAATAAAAATACCCTCTTGCTCAGTGAACAGAGGAGAACAACGCGAATTAACTTATTGATGAGTATTTTATTTTTAATTAATTATGTACTATTTTAAGTATTTCAATTCTCCATGCATGCATACAATTCACCATGGCATGAGACAATAGGGCTTCTGTCGCCTCTGTTCTTGGGAACATTCCCTGAATTTTTCAAGACCAGAGGCTACCTCTATAATAAGTTATTAATTTTCCAAATTTATATGTCTGGTTTAATATTTTAATTCCAGTAATTAGCATGTTGCTCAATAAATTCTAGAAAAATTAAAGGAGGTAGCTTATGACAAGAAGACCCTAGGAAAATTATGGTTTGACTAAATTCTTTAAAAATAACCCTAATTAGCTTGAACACTCAAAATTTAATTTTAATTAATTAAGAGTAACCACACACCAAAATCACTTGAAAACAGTTATCCACTATCACCTAGGATGTAGAGAACCTCACATAAAAATTTCAAGTCAATTGGAAATAATTTAAGCCATTAAATGAATTATTTAAGTTGTATGGTCATTTTTAAAATTAAAAAATTCATAAAACCCAAAATACACTTTAAAAATTCACAAAATTGGTTTTGTGGGTTCTATGATATTAGAGGAGTCTAAAAAAATTAAAATTGGAATTTTCTAAAAATATTCATTTTTAACCATATTTTAAATATTTTAATAATTAAAAAATTAAAAAAATACAAAATATTAAAATTCATAAAAATGTCATATTTGGTCCCCTAATTACTTAAGAATCAACCAAATATTTTTCCTAAGTCTCTAGGTTAGGATATTAAATTTTAAAGGCTTAAGACAATTTTTAATATTAAAAAAATGAATTTTCAAACCTTCTCACTAAAATAATTCTAATAAATCAAAAAAAAATCAAAAAATTATAAAATTTATTTCTCTGACTTCCCTGAGGTCAGGGGAACTTAAGAAAAATATATAATCCATTTTTCAACTTTAATTTTATTTTAAAATTATTAATACCCCAAAACTCAAAATAATTAAAATAAATCAAATATAACTCAAAAAATCACCAAAATTGGTCCAAGTGATCCTCTGGTTAGTAGCGACATCCCATAATTTTTGTAAGGACAAAAACTTCACTTTGTTCATGTTTTTGAATTTTCATTGAAAAACCTCATTTTGCATTAAAATAAATATATAAATTAAATTACAAAAAGAAAAATCACATTTTCTTCTCTAATATCTTAATTGACATATGAGTAAAGTGACATAAAAATTCCAAGTTCATTTGGGCTCAATTTAGTGAGTTATGAAATAAACAAGCCTAAAGGGGCATAATGGTAATTAAGGAATGTTAACCATAACTAAAATTTAGGCTAAACCAAAGGGAGGGATAAAATATTTGACCTTAAATTCTTATTAAATGATTGATACTAAGGTAGCCAAGGGGTAGAAACTCATTAATCACTTTCAACAAATCAAAATGAAACTTTAATTAATTAGATAATCTAAATTTTGGCAGAATAATTGAAATTTGGATTATTAAAATGGGGATATAATTTAGGAAGATTATAATCATTTAATCTAAAATCCCTAAATGAACCATTCCAATAATACTCAACTCTTAATCAATTTCAAAGACATGATGATCAAAATTAACAGTTAAAAGGGAAATAACTTGTTAAATAAATTCAAACTTAAAATATTAAATGATTTAACAATTAAATTAAATAAACTTAAAGATATTTAAAACTAATTTGAGATTAATTAAAAATCAAATTAGAACAAACTCAAGATATTAAAATTGATCTAAAAATTGTTTAAGACTTAAATTAAAACTAAATTAAAAACATCAGAGATCAACCTAGAACAATGCATGATTAAAACATTATAAATTAAATTCTTTTAAAGCATTAAAATTAACCTAAATTAATATGATCAATTAAAATCAAATTTAAATTATCAAAATTTAATTAAATAAAATAATTTAAATAGCTCTTTAAACTTAATTAAACTCAAAACACTTAAAAGAAAATCAACTTGAATTTTGGAATTAAATTAAAATTACCTTAAAGTCATCAATCTAATCAAAACGGTTAAATTCCTCAACAAACTAATTCGCCCCCTAAAGACTTTTATTATTATAACCCTCAAATAAAGCATCAAGTGAAATGTTACTTCACTCATCGGATAATCAAATGTCTGGGTTCACTGAGCAAGAAGCAAAATTTAACTAAATCTCTTGAATGATTAATTCACTTGTACAATAAAATTCAGTTGGACTAGAAATAATCTCAGAAGTATTGAAAAGATGTTTAGTACTCGTCCTAAGAACTTTTTCAATACGATGGGATGTTTTAGAAGAACAATTGAACTTAATTTTTTTTTGGTGAAGAAAATCATCCATAAAATACAAAGGCCTAGACGTCATAGGAAGTGACTAGCAATAGGATTAGGATTTTGGTAGACAACCAGAACCTTCCCTTAGCTTTACCTAGGTGTTTGTTGCAAATATTTAAATGCTCTGACATGTGTTTTAATTGTAGGTGAAAGTGACGGGAATGCTTACCAGGTACGCTATTAGGTTTATTGCAATTTATTTACCTATGTCGTATTTTCCTTCTTGCAAAACTTGCATGTTAAACAAGAATGTCACCCTGCATGAAAACTGAAACTTTTTAGGATAGCCACAAAACTGAAACCCAAAACTAAATTAAAAGTCACAGTAAGATAAAATTCATCGCCACAACATTCAAAAGATAAAACAACTCAAAATTTATTTACAAACAGAACCATAAAACTATAACTACAATTAAATTAAAAAGTCTCGTTGGATGATCCGGAATACCTCGAATGATGTAACCTACGTGTTGCTAACGGGATTTCACACAGTCTAAATGAAAGTGTGGAACTCATTCAGTTAAGTTTAGCAAATTCATTTGGACTAAGTGAATTAGATAAAAATAACGGTGTTGGAATGGTGGAACCGTGGGATCTTAACCGGTGTTATTATAATCAACTTTAAGATTCCCCTAATAAAACATTAAGGCATTTGAACCCTAAAACTTTTCTAAACCAGAACACTTCTCTCATCTCTCGATTTTCACTTTCTAAAGCTAAACCTCTGCAACAACAAGGAGCTTGGAGCATGGTAGGCAGCACGGTCATCTTCGTCAGCAAAACTTGTGTCTACTTCAGCAAAACCTTTCTGAGAATTAAATAATGAAGCCATAGGATTTCGAGGTAGTCTGCCTAGTGCAACATAAATCCTCAACTTTTTTTAGGCATTTGCATAATCATATTATGCAAATTAAGCCCTAACCGGTCTTACAACTCCGAGGTAGTCGTTCGGTACGACATAAACCCTCACATCTTCGAGGCTATTTATATGATAATGTCATACAAATATAAGTCCTAATTAACTAAAATTGGTAGGATTACAACATTAAATAAACTCTCAAATTGAAGCCAAACCATAGGATAGTTTGGAAGTCACTGAAGTCTACTTCGGGTCCGTGACATCCCCAACTTCTCTTCCTTTGGATTCTTAAAATAAACTGTTCCAAATTTGAGCTATTCCCTATTGAAATTTCCAGAGTCCATTTGTTTGAAACCTTAAACTTTGAAATTCTTGAGAGCAAAACCACTGATCATTATCGAGAGTTTTCTTAAATGATTCTCGTCATTTAAGATGTAATTAACTATAGGGGCTTTCCCATTTAGGGAACTTTAAGAACCCAGGTAATATAAACCCAGTTTAATTCCTTTATATTAAACAGGGGAACTTGTCGGCTTATAAAATTAGTTCGTAGACCAAACAGATGTCACAAATCTTCTACTTTATTTCATTAAGCCTCATCATCAAGCAGTGTGTATATTCCTCGAGATAGATGCACGGATTGTGATGCGATGCTCATTTATATAAACTATTTGGGATGTGAGATCAGTTTGATTTCATATCTTAAAATTCTTAAATTTAAAATTATTTTTAAAATCAAATGCTACTTTCTAAACTATATATATATATATATAAATTAAATTTAAAATCTAAAATTCGCCGACAATTTCTGTAGGCGACCCCCTTTTCAAAACACATAACCTAAAAATTTGCCGACACGCGACATATAAGATTTTAAAACGGGTGGTCTTAGAAGTTGTATGATATGGAGTGTTATGCTAATATTCTGCTCAAGGTAATAATTATCCCATTGCTTGGGCATGTTAGATACAAAGCAATGCAAATAGGTCTTCACCCTTCGATTAATAATTTCAGATTGTCTATCAGTCTATGGGTGGTGGTACACTACACTTTTCTTTAATAAGGTCCCTTGTATTCTAAATAACTCCCTTTAGAATTGACAAAAGACATTGTCTCAATGCCACATTATCGATTATGGAATTTCATGCAAATGGATAATCTTGTATAAAAACAACGACGGTAAAAATAGAGTGTAGGGATGACGTAGAGGGACAAAATGAGGGTACTTGCTCAAATGGTTCACCACCACTAAGATAATATTAAATTCTTCTGACTGAGGTATACCTTCAATAAAATTTTATATCACATTCTCCCATACTTGATTGAAAAAATCTATGGGTCTTTATCACTGTATGAGGACTATGCCTAACACAAAGCTTGAAGCATCCATCTTTACAACGAATAGTTAGCTGAAGTCAGAGCATTGTTACACTCGTCTTGACCTGATTTAATTTCTCAAAGCCTGGGTCGTCGCTTCCCCACCTTGACAGCTATTCTTCTTCAATTTCTCTATCAACGGTCTCAAAATCTAATTGTAACCTTTCACAAGCTTCCCATAGTATCATGTAAGTCCCAGAAATCCTCTCTACCCTTCAAGGTCTTAGGTAGTGGTCAATCCAGATTTTCACCACCTTTGGTGGATCCTGCGACACCTTTGCAGTTGACACAATATGTCCTAGCACTCCACCTTCGATTAGGCAAAGGTATATTTCTTTAAGTTAGGTTAGTGCTGGTACTCGTTGAATAACGTCAACACTTTCAAATGATCATTGTGGTCAGCCAAGGAACGACTATATACTAAGATATCATTAAAGAACACCAACACAAACTTCTGGAGGAACTGAAACACCTTGTTCATCACTGATTGAAATGTAGTCGGAGCATTCATGAGCCTGAATGACATAACCAAAACTTCGTAGTGATCATCATGAGTTTGACATGCAGCCATGTGCACATATGTTAGCCGCATCCAAATTTGGTAGTATCCTGACTTCAAGTCGATCTTAAAGAATACCACAACCCCAAATAACTCATCAATTAGCTCATTAATCATTGGGATGAGAAAATTTGTCTGATACTGTTTCATTTTTCACTGCCTGATAATCCGCACAAAAATGCCAACTCCCATTATTCTTCTTCACTAGCAAAGCTAAGTTTGAGAAGAGGCTCACACTTGGTTGTATGATCTTGACCTCTAATATGTCTTGGATCAATCTGTCAATCTTATCCTTATGAACTTGGGACAGCGATATGAGTGCATATTGATGAGAGAAACACCCGGTCTCAGGGTTTTCGCATGATCATTTTCCCTTTGAGGAAAAAATCTCTAAGGCAACTGGAAAACTTCTACAAGTTATTTTAAGAGCTATTGGATTAGTGCTTGAATCTCTGTCCGTATCATACCTCTTCCATGTTATGCAACTCGATCAAGGATCCCAACCTTGCATCCTAAATTGCCCTAACTATGGTCCTGAGTGTCATCAAGGTCTTGCACAAATAAGAGTCACCACGAAACACTGCCGTCTTATCTCCCTATTGAAATTAGACTTTTAGGAGTTTCCAATTTATCTTAGTCTCTCCTAAGGATTGCGACCATTTTATACCCAATGTCATGTTAGTGCTCTCTAAATCTAAGGGATGAAAATTCTCCATCATCTGAATACCTTACGGTGTCAAAATTACCAATTTACAAACTCCCCTGCTATTCTATGCCTGTCCTATCCTTGTCATTACTCCAAAATTTTCTCTGTCAACCATCTCAAACCCTAATTGCTCCACTACTTGAGTGAAGATGAAATTGTGGGTGGCATCACTATGTAGCAACACCACCATGTCTTGCTCTCTTATCTGTCCTTGAATTTTCATAGTGTGATTCGATGTTAACCCCACCATCAAGTTCAACGAGATTTCTATCACATCCGAGTGAGGGTATTTCTCTTCCTTCTCCACCACAAGTTCTTATGTTCCTTCATCCCCTGCTTTCTTGTGACACATTTTGAGAACCTGCAATGTCCGATCCTTATTTTTCTTAAGGCAAACTTCTTATTGCACCCAAAATATATCATATTGGCTCACTTCTATCGATTTTTTGTCTCTGTAAGGCATTTGAATGCCCCTCCCACCCCTCCCAAAAACATCGAGGCTTATTATTCCTGTCTTGTGGAGCCTACCTCTGAAATCCCACCATTTAATTTTTTGGTATTGTCGTGTTTACAAATATTTTTGTATGGCGCTCCACTTGTGCTTCTCTTATTAGCCTGTTCTTTTACGTTTTTATCTTCAACTAATTGCACTAATTTCATAGTTTTTTTCTCAGACCTCGCGATCTTAGCCGACGAAGTGTTGCTCAAATTTTTGGCCTCACCTTTTTTTAATGTTTCCTTTCAATATTGCTTCTGATATCTCCTTCAAATGGCCAGATAGCTTCTTATCTTCTCTCTATGTTTCACGACGAACCTTTATTGGACCAATGCAAAAAAATACTTGTGTAGATCCCATTCTTGAGTGTTTTTGAAACACTCCAACAATCAATCCTTGAATTCTTCTCATGTTCCTATTGGTTGATGTTATTCTCTTTATTGATATTACACTAGAGCTTTCCTTTCCGAACATAGGGTTGCAGCCATCAATTTTTCTTCTTCCATCAGCTGATTAACAAAAAAGTATCGCTCGACTCAATAAACCCAACCATAGGCATCCTATCTTTCAAAGATCAACATCTTGAGCTTCCTTATGGGTGAGTCTCCTCCTTAATTTCCACTACTGAAGCTAGTTCCACCCATGGAGCGGTGGTTCAATTCCTTTTCTTCGCCCATACTAATTTTCCTTCTTCCATTAGTCTGACTCACCCCATAATCAGCTCGTCCTTCCCCATAGGCTCTTAAATTGGCTTCTGCCTAAAATTTTATTGCAATTTTCGCAACAAAAGGCACTGATGCAATTGGATGCAGTCCTCGACCGGGGGTTCCACCCATTGTGGTTCCCTGTTCCAGGCTGAAATCATTCGAATCAATCTTCTCCGGCCTTGAATCATACGCCACTATGTCATTCTATGTGTCGTCGCTCGCTTCAACCCTCCTGAAGTCCGTGTGATCCCTCCTGGACAAATTTCTTCGAATAGGTCTTCTCCAAGCCCGAGTCACATGCTATCCACTTATGTCTACTCGTTTCAGCTTTCCCGATGTTGCTTCTACTGCTCAAATCTGCTTATGACCCGTCACTCAATCCCACAACTCCAAATCTTCTTTTGGCAACGACGCTGCCCCTGATGTCATGCGATCCCTTCTGGTTGCTATCGCGCAAGCCTATTTTAAACACCGTCGCTCGATCCCACTGAAGGCAGAGGAGAGTTTTCATGGGGTTTCGACATGGACGGAAATGCTCATCCATTCTCGATTTGTTTTGACTCACATCTTCATGTAAATTCTCCTCCAAAGCATTGACTTTATTGGCAACCATTACTCCCAAGTATGATATTGATACCAATTTGATAGGAATGATATAAGTTTCTTCATAAATAGTATATTAGGGCATGTGAAGAGGTAGGCAAGTCTCTCCCAAACCCTAACTCCTAAGATTCCAGACAACAATCACATGCCTTAACCCTAATCATATTAAACCCTATTTATACCAAGCAATAATAACTAACAAGTGATTAAATTTCCCTTTTAGCCTTGCGCCTAAAACTTTAAATTATTTGGCGAGCTAGGCGTGACGGACAGTGTCGTAAGTGCTGGTCTAATAGAATTCTATTTGTGATTATATTACAACTGCTCACCGATGGTGCATTGTGCAAAATTTCTTATAATTTTCTTCGGATTTATTCGTCCTAACTTTTGTGTTTGGTTTCTAAATCTTGTATTTATTATTTTTCACTTAAAGAAAGCAAATTCATTGTTTAGTTATTTTTATTTGGAGATTTTTGATATGCCAATTCTGTGTTTTCTTTGAGTTATAAATCATAAGTGTTCCATAGCGTACAAGTAAAAAGCCAAAATACAGAGAAATTACATTAGTGGTCATGATGTTGAGGTTGATTTTACTCGTTTTTTCCTTGAACAGTAAATTTAAGAGACTTGTACTTTTATGTTGTAGGACGAAGGCAGGAATGTCTTCTGCTGCGGAAAGCATTACAGAGAGCCTTCGACGAAAACGACAATTGATGGTTCAGGTGATTGTTTTGGGTTTAAGGTGTTCACTCCTTTTTTGTCCTTCTATCCTATTCTGTTTATAGGAGGTCGAAAGAAGTGTAAGCACATTGGAAACTTTTGGTAAGCTCACTCCCATTGGTTCCTTCATTGATTCTTTGTTGCAGCGAAGGGTGGAAGTTAGTTACTTTGAGGACAAAATTCTTATGACTTACATATCTCGCACCTAGACTTTCGTATTTACATGCATAACACTCAAATCTGTAATATCACAGCAAAAATAGCACTATTATGACTATTTTAAAATGAAATACACCTTTTTATGCATAGGGTTAAAACATCGAAGTGTTATATATATGTAAATATCAAAGTTTAGGTGTGAGATATGTAAATACATAAGAATTATGTGTGTCGTATGTAAATTCTCTATTTTTTTACTTGATTTTACTAGGGCTTCCATTTGGTTCTCTTTCATTAGTATAAACTTGCTCATCATCATACCACACCCTTTCTGTGAAGAAAAGCTCACTTTTTTTTATTTGTGGCACGGCACATATGCCTAGTTTAATCAGATTTTTCATTATGTTGACATCTAGTAAGATGCTTATCGTTCTGTGCATCATTTATTGCGGGGCCGGTAGTTTTTTTCAATCTCATGAATTGTTCTCTTATTTTATTTTCTTTGGATTTATTACTTGTTTTCTTGCATTCCGTTTTATGATAAAATGACAACAGGTAGCTAATTTAGTATTAACTGCAACCTTTCCCTTCCTTTGCAAGTTCAACCCTTCATGTTCTTTAGAGCATTCGAAAATTATGCTTCAGATAATCTAAAACCTTCCTGGGGCGCTAACTGTAATTTTGAGAATACTGTAAGATCTGGAATTAGGAGCATCACTTCAACGTGATTTTGTTTATAGCAGTATTCTATTTCCCAGGATATCATCATCATTAGCGTTAGCATTCCCCAAATATTTGTGTTAAGGGATTTTATTTCTCAGAATTAAGGAAACTAATAACCTGGAGATGTAATTAATACTAAAATTATTTAAATATGACCTAAATTATATAATAATAGTACAATATTGTGAATCTGTGACAAAAAAAATTATGGAACAACATTATATCAATGATTGCAGCCAAACAGCATTTAACTCCAATTAGCATCTGTTTAGAGCAAGAAATTTCTAATGCTTTAGGAGCAGAAAAGCCACATGCATTAAACCAAAAGTTCACTCAAATGATCAATTCAAACTTTCCACCTGAGAAATCTTCTCCAACGAATAACGTACGTAGAAAACGTCATCTCTACACAATCGCTACTTTCTAATAACATACTTAGAAAGCTACATTAATTGATTATTTTCTTTGTTCTCACTACCATTTTTAGGTCTTTTTTATTGCCTTTACTGTACTAAAATTCGCAATTTGAACCTTATCTAGTACTTATTAAATGATTGGGGCAATTGCGGAGACTTTGCTATTTATAAAATAGCACTCTCCTTCATTTGTTTTTCAAATTCTCATTCCAATATGAAAATTCATAATGAAATCCCTCCCATATTTTTTTTACACTTTTATAAAATTCCCAATGATGGCAGATGTAAATGCACTGATTTGGAATTTTAAAAAAATGATTTGGATGCTAGTTTAGTAAATAGCAGAATTTTGAGTGCTATGCATGTCCTTATCCTTAAATATTTTTCTGAACTTGTGCTTATTTGGGGAAGTAAAACAAGCTCAACAATGATATTCATTTACCACCAAATTATTGCACTAGTGTGTCCGTATAGCTTGCTTTATTGACCTGGAGGATGTTTCGGATTCTTATTTAAATGAGCATGAAGGGAGAAAGGGTATGGGAAGAAGGATGTAGAGCTGAAATGAGGTTCTGGTCAAAGCATATCACAAATTATTCGAGTTGAAATATTTGTTGCTGATCAAATTAGCACATGTGCAAAGACATTATTATAAATACATTTAAGTATTTATTTTTTCTAGAAATATCCCAACTCATATTCTTCGGTCGATGTAAGTTATTCAAGTAGAGTATAAAAGTGGCATTGTCTCCTTGCAGGGAGCTAATTAGTATCAGATTTTATATAAGTGTCTATTTAGCTCACACTCTTTTAATATAGATTGAAATAGTCCTTAATGAGTACATTTTTTGCTCTCACTAAAAGAGCCTGGGGATTAAGTTAGGACTTTTTATAAATTCGGGCTAAAATGACCCAATGTAAATAGTCAGGGTACTATGAATGGCACTTTTTTAAGTTTTTATTCATTTCATTGCTTTGAGATACATATAACAAATAGCTACTCAATCAACTATTGTATTGCATTTATCTCTCAAGTAAATACAATTGAGTAGAAAATTGATCATGATGAAATTAGAATCAGGCCGTACTAGCCCAAATTTTTTGTTTCCTTTTATTGTGTTTTTATCAATATGTTGAGGTTTTGAGGACGGGCTTTGGAGGCTAGGATTTATGATTCTCAATGAACTCTGCAGGAAGGCAGGGGGTCTGCTTACAAACTCCTCTTGTCCATTTGCCAAAATGAGGATTGTTTCTTTCTCATAATATTTATCTTCCTATTATAGTCATGAAATGTTTTCTACAATTTTGTGAGAAACTCTCTTTATTTTTCCCAACAATTTCATAATGAGAAAACTGTCAAACTGGTCACTCTACTTTCTTTAAAGGTCCACTTTAGTCCCAAAGTCTATGAAAATGTCAAATTGGTCCCTATAATATTTTAATGGGGGATAAAATAGTTAACTATTGAGACTATTTAACCCATATTACAAGAGTATGAGGATTAGTTTGTCATTTTTATAGACTCTAGGACAGGACATTTATTTCATGAATAATCTTTATTTTCTCACAAATTTGTTGAATATCACGTTCTATTTTACCAATCACTTTGATATGTTTTTTTTTTCAGAGGAATCAACTGGTGTTTTAAAGAAGGCTTAAAGCGAGTACAAGGGGCAACGCTCTCTGCTTATGCATACCAGGCGCTTGCTCTCCACAATGCAGCGACAGGATGTCATGGATAGTAATTTTCCCTTTATTCACATTGCATTTTATTAGTGAGCTAATTATTTATATTCAAGAAATATCACTCATTTGTTTGAGAATAATTTTTATTGGACCGCCTTATTCAGAGAGAGAGAGAGAGAGAGAGCTCCTGTGATGTAAGTTTTTATGAAGGGTTTTTCTTTGGGCCATAAATTTTTTATTGACAGGGAATGCAAAGGGCTTATTTCTTAATTGAAATTATGATGCAAATAAGCTTAATTAATGCTTAAAATGTTTTATATTAAACAGGGTGATAATGGTGGCCGGTTTTGTTTTGTTCTTATCTGCTGTGTTGTATGTTGTCTCAAAACGAGTTGGGCTGCTAGCTTTGCAGAGAAAAATTGTTGCCGCTGTGAAATCAGGTTCAATGGCTCCTGAAGATCTTACTAAATCATTAAGTAAAGACAGGTTGAGCCATGGAGAACTCTAAATCTCACTCACTTGTGTGTTTTTGTTTTGGGGCTTTTACATACATACCACAGAATTGTTATATATTTTGGTATCTAACACATATACTTCGATTTTTTTTTTTTACATTCTTTTTAAATAATAGAAGGAACAGCGTTAATATTTTCAAGTAAAGAAATTTTTTCTTAAGATTTAAAACATTACAAAAATTAGATGAGAGGGTTATGCTTTTACATCATAATACACACTAATAATACAATCTAAAGAAAAATCATGCTAATCCTTCACAATTAAAATAACAATATTAGTGAATTATTTAGTTTGATGAAAAATGTGAACGCATGAATCTCGAGGAAATTCAACGGATAGTACCTGAAGGATATCAAAAAATTGGATAAGAACTGTTAGTTATGGCTTATATATCAGAAATTTAGAATCTTTTGGAAAAGAGGTGTGTCTTCTGGTGAAAATGAGAGTCTCTTAAAATTTAGTGGGTTGGGGGAGCGAGGGCGTGTTTGTAAATTTATCCGTGGGTTTTAGATATAATTAGATGTGTAACCTTATGGGTATGCAACCGAACTTTGTAACTGAACTCCTCTGAAATAGTAAATTCGTCGCTCTGCCTCGAGGACGTTGGCATCTCTGTGTTGTTCTTCTGGATTTATGTTGATTTTTTTGTTTCTTTGCCCTAAATTTCTCAACAAGTGGTATCAGAGTCTGGTTTTAGGGCGGAGGAGATCGGCGCAGGAAGCAGGAAGAACGGAGAAGAAGAAGAAGAAGATTTGGCTTCTAGTGCTTCAGAGTTCGAGGAGTTGTTCGAGCAGTTCGGAGTAGAAACAGAAATTCGCGCAAGGTTTATGGTTCGTAGGGAGGACTGCGAAGAGTTCGCGACGCAGAAGAATTTCACGAAGGAGGGTTTATGATGGTTTCGCGGTCCGCAATTAGGTTTGGCATTCACGACGTTTCGGCGCCGCAAGGTTCACAGCGACGGGCGGAGGCTGCATTTTTTTGGCAATCATGCCTGGGAAGTTTGCGGCCAGGAGGGAAACGAGGAAGGAATATTCCCTCCAGGTTCACTCCAGGAGGCTCTGCGAACAGGCAGGTACAGGCAGAGTCGAGTGGTAGAGTTCGGCATCGTTCTGTGGAGGAGGCCCCAGGCTTGTGTGAATTGCGAGCAGGCAGTGCTGTGGTTCGCGAGTTCGCGACAGAGGAGGATCGCGACAGGCGATGCAGTCCTGCAATTCATCAGGACGGGGGGAAGAAGGAGCTCGGCTGTGACCGTGAAGGAGGTGGTTCTAGAGAGAAGGAGCTCGGTTGCGTCAGCTCGGGCGTTCGCGCATTCTAGAGGCTGAGAAGGAATGGAATCTTTGATTTCTGGTAGAGGCAATATTCCTTCTCAATTCAGGAAAAATTTCTGGAGGCAGGAGGGGAAGGGAATATTCGATTTTCCAATCAGGAAATCTCCATCTTAATCAGAACAGACCCGCCGATGAGAAATTTCGGGAGACTTAATTAAGGCAATACTTAATTAAGGAAACTACTTATGTTTTGAAATTCCAGGAGACTTAATTAAGGCAATACTTAATTAAGGAAACTCAATTAAGGGATTATGTTTTGAAATTCGGGAGACTTAATTAAGGCAATACTTAATTAAGGAAACTCAATTGAGGGATTATGTTTTGAAATTCCGGGAAACTTAATTAAGGCAAATACTTAATTAAGGGATTTTGTTTTGAAATTCTGAGAAATTTAATTAAGGCAAATACTTAATTAAGGGAAACTTAATTAAGTGATTCTGTTTTGAGCAGATCTGATCAAGAGAAATAGTGATTTCTGGCTTCAGCAAATTGACAACCAAGCAGAGGAGCTCAGTGCGAACAGAAGCTTTCACGGTGTTCGGCGAGGTGGGGTTCGCGCGACCAGATGCAAAGGTTTGGCGAAGGTGTTTTTTCGCGTGCGACCAGGCACGAAGGTTTCGCGAAGGTGTTTTTTTGTGCAAGCAGGCTCGAATAGGCGAAGGATTGCAAGTCATCTTCGCAACCGAGAAAGAGGCTCGCGCAGAGCAGTTTGCCAGGTGTTCGTGCAAGCGTCTGCGATCAAGATCAGTCTAAACGCTACATTTCTTTAACACAAAAGGCCCGAACATTCCTTCACTTCAACCAATCAACTTGAATTCTACTATTAACATCCTCATCTATATCACTATCACTTTGAACAACAGACGAGAGATATCTAAATCGTTCACACCTTTTGATAATTTGATCACCCAAAATTACATTTCTGTCACTAGAGCTACTACCACTAAAATTACATTTCATGTATTCAGTTTTAGTTTTACTTAAATGAAGGCCTTTAGACTCCATTGTAGACCTCCATAAATCAAGTTTTTCTTAGGTTTTGACCTCACTTTGGTTGAGGTATAGTCTTTCTTTTTTAGGAGTCTAGGATCTAGCCATAGGACTTTCCTGTTGACTATCCTTGAGGATTGGTGATGAAACCCTATTCCATTAGAAATTCTAACACTTCTTTACTCTTCTTGGTGTTTCACATGTTTAGTTTTAACGTTTAGCACTTAGTAGGATGGAGCTAAATAAACATGAAGGGGCAGGGTTCCCATAAGATTGTCTGGTCTTAGGGTTAACCTTGGGTGGTGTGGCCTTAGTCAGTTTTGCACACACACAACCCTTTACCTTCACTCACAACCAAAAACCTCTAAACCAATCATGCTTGGCCTGGTTCCCCACTCTTTTAGAAACTCATGTGAGTGGTCCCTCAGATCCTTAGCCCTAGGCTAGGGCTTGGCTAGAACCATTATATGAAGGATCCAAAATGGGATTTCTCTTGGTCCTATGGCTCAGTAGGGGTAATTTTATGATCAGCATTCTCAATTTATCCTAATTTTGCCAAATTCCCAATTTTGACCCGTTTAGCCCCCAACTTTTCCAAAATTACCAAAATGCCCCTGAAACCCTAATTTTCTCAAAATTGTCCAAATTCTCAAATTCTCTTCACAAATCAGTTCAGACCATTCCAAACCACTCAAATTGACTAAAACACATTAAAATACCCAAAATTCCCAAAACATCCGAAATTTGTCAAAATTACCAAAATGCCCCCCATGTCCCAAAAATTCCTGAAATCTCCAAAATCACTCTAAATGTTCCCAAAATCAATTTGAACCACCCCTTGACCCTAATTGCACCCAATTTGACCAATTTTAAGCAAAATCCCCAAATCACCCTCAATTTTCACCAAATTGGTTTCAAACTCTCAAAATTTCAATCCCAAATCAATTTTCATCATGTCTAGACCCATATTAAACCAAATTCTAGTCCAACTAAACCCATTTTCATGATTAAATCTCAAGCCTAAGCCAAATGCTCCAAATTGACCCTAAGCCAAAATTCCATTAAATTAAACTCCTTAACCTATTCAATTTCAACAAATTCACTTCCTAAAACCTTCATAACACTTCCCTAGATCATTTTGAATCCTCATGTGGTCTAGACCTGAGCTCAAACCTCACCCAAATCCAACCCAAACCAAAATCCCCAATCTTGCCCTAAAATCCAAAATTCCTCAAATTGAAATTCAAATCCTCCAAAATTTCCACCCAATTGACTTCAAAATGCTTTATAACAATATCCTACACCTATTTGAACAATCAATTGATCCAAATCCAAGTCTAGCTAAACCCAAATCCAAGTCCAAGCTTAAGCCATGGTTTTGAACCCAAACCCAAAGTCCACCCCAAGACATTTGGTCTAGCCCAACCTTAGCCAGCACAGCTACCATTGGAGCCCTAAGACCTAACCTAAATCCACCTAGCCCACCCTAGGTGAGCCATGGACCAAGGGTCCCCTAAATTAGGGGATTTACCTAAAAATAGCTAAACCAAAGGGATCCTTGCCACCAGCCTTCCTAAGCCCCAAGCGCATCACTATTTAACTCCTCTGAACTCAGTGAGCCAACTAGCCACCAGCTCTGCCTTGGCTGACCGGCTTATTCGCCGGAAAACCTTAAATCGAGAAGGTCAATCCCATCATTTAGACCAATTTCACCCATCAAAGGTGGCTAGCTCCCATTGGTGAATTGCGTCGTTCAGCCCTCCACCTCAGCAACACTTTCCACCCCCTGGCTTACCCTAGTGGATATCATGGTTGTGTCTATTTAACCACCACTCCCTTACTGCCAAAAGAGAAGAGTGCATAAAATCTTGGGGTAGTTCTGCCAAATTGCTTCCTGAGCTCCTCCATACCTTCCTGAGCTCAAGCCTAACATCTTCCAGCCATCTTCCCCACTGCTTGAGGCAAATTTTACCACCCAAAAGAGGCCAAAAGCATGACACTTTATGTCACCCCACCAAACTCCACAAATATTCCAACTGAATTGTCCCTGAGCTTCCCCAGACCAAATGAGGAAGATCCCCATTGAAACTCCCATCCTCCAAAGCTCTCTGCACCTGACTTTGATCAAGTTCGCACCACTTGTTGGAGGAGCTCTCACTGAGGCCCATTACCACAGTAAGGTGATGCTTGGAGGAGGTTCGCCAGGTCCAACGAATCTTCTACAAGCACCCAATCTAGGCCTCACTTATTCGGCTCATGTATAAGCCATTTTCCCCCAAATCGAGCTCAGTTTGGGATTTTATGAATAAAATTTTCAATTCATCTGCATGTGACCTTATAGATGTGTTCGTCTGGACTAGATGAAGGTGTAGGAACAAACCCATGTCATTTAGTTGAGTGTCGAGTGAGATCTTAGGATTTTAGTGTGGACGGTTCTCTGTTTACACTAGATGAAGACGATCATCAGGGACCTTCAGATCGCGTGTGTATTGGACAAATGACGCTGATGTAGTTGGACAAAGGATAGGAGCATAAAGCCTGGGCCGAGTCAGTGCTAATACGGATGGCGGCGGAGGCAAATCAAATGGTGCCGCGGGGTCCTTAGGTAACCGTAGGTTGAGCTGGATAAGTAGGAAAATATGTATTAAATGGATTTATTTAATTTAGTTAACTTAGAAAATGCATAAATTGGTGTAGAAAAATGCTACAAATAAAGAAAAATATCTTGTTGCTCAGTGAACATAGAAGAACAATTAAGAATAAAAACAAAAAATATTTGACTTATATTTATTTTTAAATTAATAAAATATCTTAAAAATTCATTAAATCGTAACTCATTAAATAATAATCACCATGACATGAAATTTAGAGAGCTTAAACCCTTCATCCAGGTGTGTTATCTAATTTTTCCAATGTCAGAGAACATCTCTAAGCATAAAAGCCCTAATATTCAATGTAGACCACCTCTGTTTTGATCAAAAAATTATGAAAACTAAAATACAAATTAGAAAAAATATAAAAATGAGTTTTTGTGGTTAGAGCATCATAGGAAAATTATAAAATTGATTTGAATAATTAAAAATAACATTTTGTGTATTTCATTCATTAAAGCTTAAGAAAATATAAAAATTAAAACTTAATTAGAAAAATCAAAGAAGTTAATCCAAACTAATGATAACAGTCAAGGAAACCCTTATAAAAATTTGAGCTCAATATGTGTTGAGTTGATCATTAAACTTAATTTTCTAAGTACAATAGAATTTTTGCACCAAAATAATTATATTAAATAAATTATGCTTCAAATAATTATGAAAATTGTTTTGGGAATTCTTTGTAATTAGAGAAACTTACGAAAAATAACATTGGTATTAAAATAAATGTTTCAATTTTTAAGCTATTTTTAAATTAAAAAAAAGATTAAAATAATTAAAATTTCATGAAAATCACAAAAATGTAAAAATGCACGAAAATATTCTGAATTATTTCCTAATTACTTGGGAAGCAATTAAAAAGTTTTTCTTTATTTTCTAAGTAAAGTTATGATTTTTTTAAAATGTCTAAAAATGATTTTTCCTTAATTTTGTATTAAAATAATTATAATAAATAAAATAAAAATCACAAAAATATAAAATTTATTTTTCTGAGTTCCTTAAACTCAGGGGATTCAGAAAAACATAAAAAGTAATTTTCAAGTTAAAAAATATTTTGTCTAATTATTTCTCAAAATCAACAAATAATTATAATAATTAAAATAAATATAAAAAATCATAAAAATTGGTGTAAGTGGTCGTCTGACCTAGGTGAACCTCCAATAATTTTCCTAATAACAGAATGTCTACTTTTGATAGATTAATGAATTAACTTGAAAAATACCTAATTTTGCATTAAAAAAATGAAATGAAGTATTTTGTTATTTTCTTCGTGCTTTGTGATGTCTTTTTCTTTCTCAATCTTCTTATTTGGAAATAGTGACATGAGAAGATTATGTCATTATTTCTTTTACTTTTCTTTTGCAATGAGTAGGATTCATGTTTAGGATATTGGGATGCATGTTAAAAGAAGTTTAATTATAAATGTGATGATTTTTACTTGCACTTCATTTACATTAAAACAAGGGCCCATTGTAGTGTTAAAATTCATTGTAATTGAATTATGGCCCAAGAAGGAGGTGTAATTCTCAACAAGGTGGAACCACATTCAAGGTCCATGAATGAGTGACGTAGTTCATGGGGGTTGGGTACAAATAAATAGGGAAATTTGGTTTGATGGAAGTAGAATTAGAGATTTTAGGGTGACAGGCTGAAATCCTTAATTTAGTCATAGTGCTTAGAAACTAAAGCTAGGGTTAGCCTTCAGGTGAAGGGAAGTGAGAGCTCTAGAGTGAGAGCCAATATCCTCCTAACCTAACCATGGCTTTTAAGGACTGAGCATAGGATTAGCCAATGTTCTTTATAGCACTCTGATGATGGGGTACTTGGATGAGGGTAAAGAATATAATTACTCCTATTTGGCACATACAATATTTAATGCATCTCATTCATTTACATTGTCCAATTCATCACATAAGAATAGTAGATTTTATTATCTCAAAATTCCCCAAATCAATTTATCCATAAAGGGTTATCTTTAGAATTAATATTTCCTTTAGGATTAGTTATTAGTTATTTTAAAATTAAGCTTACATTTAGAAGTACTTGTTAGAAAAAACCACTTCAATCACCCTTCCAAATTAAAGCTGATAGTAGTAGACTAGAATTTGACTAAGGACTTCTTACCTCGCTTCCCTGTAGGATCGATAAACTGTAGTCCACTAGAGCCTTGTATTACTTGAAAGATACGTATACTTGCATAGAACTTTTAGTGTGTGCACTTATAAACATAAAAACAAGCAGAAAAATAGCATACGCCAGAGGCGCATCACTTGTTTTGGTAGATTCACTGTGATCAGAGGACCCTAAAAAATGTAAACTGGGTTTAAATAATTAAGAATGACAATAATGGTAATTAGCTCATTAAAATTATTTAAAAATTAAATAATTAAAAAAAATAAATAATCATAAAAATAACTCTCCACTGTTAAAAACAACTAGAGGAGCTCCTCAGAAAAATTTGAAGTTAATTGGAGTTAATTTACCCACTAAAAATGATTTCTCAAGTTAAATGACATTTTTGGAATTAAAATAATTATAATAATTAAAATAAAAGTAAAAAAATCATAAAATTTGATTTAGGAGTTCCTAGTAATCATAGGAACTTGTGAAAAATAAAATAGTTATTAAAATAAATATTTTATTTTAAAATTATATTTTAATATTTAAATAATTAAAAAATAATTAAAAATAATTAAAAATAATAAAAATAATAAAATATTAAAACACAATAAAATGTTATATTTGGTCTTCTGATCACTTGGGAACCATTGGAATAATTTTTCTAATTTTATAAGTGAAAATATTAATTTCTAAGTCTTAAAAAAATTTAAAGGTTAAAAATAGATTTTCTCTAATTTTTCATTAAAATAATTCTAATAATTAAAATATAAATCACAAAAATATGAAAATTATTTTTTTGTTTTCCCCGGACTCGGAGAGATTTAATAAAAATATAAAACTTAACTTTCCATTTAAATAATATTTTATATTTAATTAATACTAAAAAATAAATAATTCTAATAATTTAAATAAAACATAAAAAGTCTTGAATATTGGTCCAGGTAGTCCTCTAATATAGGTGAACCTCCAATAATCTTCTTAAGGATATATTCTTTATTTTGGCTAAGTTATTGAATTAATATCGAAAATCTTTATTTTTACATTAAAATAATTATAAAAATTAAATTAAAATCAGAAAAATCACATTTTTTTCCTTTGATGTTTTAATTGACCCATTAGTGGGGTAATATGAAAATTTCAAATTTAATAAATTATGAAGTGATAGGTCATATAAGCAAAATAGTAATTTTAGGAATTAAGCCTTGATTAATATTTAGGCCTAATTAAAGGGTAAATGAGTAATTAATGATCATAATTGACATATCCAGATGATTGCAATATAAGGGATTAAGTGACACAAACCAATCTCACATTTTCCTACAACAAGGGTGAAATTTTAATTTCTTAAATTAAGAAAATTTAGAAGATGATTGAGTTAGAAGATACCAAAGTGAGGGGGTCTGATTTTGGAGGATATTAACTCGCAATTTAGAACCCCTAATTAATGGTTTCATAACAATTCAATATGTTGGCAAAGATTAAATAAATAACATAACTTAACATTTCCTAAAATTACAAGTATACCCACTAAGTCTTAAGGTCTTAGTAGTGAGCTAGACTTAATCAAGGTTTGACTTAATGAAGTTTAGAAAAGAAATATAATCAAAACTAAACACTTTGGAACACTACAAGCCCAACTCTAAAATTAGATTGGCTAAAATTTTTAACAAATCAACTTGCCCCTAAGGGCCTTCACCTACATAAGTTATAAATGAAATATCAAGTGATGGTTACCCCACTCATGGGATAATTGAAACATCAAGATTCATTGAACATAAGGGTATATTGTGGATGAGTTCTTTAGCAAGTATAATAAGTTCAAATGAACTCAAGATGATTCAAAAGGGTTGTGAAATATCCAGGGTGTTCCTCAGATCTTTTCATAAGTCTTTGGCATATCTTGGAGGGCAACTAGATTTATTATATTTTGTTAAAGAAAGGCATCCTTTAAGTGAACAGATAGGAACTCACCAAGTCATGACAAAGCATTTGGTAGGTCCATTTTAAACCTGATTTTTCCTACTTTCTAGCGTGCAACTTTAAATTCCCTACAAAATTATATATATTTATATTTATATTTATTTATTTATTTAAATTAGATTAAAACCTTTATAATTTCGACGACCGATAGAGATCTAATTCCTTATTCTAAATATCCTAAAAATTTCCCCCTGATTTCGACATTTCGGGGATTGATCAAAAAGTATTATATTACTTGATAACGATAGGTATACTTGCGTAGAATCCCTAAATTTAAATATAACTATTGAATTCTTATTTACAGCAGAATCAAGTTTTTGGTGCTTGTTGTAAAGAATGAAATTTTATAAAAGGAAAATAGAATAATATATATATATATATATATATATATATATATATATATATATATATATATCATATCATATCATATCATATCATATCACCACAAGTAGAAATATCGGGGGATCAAGTTTTTAGCATTGTTGCTGGGGAAAATAGATGTAGATTTGAATTTAAAAGAAAATTTAAAAGGAATTTTTAGAAAAACAAAATTTATATTTTTAGAAAATCTTATTTAAACCTTTTTATAACATATTGCAGTGTTTTCGTTGTTTTATAAGTTTATGTGTGGTGTATTTTATTTTTATTGTTGTTTTGTAATAGTTTATGTATAGTTCATGTTCTTAAGGACTAGTGTCATACGATTTTGAATTACAAATAACTATTAGAAAAATTTTAAAAAATTAAAAATACAAAAAAAATCAAAAATTTCAAGAAATGGCAAATCAAAAGAATTAAAATGTTGAAATGCATTAAGAAGGTATACCTTTAAGAGATTATGCAAACCCTAAAGTGGATGAACTTCGTGTAGAAACATAAGAAGGACCATGGTAGTATTCAAAATCCTACAGTGGATGAACTTCACAGTTAGATTAGGATTCATGTAGAAACACTGAGGGATTCAAATGATCTACCAACAGACCACAGTATGCGCACTAGGAATTATATATATATATATATATATATATATATATATATATATATATATATATATATATATATATATATATATATAATCTTAAGAAAAATTAAAAAGATCCATTATACCAACTATAACTTTTAATCGTTTTGGCTTCTATAGATGATGATCGATAAACCTTACATATTAAAAAGCATCAACATCAATCACTCAGTTAATACAACAGTCAACCAAAACATTATATAACCAATAGAATTAGTTATAAGATGTCCTCATTACAATTAATTACATATATGAAATATTTTAATTTATATTCATAAAAAATCCACATTAAATGTCGATCTCAACATCGATTTTTTTTTTTCTTATCATATTACAACAATTATAAATTAAACAAACCCAGCTTAAACTAAGATTTACCACTAAACAATGAGATACCCAACTTAAAATAATAATAATAATAAAGTAAATAACCAAATTTCCAAACCAATAATTTAGAATGCTGCGCCCCCTGACTGTTACTCGTTATCTAGCCCATCCTTTTCATCATGATCCATCTGATTCTTCGGCTCCATATCCCTTGCAGGTTCTGCAGATTTTTCGTTGGAATACCAAAGACGCAGCGAGCTTCCATCCATATCATCAATCGGCTCCGGTGGCATGTTTAGGTCTATATTAAGATATGATTTCCTAGAAAACAGAGGAAGAGTCGGGGGCCTACGAGGTTCTATTACATTCACTTCACTGCTACTAGCTCCTACTTCAGCGTTCTTGGTGGCGGCAGCAGCGATCATTAGGTTTACAGCAGCAGCAGTGGTGATCATCGGGTTTACGGCGGTAGTGGCAACAATCCTCGGGTTTACCGTCGTAGTTGCTGCAATGGCAGTGGCCATTAAATTTGGTGCTTTCCGATGGCTACCCTTGTGCCCGCCAAGCGCTTGGCCAGAGACGAACTGCTGGTTGCAAAGGTTGCATATGTGAGGCTTAGGATTATTCCTCGGTGGGAATGGACGCCGCGTTGAATTTTCTGCCAATGGGACGATCGATAATGCCATATTTTCCTACGAAGATCTGGCCATATTATTTTCATTATCGACATTATTATTTTAAAGTTCAATCCTTGTGTTGTTAGCATCTCGTGATCTAATTTCACATTCGATGGTGTTAACAACCCTGAACTTTTTTGTGGCTGGCAAGATGGCCGCCAAGGTCCCGGAGGGATAGGAAGACCTTATTGCATGTTCCGCATTGGTGATTCGCAGGAGGGACAAGACAATATTGTTTCGAGACAGGAGCACCCTCAGCACGAGCGTTGGAGAGCTCTAGGAGGCAATAAGCTAGTTCTTCTTCTTTTTTGCGCGACTGAGATTGACCATCGCTTCTGTCACCTTTCTCCCAATCACATTTGATTCGTTTACCTTTATATGAAGAGCTGGGCAATAAAGATGAAGAAAGGCCATACCTGTCTTCATCGTTGCCGTCGCCGGCAATACCAGAGTTGCTATAATCACGTTTGAAGTACGAATTTCATGGAAGCAACTCTCTATTGTACGACGGCATAAAAGCGGTGAAGTCTCCACCAGCTACAGCGGTGGGCTGCCTTTCTTCTTTCTCAGTAACGGTTTCAACATTGTGGGTCTGCATGTGCTCTTTGTTGACCTCATTTTACAATGAGTCAATACATTTTGACCTAAAAAATCAACTTTGGTCAAATTGGTCAAACCAGACCTAATGACCTACCATGTTGACTCTATAGGTCAACCTTATGACCTAAAAAGTCAACTTTGGTCAAATTGGTCAAACCAGACCTAATGACCTACCCTGTTGAGCCTATAGGTCAACCTTATGACCTAAAAAGTTAACTTTGGTCAAAATAGTCAAACTAGACTTAATGACCCACCCTGTTGACCCCATAGGTCAATCTTATGACCTAAAAAGTCAACTATGGTCAAAATGGTCAAACCAGACCCAGTAACCAACCCTGTTGACCCCATAGGTCAACCTTATGACCTAAAAAGTCAACTTTGGTCAAATTGGTCAAACCAGACCTAATGACCTACCCTGTTGACCCTATAGGTCAATCTTATGACCTAAAAAGTCAACTTTTGTCAAATTGGTCAAACCAGACCTAATGACCCATCCTGTTGACCCCATAGGTCAACCTTATGACCTAAAAAGTCAACTTTGGTCGAAATGGTCAAACCAGACCCAGTGACCAACCCTGTTGACCCCATAGGACAAACTTATGACCTAAAAAGTCAACTTTGGTCAAAATGATCAAACCAGACCCAGTGACCAACCCTGTTGACCCCATAGGTCATCCTTATGACCTAAAAAGTCAACATTAGTCAAAATGGTCAAACCAGACCAAATGACCAACCATGTTGACCCCATAGGTCAACCTTATGACCTAAAAAGTTAACTTTGGTCAAATTGGTCAAACCAGACCTAATGACCTACCTTGTTGACCTCATAGGTCAACCTTATGACCTAAAAAGTCAACTTTGGTCAAAATGGTTAAACCAGACCCAGTGACCAACCCTGTTGACCCCATATGTCAAACTTATGACATAAAAAGTCAACTTTGGTCAAATTGGTCAAACCAGACCTAATGACCTACCCTGTTGACCCCATAGGTCAACCTTATGACCTAAAAAGTCAACTTTGGTCAAAATGGTCAAACCAGACCCAGTGACCAACCCTGTTGACCCCATAGGTCAACTTTATGACCTAAAAAGTCAACATTAGTCAAATTGGTCAAACCAGACCCAGTGATCAACCCTGTTGACCCCATAGGTCACCCTTATGACCTAAAAAGTCAACTTTGGTCAAATTGGTCAAACCAGACCTAATGACCTACCCTGTTGACCCCATAGGTCAACCTTATGACCTAAAAAGTCAACTTTAGTCAAATTGGTCAAACCAGACCTAATGAACTACCCTGTTGACCCTATAGGTTAACCTTATGAGCCAAAAAGTCAACTTTGGTCAAATTGGTCAAACCAGACCTAATGACCTACCCTGTTGACTCTATAGGTCAACCTTATGGCCTAAAAAGTCAACTTTGATCAAATTGGTCAAACCAGACCTAATGAACTACCCTGTTGACCCCATAGGTTAACCTTATGAGCTAAAAAGTCAACTTTAGTCAAATTGGTCAAACCAGACCTAATGACCTACCCTGTTGACCCTATAGGTCAACCTTATGGCCTAAAAAGTCAACTTTGATCAAATTGGTCAAACCAGACCTAATGACCTACCCTGTTGACCCTATAGGTCAACCTTATGACCTAAAAAGTCAACTTTGGTCAAATTGGTCAAACTAGACCTAATGACCCACCCTGTTGACCCCATAGGTCAACCTTATGACCTAAAAAGTCAACTTTGGTCAAAATGGTCAAACCAGACCCAGTGACCAACCCTGTTGATCTCATAGGTCATCCTTATGACCTAAAAAGTCAACATTGGTCAAAATGGTCAAACCACACCTAATGACCAACCCTGTTGACCCATAAGTCAACTCTTTCACCCAATGACACATTTAAGACCCCACAATGACAAAATCACAAATACTGAACATTTTAAAGTTAAAATGATCAATTTGAGCTGACTAGGGTCAACCCAAGTCAAAATTGGTCAACACCTATTTATTTTGATTAAAATAGATAAAAATGAAATAAAAATAACAAAATTAATCAAATAATTAATTTCAAAATTATTTTGATTAATTAAAGTGATTAATGATTTATTTTTCAATATTTTAATTAAATGACATAATTAATTAAAATGAAAATTAAATTAAAATCATAAAATGACAAAAATGATAAAATTAATCAATTAATTAAATTGAAATTATTTTCAATTAATAAATTGATTAATAAAACATTTTCCAACAATTTTAAAATGAAAATTAAAAAGAAATGAAATGACACATAGCCTTCTCATAATTAATTAGGCTAAACTCATCTTAAGGCTTAATTAACACATAATTAAGCCCACATTAAGACCACTTAGCCATGGGTTAATACCCATCATGATGCATGGGGTGAGGTGTCACTTTCTCCTTCACCTTAAGCTTCATTTATCTATGAGGTGGCCGGCCAACATGAGGCCTCATCTTCCAACTCCCAAGCCACCCAATGGAAGGAAAACCATGCATAAAACCCCCCTCACCATGGTTAGAAGCAATGATGAAGGATAGGCTTGTGTGTCATCATTTGCCAAGCCCAAAGAATGATGTGTAAGCTCCCTAAGAAGAGTAGAGGCAGCTCACCATGCACCTCTTACATGAGCCAATGGGTGAGAGCCAAAGAAATGCTATTCATCATGGAAAACTTAGGAAGAAACATCAATGCATATCCTCAGCCGAATTGATCATCCAATGGACTAATAGAGGAGGTAACGACTCCCCTAGAACATCCTAAGCTAAGCCATAACCTCCCCTTGCTATAAATAGAACCCCATGGCCGAACCTAGCAAGAAGAAGAAGAAAAATTAGGGAGACCCATAGGCTGCCCATATCCTTTTGCCCCCAACATAAGAAATCTTCGTAAGAGTCCCAACAATCCTTTAGGATCAAATCCAAGCCATAGATTGAGCCCTATCAAGCCAATTTAATCAAATTTCAAAAATAGCCCAAATTAGGCATCTCTCCAAAATTCTCCCTCAAGCTCGACATCTAGATAACATTGCTGCAACAATAACTTTCCATTGGGATCCTAGAAGGCAACCAAAAGGTCTCATCTAGCTCGATTTACTTGTGGCAAAGGTATGGAATTATTTTTCACAAAATATTTCGTATTTTTGATATATCACGTGTTAGACTAGCCCAGAAGTGTATCATCACCGTATGGATAGATACTTCTCATCGAAATGATCATTTAAAAAAAATCACTCAATTTCATCAAGAAATGAGTGAGATATTACCATGTGAAGTTTAATGGTGCGGGATTTTTTTAATTAAACGGGCGAATTATCTCAGCCGTCCGTTCCCGTGTTCTGGAAAGGACGACGCTGATCTGCGCCTGCGGTGTTCGCTGTTCCGCGCCGTACACCGGATCCTCCTGCCCGTTCGACGCTTATGAGGACACGCGTCGAACAGCGGTGAGTTTGGCGGCGCGGTTTTAAAAAAAAAATCCATTAAAACCTTAAAAACTTTAAATATTCATATCTATTGATCCAGAGGTCATAAAAATAAAATAAAAATACCTCTGGAAAGCTCTTGAAGAGGAGAAAATTATGAGAAAAAATCATAATTTTATTCTCAGTATTTAATTTTTAATTAATTAAATACTCTATGGAGTATTTTAATTATTAAAAATTATTTATAAATCAAAAAATTATGAAACATGGAGGCATTTATCTTTATGTTCTCAGGAACCTTCCATAATTTTTCCAAGGACAGAAAACATGTATAAGGCACTTTTCTTTAATTTTCAAGTTTCTTTGTAATTATTTCAAATAATAATTATAAAAATTTGAAAATTAAGAAAAATAAAATGCAAATGACTTGAAATGATAAGGTAACAGACAATAACCCTAAGAAAACTATTTCTAAGTCATAGAAATTATCTTGAAGGGTATTTTGAAATTTAGGGTTGAAATTCTTTATTAATTAAATAATTTTAATCCTAAAAATAACCCTTTATAAATTTAACCTATTTTCATCAACAATCAAAGTTTGAAAATGGTTCTAGTCTATGATAGACTAATGATAAACTTCACTTAAGTCTAAAATGACAAAATTAGACTTAATTAGGTTTAAAAATGACATTTAAATCCATTAAGCCTTACTTAAATTAGGTTTAATATAAAAATTAAATTTTTAATTAGGTTTAAGGACATATTAAACCTAATTAACCAAAAATTAAATCTTTTAATTAAGTTTAAAGACAAATTAAGCTTACTTAACCCATTAAACCTTACTTAAATTAGGTTTAATATAAAAATTAAATCTTAATTAAGTTTAAAGACATATTAAACTTAATTAACCAAAATCAAATGCTTTAATTAAGTCTAAAGAAAAGTTAAACTTAATTAACTGATTAAAACTTACTTAAATCAGGTTTAATATAAAAATTAAATTTTTAATTAAGTTTAATGACATATTAAACTTAATTAACCAAAACTAAACTCTCTTAATTAAGTTTAAGGACATATTAAACTTAATTAAACAAAATTAAAAATTCTTTAATTAAGTTTAAGGACATATTAGACTTAATTAACCAAAACCAAACCATCTTAATTAAGTTTAAGGACATATTAAACTTAGTTAACTTATTAAACCTTAGGGTTTAAAATCAAACCTTTAATTAAGTTTAAAAACATACCGAACTTAATTAACCCCTTTAAACATAAGGTTTAATCAAACCCTAATTAGGTCTAACCCATTAGACCTAATTAAACCATTAAACCTTAACTAACTAAGGTTTAATCAAACTTAAACCCTAGTTAAGTATAACCCATCAGACCTAATTAGACCATTAAACCTTAACCAACTAAGGTTTAATCAAACTTAAATCTTAATTAGGTAACCATTAAGTCTTAATTAAATTAGACTTAATCAAACCTAAACCTTAATTAGGCCTAACCCTTAGATGTAATTAAACCATTAAGTCTTAACTAAATTAGACTTAATCAAACCTAAACCTTAATTAGGCCTAACCCTTAGACCTAATTAAACCTTTAAGTCTTACTAAATTAGACTTAATCAAACCTAAACCTTAGTTAGGCCTAACCCTTAGACCTAATTAAACCATTAAGTCTTAACTAAATTAGACTTAATCAAACCTAAACCTAAACTTCAATTAGGTCTAACCTTTAGACCTAATTAAAATATTAAGTATTAATCAAATTAGACTTAATTAAACCTAAACCCTAATTAGGTCTAACCCATTAACACTAATTAAACCATTAAACCTTAACTAACTAAGGTTTAATCAAACTTAAATCCTAATAAGGTCTAGCCCATTAGACCTGATTAAACCATTAAACCTTAACTAACTAAGGTTTAATCAAACTTAAACCCTAATTAGGTCTAACTCATTAGACTTAATTAAACCATTAAGTCTTAATTAAATTAGACTTAATCAAACATGAAACTTAATTAAGTCTAACTCATTAGACCTAATTAAACTAAGAAGTCTTAACCTAATAAGACTTTATCAAACTTAAACTCTAATTAAGTCCACCACATTAGACTTAATTAATTATTAAACTTTAGCTAACTAAGGTTTAATTAAACCCAAATCCAACCTTTAGCCTAAGTCCAACACAACATAAACTCCAATCAAACCTTAATTTAAGTTCAACCCATATTGAACTTAAATCAACCTTAAGTATAGGTTCAATCCAACCTGAACCCAACTTAAATTAAGTTCAAACCTTGACTTAGGCTTAACGCAAGTTAAACCTAATTCAAACCTAAACCTTAGGTTCAACCCACATTGAACCTAACCTAAACTTAAACATAACCTAACTTGAGTCCAATCCAACTTGAACTCAAGTCAACCTAAACCTTAGGTTCAACCCACATTGAACCTAACCTAAACTTAAACATAACCTAACTTGAGTCCAATCCAACTTGAACTCAAGTCAACCTAAACCTTAGGTTCAACCCATATTGAACCTAACCTAAACTTAAACATAACCTAACTTGAGTCCAATCCAACTTGAACTCAAGTAAACCTAAACCTTAGGTTCAACCCACATTGAACCTAACCTAAACTTAAACATAACCTAACTTGACTCCAATCCAACTTAAACTCAAGTCAACCTAAACCTTAGGTTCAACCCACGTTGAACCTAACCTAAACTTAAACATAACCTAACTTGAGTCCAATCTAACTTGAACTCAAGTTAACCTAAACCTTAGGTTCGACCCACATTGAACCTAACCTAAACATAACCTAACTTGAACTCAAACTTTAGGTTCAACCCAAATTGAACCTAACTTAAATTAAAACCTTAGGTTCAACCCATATTGAACCTAACCTAAACTGAACTAAACTTGAGTTCAACCTAACTTAAACTCAAATCAAATTTTAACTTAACCCACATTGAACTAAAATCAACTGTATGTCTAGGTTCAACCCGGTTCAACCTGACCTGAACCTAAACTCAAAATCTTAACTTAAAGTTCAACCCATATTAAACTTAAGTCGACCTTAAGTCTAGGTTCAACCTGACTTGAACCTAACTTAATCTAAACTCAAATTTTTAACTTATGACCAATCCACATTAGACTCAAATCAAACCAAACTTAGGTTCAACCTGACATGAACGTAACCCAAAAACCTAACTTATGTTTAACCCATATCAGAATTAAGTCAGACCATACTTAGGTTTAACACGACATAAACCTAAGTCTAACATAAAACTTAGGTTCAACCTAACTTAAATCTAAACAAAAATCCAGCTTAAGTTCAACCTATATTAAACTTAATCCTAAGTCTAGGTCTAACTTTAAATAGACTTAATTAAAACATAAGTCTTATCTAAAAGGGACTTAGTTGGTCTGCAAATCTAATTGAGTCTAATTTATTAGACTTGATTAACCTGTAAGTCCTATTTAAATAAGACTTAAAACTTAATTAAATCTATTCTGAACCAAACCTTTTAACTTAAGTTCAGACAGACATGAACTCAAGTTAAATAGATTCAATCAACATTGAATCTAACTTAGGTTCAACCAGATATGAACCCAAATTAATTCAATCAATATGCAATCTAATTTCAAACCTTTTAACTTAAATTCAGACAGACATGAACTCAAGTTAAATAGATTCAATCAACATTGAATCTAACTTAGGTTCGACCAGACATGAACCCAAGTTAATTCAATCAATATTGAATCTAATTTCAAACCTTTTAACTTAAGTTCAGACAGACATGAACTCAAGTTAAATAGATTAAATTAACATTGAATCTAACTTAGGTTCAACCAGACATGAACCCAAGTTATTTCAATCAATATTGAATCTAATTTCAAACCTTTTTAACTTAGAGTTCAGACAGAAATAAACTCAAGTTAATTCAGAATTTAAGTTTAAACTTAAAATCAAGATATAAATTCAATATTTCAAACCAAAACTAACATAATCAACAAAAATTTGACATTTCAACATAATCAATAAAAAAAATTGACATTTCAAAATAATTTGACATAAATTGACATCCAAGACATATCCAAATATTCTGTGATATTATTTCTGACAATGTTTTCATTGTAGGGTGAAAATAAGAAATTTCGCTTAGATTTTCTTTACATGTTATAGGGTGTACTAACTCTGTTTTGCAGGACGACATTCTAGGCGAACAAAAATAAAACCAAAATTTTTAGGTTAGATATATAACCTGAAACTTTTTCAACAAAACAACGACATTGACAACAAAAACAAAAGAAAAACTTTTAGGTTAGACATATAACCTGAAACTTTTTCAACAAAACAACGACATTGACAACAAAAACAAAACCAAAACTTTTAGGTTAGACATATAACCTGAAACTTTTTCAACAAAACAACGACATTGACTACAAAAATAAAACCAAAACTTTTAGGTTAGACACATAACCTGAAACTTTTCAACAAAACAACGATATTGAAAACAAAAACAAAACCAAAACTTTTAGGTTAGACATATAATCTGAAACTTTTCAACAAATCAACAACATTAACAACAGAAACAAAACCAGAACCTTTAGGTTAGACATAATACCTAAAGTATTCAATAACATGATATAACGACATTCAGGAGTGATAGTGGGTACATCTCTACTTAAAAATAAATTTTTAGAGAACAAATGATTAACATTAATCAGAAGTTTTCTTAAACAATTAAAAATTGTTTAAGATGTAATTAACTATAGAGGCTTGCCTCTATAGGAGATCTAAAAGAACTCGAAATAGAAATCTCTGGTTTACCATGATCTTCTTAATATGAAAATTCTAGAATATGTTATTCTAGAATATCCTCATATAAGAATTATCATAAACATCCTTTTCTACTATTAGTCCTAAAAATTCTCTAAATCCTTCATAGGATTTATATGAATAAAACTAGGCTAATATTAGATGGCGACTCCTTGACATTGACACCCAAACCCAATCTCTTTCCGCCGACAAGAGAGAGAGATGTGGGGGACACCAAAGAGATTTTGTGGCGACTCCGCTGGGGAAAATCTTTCTTCTCATCTTTTGTTATCATTTGTTTTCATTTCAAAATTTTGAAAATAAAAGTTCCCAGTTTATAAATAAGTCAATAATATTCGTTTTTCTTGAAATTACAGAAAAATCGCAATGGATTCTCCGAATTTGAGCTTTTCTTACTTTCAAGACTTTGACATACCAATAGAGGAAAATCCTCCCTTGTATCACAATGATTATGGATTATTTAGTGAAATGGAATTCATATTAGATAATCCATATCAAACTGATACTCAATCTTTTCAAGAATTTGATTTGCAACCTTATGAAGACCTTCTGAATTTTACAGACAATTTACCTGAATATACACCTGAAGAACCTTATATCCTTGAAGAAATGAAAAGACAGAATGACAAGAAAGGAAAACAAGTTTACGAGGAAGATGATATTCCACCATCATCTATGTATGAAATCGGGTCTTCTTCAAGGAACGTTCATAAAACTCCTTCGTTTAAAAAAAAGAAAAGGTGGAACGAAAATGATAATTTTGAAACACCTGAATTTCAACAGAATATTTTTGGAAATCCTTCCTTTTTAGAGGAAAATCAATATATTCCAATTCCTGTTGAATACACTGACAATTCCTTTCAACCTAAAAGATCTCCTCCATTTCGTGCTATACATTCAGTGTTTAAGAGATTAGCACAAAAAGAAAAATGTTCATTATCTAAGTTATTAGATAAAATGGGTTGTACAGTCTCCAACACTATGAAAAGAAGAATTTTAGCAATGGAAAATTCTGATTATCAAGAAACTGATTATCAATTCCCAACTGATAAACATTGTGTTCGAGTACCAGTAAAATTTCGATTGGGCCCTAGAATAAAAGATGTAGTGGTCACCAATGACAAAACTCGATATGACAAATTAATGTCAGAAGCAGAAGATACAACTGCTAAAATGACAGACTTGGTCCAGATGCTACAAAAAGCAAATTGTCCTTATACCGGATATGATACACCACCTGAGAGTTCTCGCCCTATACTTAAAAATAATGTATGGAGGCGAAAATCATCTGAAAGGAATTCTAATACCACCAACACTCCTGCGAATAGTTCACAAGAAGAGATTTGCAGAAAACATTCTACAAAATCATTTCAAAAAAGATTAAAGAAATTAAAAGAAGATATTAAACAACTTTCAAGATAAGAAAGGAAAAATACTCTTGACAGTTCCAATGAGAATGTTGCAAGTGTTAATATGGTAGAAACCCGATCTAATTTCTTAGCATGAGAATCAAATGAAGAGGAAACAACCAATGAATTGTGAGAGGTGATACAACAACGAGATGAAGAAATAAGTCATCTTGAACAAAGAATGGAAGAACTGGTAGCGACTTTGCAAAAACCACCAACGAACCCTTCTCCAGCTATTGAAATCATTAGACCGGAGGCTATTCACATCCTTGAAAGTAGAGAAGAACTAATGGATGTCGAGGAAAGCACTCGAAAGAGAAAGAATTCTCCTCATAACGAAACTCCAGAAAAGGATATTACAAAAATCGTGGAACAGAAGATTAAAGAAACAATGGCTCAGGCAAAAGCTGGAGCATTAACTCCAAAGGGTAGGTCATACCCAGAGGAATATGATTCTGTTCAATATCCTAAAGGCTTTTTTCCTCCTATCTTTAAAATGTTTGATGGGACGGGAAATCGCCGACAACATCTGGCACATTTTAGAGCAAGCTGCTGTGATGCTGGAGGAAATGATGCTCTCCTATTTCAACAATTTGTTAACAGTCTCACGGGAGTTGCCTTTGACTGGTATGCAGAACTTCCCAATGGATCTGTCAAAAACTTTGTAGAGCTTGAAAGCCTTTTTATTCAACACTTTGCAGGAGCACAACTTCATACCACTGTTGGTGATTTGGTGGTAGAGAAACAAAATTCAGGAGAAACCTTGGTAGATTATATTTTACGCTGGAGAAATCTCAGCATGAAATGTGAGCCACAGTTACAAGAACAACATGCTGTTGGAATACTGCTCAAAAATATCCATGGTCCCATAGCATTTATGCTTAAAGGATTTACGATAAAAACTTTTGAAAAATTACTCAGTAAAGCTGCCAATCTTCAGGAAGAGGTTAAGCAGATGAGTGTAATGGAGAAAACTGAAAAGACAAAAACTATCAAAACTTTTGAAAAGAAACCTGGGAATATTGCAGAAAAGGCAAACAGGTGATGCAAATCCAACCGGAGCAAAAGAAGCAACGATAGAATCCTTCGACATCACAGACGTCACCTCAATTACAACTTCAACAACCAATCCCAATATCAACTGAAAAGAAAACAATGGCTGAGAGAATGAATAAATTATATTCATTTAAAACAGAAGCCGTCAGCAAAATATTTCGTAGCTTGCTTAAAATACCTGAATTTAAGCTACCAGAAGCTAAGAGGCCAGCAGAAATTGACATGAAGGACAATCCTAATTATTGCCCTTATCACAGGATGCTCGGACATAAAATTGAAGAATGTTTTGTCTTCAAAGACTGGTTAGAGCGTAATTTCAATGATGGAAATATAGTCATCCCAAAAGAATACTTGAAAGAACCTAAAAAGGGATCAGTTAATATGATTTCGATAAAGGAACTTAATCCTAAAAACAAGGATAGCACCTCTGAAGAGATCTTCGCTAAATACCAAGTTACAAAATCTCCCAAGAAAGAAAAGAAAAAGAAAATCAAGAAAATGGAAAAGATTAGAGGTCTTCCAGACATAGGGGCTGCAACTCCTTTTGTACCTTCTAGTTCATTTCACTCTTGTACTAGGATAGTTATGTCGGCCGAAGGACGAAAAATCCTCAAGCCGATAACTTTGTATGACTTTCTTTTTACCTGAATAATAACAATCCTAGTTTTGCATACATTTTGTCTATTCTGGATGATGCTTCTGAGAGTGACCATTTGAATTCTAACCCTATAGACAATACTCAAATCGTATATGATCAATCTAAAGACAACCAAAATAATGAAAATGAAAATGAGAAATCTGACAACAACAAAAATGAAGATGACATTGCTACGCTTCAATTACAAGAAATTCTGATTTCTATAGGATTGGAGTCTTCGGACTCAGAAACGAATTAATCGGATAATCAACTTGAAGAAATAGTTGAAATTAACTTGAGAAGTGGAAAAATCTTACCTCCTAGGATAACTCCACAAGAAAAAGAAAAACAAATAATTACACCAGATAAGATCATTCCTCCAATATATGCTCGAACTTCTGAAGGAAATAAGGATGATCTTCACAACAAGGTGGATTATAATGTACTGGCCCATTTGAGAAAATTGCCTGCAAAATTAAGCATCTATGACGCTCTCATACTTTCTAAAGAAATGAGAGAATCATTAATCAAGGCCCTTTTGGACCCTGACATTTGCATAACTAAACTTGTTAGTACTACCCAAAATGAAGCTTACTCATTAGAGGAATCTACAAAGATTACCTTCTCTAACAATGACTTGTTGCTCGGAACAACTGAACACAATCATCCGCTATATATTACAGTAAACATCAATGACACGATACTTTCGAGAGTTCTTATTGACCCAGGTGCTTCAATCAACATTATGAACCTGAGAACTCTTGCATACTTAGACATTGATGCCTCTCAACTATCAAGGGATATGATGATGTTAAGAGGATTCCATCAACAAGGAGAACGAGCCCTTGGATCAATAACATTGCTCTTAAAAATAGCCAACTTGGCAACAACAACAAAATTTCATATTAATTATTCAGACACTTCTTTTAATGCCTTGCTTGGCAGACCCTGGCTCCATGAATACAAAATGGTACCCTCTTCATTACATCAATGTATCAAATATTTACGAAAAGGACAAGAATTTCGTATTATAGGAGATCTGCAACCGTTTTCAATCCATGAAATCGGTATACATGAAGACGCAACATATTATGCTCCTATAAATAAATCAATATCTTCCAAAGAGACAATAATAAATATTGAAGAAAAGAACAAAGAAAAGAAAATAAATGAAAAGAATTTTTCTCCAATAACGACAAGAGAAACAAATTTCCATCAGACTCGCACTCGAGGTCGAGGCCGAGGACTAGGGTGAGGGAGAGAAGATCCGATTGTCACAATGAAGAAACCACTGAAGTTCAAAATCCACCTGGATTCTGAAGAAGAAACAACACCGATGGTTTTGAAGGAACCCCAATTCAAAATATCTCTAGAAGAAGAAGATAAAGGGAAACAATTTGAATCTATGTATGAGAAAATCAATCATTATATACATTCTATGACTCTAACTCTAATCTCCACTGCTAAGATTGAGAATTTAATACTCAAAGAAGTATATAATGATGACAAAAAGCCAATTAAGTTTAGACTTGGCTCTACTTCTTCTTGTATTAAAGATGATGTAAAAATAGAAGATGAAAATCTTCCACAATCAATGAAAATTCCTTTTGAGTTGTATTCTCCTTGGGCATGAAAATTCATTCAAAATAGTTTAATGCTCAAACAATGGTTTTAAAACAACCGCATTTCATTGAACAAATGTGGAATGATAATAAACGAAATTCTAACTCTAAAAAAGGTGTTGGATTTGGAATTTTGGGACCATTAGATGATACAAAATTTTGTTTGACTGTCACAGATGAATGTGATTCCAAATCATTGCCTGATCTTCCAATTGAAAATGCTCCCCCGGAATTGGAAGAAGAAATTAAATCGACAATTGATGAACTAAAAGAAATAAATTTAGGAACTAATGAAAATCCAAAACTGACTTTTATTAGTTCATTCCTTAATGATGAGGAAGTAAAAGGCATAACTCAATTGTTGATGGAATATAAAGACTGTTTTGCTTGGACTTATGACAAAATGCCTGGTTTATCTCCAGAAGTCGCAGTCCATAAACTCGGGATAGACCAAATCATAAACCCAGTTAAACAAGCTCCAAGAAGGATGCGTGTCGAAATAGAGCAACAAGTCATTGCGGAAGTCAATAAATTGATAGAGGCTGACTTCATACAAGAAGAAAATTATCCAACATGGCTAGCCAATGTGGTGCCAGTTAAAAAGAAAAATGGACAAATAAGAGTTTGCATAGACTACAGGGACTTGAACAAAGCATGTCCAAAAGATGAATTTCCTTTACCAATTCCTGAATTAATTATTGATATTGCATCAAAATATGAAATATTTTCTTTCATGTATGGATCATCAGGATATAACCAAATAAAAATGTTTTCAGAGGATGAAGCAAATACAGCTTTCCGGACACCCATGGGCATATATTGTTATAAGGTTATACCATTTGGAGTAAAAAATGCTGGTGCAACCTATCAAAGAGCCATGACACGGATTTTTGATGAACTAATACATAATCAAGTCGAATGTTATGTCGACGATCTGGTTGTCAATAGTAAACAAAAAGACAATCACATATACGATTTGAGAATTGTCTTTGAACGACTAAGACGATATAATCTTAAAATGAACCCTTTAAAGTGTGCCTTTGGTGTCACTTCAGGAAAATTTTTAGGATTTGTAGTTCGACATCGTGGGATAGAAATTGATCCTCTCAAAATTGAAGCTATTCTAAATATGCCTCCTCCTAAAAATCTTTCTCAATTGAGATCCTTTCAAGAAAAATTAGCATATATAAGACGTTTCATTTCCAATCTATCGGGTAGATGTCAACCCCTTACTGCCCTTACTAGAAAGGATGCCAAATTTGTGTGGGATGAAAAATGCCAGCATGCCTTCGAAGACATTAAACAATATCTAACAACCCCTCCTCTCTTAGCAGCCCCTGTATTAGGAAGATCTTTAATCCTTTACACCGCGGCATTGGACAATTCACTTGGAGCTTTACTAGCACAAGTAAATGATGAAGGAAAAGAGAATGCGTTATACTACTTGAGTCGTTGTTTAGTTCCAACAGAAGTAAAATATCCGACAATTGAGAAGCATTGTTTAGCCTTGATCTTCGCAGTTCAAAAGCTAAGACATTATATGCTTTCTCATAAAGTAACACTTATTTCAAGAGTTAACCCGTTACAATATTTAATAACACGACCGACACTTTCTGGGAGATTAGCAAGATGGGCAATGATCTTGTTACAATTTGACATAACATTTGTACCGTTATGCGCTATCAAAGGACAAATCTTAGCAGATTTCTTAGCGGCACACCCAATTCCAGCAGGATCACCCCTTAATGATGATCTACCTGATGATGTAAAAATAGAAGATGAAAATCTTCCACAATAAATGAAAATTCCTTTTGAGTTGTATTCTCCTTGGGCACGAAAATTCATTCAAAACAGTTTAAAGCTCAAACAATGGTCTTTAAAACAACTGCATTTCATTGAACAAATGTGGAATGATAATAAACGAAATTCTAACTCTAAAAAAGGTGTTGGATTTTGAATTTTGGGACCATTAGATGATACAGAATTTTGTTTGACTGTCATAGATGAATGTGATTCCAAATCATTGCCTGATCTTCCAATTGAAAATGCTCCCCCGGAATTGGAAGAAGAAATTAAATCGACAATTGATGAACTAAAAGAAATAAATTTAGGAACTAATGAAAATCCAAAACCGACTTTTATTAGTTCATTCCTTAATGATGAGAAAGTAAAAGACATAACTCAATTGTTGATGGAATATAAAGACTGTTTTGCTTGGACTTATGACAAAATGCCTGGTTTATCTCCAGAAGTCGCAGTCCATAAACTCGGGATAGACCAAATCATAAACCCAGTTAAACAAGCTCCAAGAAGTGTGTGTCGAAATAGAGCAACAAGTCATTACGAAAGTCAAGAAATTGATAGAGGCTGACTTCATACAAGAAGAAAATTATCCAACATGGCTAGCCAATGTGGTGCCAGTTAAAAAGAAAAATGGACAAATAAGAGTTTGCATATACTACAGGGACTTGAACAAAGCATGTCCAAAAGATGAATTTCCTTTACCAATTCCTGAATTAATGATTGATATTGCATCAAAATATGAAATATTTTCTTTCATGGATGGATCATCAGGATATAACCAAATAAAAATGTTTTCGGAGGATGAAGCAAATACAGCTTTCCGGACACCCATGGGCATATATTGTTATAAGGTTATGCCATTTGGAGTAAAAAATGCTGGTGCAACCTATCAAAGAGCCATGACACGGATTTTTGATGAACTAATACATAATCAAGTCGAATGTTATGTCGACGATCTGGTTGTCAATAGTAAACAAAAAGACGATCACATATACGATTTGAGAATTGTCTTTGAACGACTACAATGATATAATCTTAAAATGAACCCTTTAAAGTGCGCCTTTGGTGTCACTTTAGGAAAATTTTTAGGATTTGTAGTTCGACATCGTGGGATAGAAATTGATCCTCTCAAAATTGAAGCTATTCTAAATATGCCTCCTCCTAAAAATCTTACTCAATTGAGATCCTTTCAAGAAAAATTAGCATATATAAGATGTTTCATTTCCAATCTATCGGGTAGATGTCAACCCCTTACTGCCCTTACTAGAAAGGATGCCAAATTTGTGTGGGATGAAAAATGCCAGCATGCCTTCGAAGACATTAAACAATATCTAACAACCCCTCCTGTCTTAGCAGCCCCTGTATTAGGAAGACCTTTAATCCTTTACACCGCGGCATTGGACAATTCACTTGGAGCTTTACTAAGCACAAGTAAATGATGAAGGAAAAGAGAATGCGTTATACTACTTGAGTCGTTGTTTAGTTCCAACGAAGTAAAATATCCGACAATTGAGAAGCATTGTTTAGCCTCGATCTTCGCAGTTCAAAAGCTAAGACATTATATGCTTTCTCATAAAGTAACACTTATTTCAAGAGTTAACCCGTTACAATATTTAATAACACGACCGACACTTTCTGGGAGATTAGCAAGATGGGCAATGATCTTGTTACAATTTGACATAACATTTGTACCGTTACGCGCTATCAAAGGACAAATCTTAGTAGATTTCTTAGCGGCACACCCAATTCCAGCAGGATCACCCCTTAATGATGATCTACCTGATGAATCGCAATAACTGATAAAATAACTGAAGAAGAAAATATCAAGTTGCGACTTGAAGAACTTGAAGATTTATAGGGCAAACGTCTGCAAGCCCAACAAAATCTTGAATTGTATCAAGCAAAAATGATACGAGCTCACGACAAAGTAGTTCGCCCTAGAACCTTTCAAATCGGTGAATTAGTTTTAGTTCTTCGAAGACCTATACTAGCTCATCGAAAGATAGGTGGAAAATTCGAACCGATATGGGAAGGTCCATATGTAATTGAAAAGACATATTCCGGAGGATCCTACCAGTTGGTGGATTGTCAAGGAGAAAGAATCCTACCTCCAATCAATGGGCGTTTCCTAAAGAAATACTACGCGACATAAAAAAAAGAAGAAATGAATAAAGACTTATTTATAAACTGGGACAATAAATTCTCCTTTCAAAAATCATCTTTGATGTTTTGTGACATCTTTTTCATTTGTTAAACAAACATTTGAAAATCTAAAATGATATTCTGTCTTGATATTTTCAGGAAAAATGCCTGAAGACAGATTATTTTTGTCATTCCGAAACAATATGACTTTTGCCTTGGACCGTCGACGTATAGACGCGGGGACCAGAATTCAATTTGACTATGATCTGTCGCAAATTGAATCCATATATCACGGGTCGTTGCTTTATCTGGTAAATCATAGTGAAGTTGATCTTCAGACGCCTCTGATAAAATTCGAACTTCAGCAACCCCAAGAATTTAATTTTACAATCAGTGATACTTCAGATGAAGAAGAATTCATGACTGCCCGGTACAAGGAGCATCAACGTCAGGAACCAAAAATTCGACGACAGGATTCACCAGATCGCAAAGTCGAAATCACAATAGACGACTAAAATGACAAAAACAATTACAAGAGAGACAAGACATGGAAGATATGAGTTAGTTAAAATCACGAACTATCAATACTCCGTTCGAGGAAATAATATCGGAAAAGACAAATCCAGACCTTACAGAAAAAGAGGATGGCAAAGCAGTCATCACACCACCATCGGTCACACCTGCTCAATATTTAAGGGTATCAGACAAAAAGAATCACTCAGAGGAAGAGATACGACGAATTCGCGCCATTGAGTGGAGAACCTTCGAACAATATAAATATATGAATAAAAGAACAATAAATATTTTGGATGGTCTTAAATTTTTTACCAGAATATTTGATGAAACTGAACAAGCTGCTATCATCAACCACATCATAGAAACCCGAGATCAGGGTAGGGCTGGACGCCTTCGAATGAGGACCTATTCTGAACCTAATAAATGGATTCGCGGCAAGGGTAGGCAAACCATTCAATATGGATGTTGCTATAACTATGCAAGAGACAGAGAAGGAAATCTTCCTGGGATTCTACGACATGAACAAGTCGACCCTTTACCTGTTGTGATAATCCAAATTATCAGATGACTTGTTACTTGGGGAATCATACCTACTGATTGTGTTCCCGATAGCTGCATCATTAATATGTATGATAAAGGGGATTGTATCCCTCCTCACATCGACAGTCATGATTTTGAAAGACCATTTTCTACCCTATCTTTAATGAATCGTTGCTCCGTTATATTCGGAAGAGAGATACAAATCTTGGGACCTGGAGAATTTGAAGGGACATGCCGTGTCCTTTTATCTCGAGGATCAGTTCTCCTGTTTCAAGGGAACGGTGCAGATTTTGTAAAACACTGCATACCCAGTGTTAACAAGCCACGAATCTCCATCACCTTGCGACGAATGAAACTTGACAAACGACCAGACGGATATCAACCAATACCAGAGCTCGAAGTACTAAAGCCTTTGGAACTGCTGTGATCCCATAAATGTCTAAACACCTGAAACATGTTCGACGAATAATGTTTTGGAGTGTAGGACGTTTATGGACGATCTGATAATCTCCAAATCTATGACATGATATGAAGAACTCTTGACATATAGTATATCTATAGTTGTCGATGTGTGACATATCGGTAGTTGTTGACATGTAAAATATCAGTAGTTTGTTGCAGCGTGCTATATGACATGTACATATGTATGTACTGTAAGCTTTTGTTTGCAATAAATATGTACAGGTGACTTTTTATGGAAATAAAATGAAGTGTTGAAGAAAAATATATCCCCATTGTCTGTCATATGTCGACAGGTCTTGAAATCAATAAATGACAAAATGAATAATTTATGATAATCAAATATGAGAATTAGCTTTCAACCTATATAGATCAAAACCCCAGCGGATATTTCCACCAAAAATATTAGTGAGTTCGCCACTCTCTTCGGTTATTGGATATAAGTCCTTTCCTGATGTGGAAATTACGACTTTCCTCTAACCAAATCTTAACACAGACATTGAGGAAAATAGAAAATGACATCTATTTTCTCTCTTCGGTTATTGGATATAAGTCCTTTCCTAACACGGAAATCACGACTTTCTTATAACCAAATCTTGTCATTGACATTTTGAGAAATAGAAAATGACATCTATTTTCTCTATCCAGTTATTGGATATAAGTGCTTTCCTGATACGGAAATTACGACTTTCCTCTAACAAAACTTTGACATTGACATTTTGAGAAATAGAAAATGACATCTATTTTCTCTATCCGGTTATTGGATATAAGTCCTTTCCTGATACGGAAATCATGGCTTTCCTCTAACCAAATCTTGACATTGACATTTTGAGAAATAGAAAATGACATCTATTTTCTCTATCCGGTTATTGGATATAAGTCCTTTCCTGATACAGAAATTACGGCTTTCCTCTAACCAAATCTTGACATTGACATAGAAAATGATATCTATTTTCTCTCTCCGGTTATTGGATGTAAGTCCTTTCCAGACACGGAAATCACGACTTTCCTCTAACCAAATCTTAACATTGACATTTTGAGAAATAGAAAATGACATCTATTTTCTCTATCCGGTTATTAGATATAAGTGCTTTCATGATACAGAAATTACGACTTTTCTCTAACAAAACTTTGACATTGACATTTTGAGAAATAGAAAATGACATCTATTTTCTCTATCCGGTTATTGGATATAAGTCCTTTCCTGATACGAAAATCATGGCTTTCCTCTAACCAAATCTTGACATTGACATTTTGAGAAATAGAAAATGACATCTATTTTCTCTATCCGGTTATTGAATATAAGTCCTTTCTTGATACGGAAATTACGGCTTTCCTCTAACCAAATCTTGACATTGACATAGAAAATGACATCTATTTTCTCTATCCGGTTATTGGATATAAGTCTTTTCCCGACACGGAAATTATGGCTTTCCGCTAACCAAATATTGACATTGACATTTTGAGGAAAATAGAAAATGACATATATTTGTTGACCTCATTTTTGATGAGGTCTTCTCTTCTTCCCTTTAGTACTTAGGATCTAGCCTTAGGCTTTTCCTTTGACTATCTTAGAGGACTAGAATTGGGACCCACCTTTTAGAAATTCAAACCACTTCTTAACTCCCCGCAAACTCCACAAACTTGACTCGTAGACCCCTAATCACCTAGAGGGTTGAAATCAAATGTGGAAGTTTAAATGATGAGTTCCTATAGGACTCTTTGGCCTTAGGACTGCCCTGGGTGGCCTGGTCTGGTGAAGGGGCTGACTTACACACACTACACCTACACATTACACTTCCACACACCTCCTAAAACTACACCCATACCTAACTTGACCTCCTGACTCATGTAGGTGATTCACATGGATGGTCCTTAACCCCTAAGCCCTTGGCAAGAGGGTTAGAAACAACATAGATGAATGCCTCAAATGAGTCCCTTCATGGCTCATGTGGGCTTGATATGGCTTCATGGCTCAACCAAAATGATTTCATTCCACTTACATCCACCCAATCTTCAATTTTACAAATTTTCAATTTTGACCCCCGGACCCTACACCCGCTAGCTCTACCCAAAGCTCTTGAAATTACCCAAATTTTTGCAAAATTTCCAAATTACCCAAAATTCTCCAAAATCATTCCCAAACATTTCCACATTACTCAAATTGATCATCCATACCCAAAAATACCAAAAATTCCAAAAATACCTCCCAATACCCTCCAAATACCCAAAATACCCTTCTTGACCCAAAAATCCAAAAATTCAGAAAATTCCCAGAAAATTCCAGAAAAATCCCAAATATTCCCAATTTCATTTTGTTCAACTACACCTTGGGCCAAATTTGTCAATTTACCCCACTTTTGTCAAAACCCCCAATTTGACCCATTTTAACCCAAAGTGAACCCAATGTCAAACCAAACCTACCCAATTAACCCCAAATATTTTCTAAATCTTCCTTAACATTCCCACAAACAAAACACTAACATGATTTGCCCAAAATTTAGACCCAAACCCCACTCAAATTCAACCCAAAGCTAAAAGGCCCATTTTTGACCTAAACCCAAACCTAACCCAAATGAGCCCAAACCCCAAAATCAAAACCCAACCAAAGTCAAAACCTCTTTGAAACACTCCCATAAACGTTTATCAACATTAATTTTACATCAATTTCAACCCTAGCCCAACATTGGCCCAAGTTAGCCCAATTTGACCTACATAGGCCCACTTACCAAATAAACCCAAATTCAAACCAATTGAACTCCAAATCACACCAAATTGACTCCAAGCCCTTCATAGAACATCCCTAAACCAATTATGACATTTATTTGACAAATTTCTTCACAAAATCTTTACCCAAATGCCCATCCTAAAATCAAAAAAGCCCATTTCCCTTAAACTTTCCTAAAAGCCCACTTCCTTCAAATTCAAAAGCCCAAATTCATCCAAAGCCCATATGACATTTCCCCTCATCATACTTTAAATTAAACTCAATACCTAAGTCCTAAATTCATCATCAAATAATTCCAAATCAAGCCTCATGCCAAATCACCCCTAAATACCAAAATTTTCCTTAAATCCATTTCCATGAAATCGACTTCACTTTTCCCAAGCCAAAGATGAGCCATGCAAGCCATGGACAAGCCACATGAAGCCATGGAAGGCTTGACATGTGATCAAGCCATTAATGGCAAAAGGAGGGGCCCCTTTCCTAATCCTCCTTGAACCTTTTTTACCTTAAGCATGTCACACACTAAACCATGCTTAGCCACCTCATCATGGATGGAGACCACACCATTCTCTCTTGGCCGACCCAAGTGACCCTTTTCGCCCCAAGACCGGGCCTTGGGTGGTGAACCTAGCCCAAAATCATGGGTTGACTCATTTGAACCCAAAATGGTCTTCCCCCATTCCATTTCAATCCAAGCTCTTTACACATGGCATTTGCCAATTGCTTGCACCAAGTCCCAGCCACGACCAACCCGAGCTCGAGGGTGACCCATGCTCGGCCGGCCAGCCACCGAGCCGCCGTAAAACACCATGGCCGAGAGCTCACATGTGATCCCAACTTGGAATTCTCACCTGCTGAGCCGCCCCATCCCCGATGGCCATTGGAGCCGTTCTTCTCTTGCCAAGAGCAAGCCGATCCCAAGCCCTAACTCTCCCCAGGAGGCCCTCCACCCTCTCCTATTTAAACACCACCCCTCTCGGCCATGAGAGGTGCCGAAACAAACCTTAAGGAAACTCGCCAAAATTGTTCCGGACTCCTCGCAATACACAGAGCGAGTTGATCCCCATCGAGATCCCCCTGCCATTTCTTCTCTCGTGAGCTCAATTTCGCGAGTTGAAATCTAGGCCCAAAACCAGGACACTTCTCCACAGTGAACCAATTCCCAAATTGATTGGTTCTACACCTTCACCAGACCAAGGGAAGGTGTCTAAACCAGCAAAAGCCCCATCTCCAGGCCACCCAGTTGCCCCAGCCTCCAAGCTTTGTGATCGGCTGTGGTAGAAATCACACCTAGACAATTCACCAGACCAGGATACTTCATCTGGAGCTTGCTAGGATCCAATCGAAGGTGCAACAACTCTCAGATCGAAGCCACACTTCTCTGAGCAAAGGTATGAGTTAATTCTTCATCCCGAGCTTCTGGAGATTCTCCATTTCAAATGCTTTAATTTCAATGCATGATAACTGTATAGATGTGTTCGTCTCTTCAACACGAATCCATAGAGCATAAGAACATGAAAATCCATTGAGTATCGAGTGAGATATTAGGGATTTAGTGTGGACGGCTCTCGGGTGAGGATACTTGGGGACGATGAACGGATGCCGTCCATTTAATACACGCGCGGACAGACGGCTCAGATCGCGTCGGATCAGAAGACGGAGCGATACAGCGGGCCCCCGGAGCGCTGAGTCAGATGGCGGCGTCGAATGGGAGCGCGACGCGCGTGCGTTCGGAGCTGCCGAGGTTGACGCGGCGCCGCGTGGATAAATAGAAAATTAGGGGTATTTTCTATTTATTTAATTCCCTAAACTTCAAAAATTCATAACTTTGTGTAGGAAAATCGAGAAAAATAAAATAAAAATACCCTCTTGCTCGGTGAACGAGAGGAGAATAATGTGGAAAAGAAATCATTTAATTTCATCAAGTATTTTATTGTTTATAATTTATTTACTCTCTGCATACATTTAATTCTCCATGCATGTATACAATTCACCATGGCATGAGACCGTAGGGCTTTTGAAGCCTCCGAATTTGGGAACATTTCCTGAATTTTCCAAAGTCGAGGCCATCCCTATGAAGAGTTATTGATTTTTCAAATTCATGTTACTGTTTTGAGTATTTTAATTGCAATAAATAGCATGTTGTGAAATAAATTCTAGGAAAATTTGGTGATGTTCCTTATGACCAGAGAACCCTAGGAAAAATAGGTTTTGAGTTAGTTCATTTAAAACAACCCTAATTGGCTTAAACACTCAAAAACGATCTCTAATTAATTAGAGGTAACCATACACCAAATTGACTTGAAATCAATTCTCCACTAACCTTTAGGATCAGAGGAACTCACCATAAAAATTTGAGGTCAACTGGACTTGGTTAGCCCAACTAATTGGGTTGATTAAGCCATTTAGTCATTTTAAACTTTGAAAATTCATAACTTTCAAAATATCTTTCAAAAATTCACCAAATTGGTTTTGGAGCCTCTCTGATATCAGGGGAATTTAAGAAAATTAAAATTTCAATTTTCTAAAAAAGTTGATTTTTTAATATTATTTTAATATTTTAATAATTAAAAAATAATAAAAATCACAAAAATAATAAAATTCACCAAAATGTCACATTTTGAATTTTAATCACTTAGGAACAAACCCCATATTTTTCTTAGGTCTATTTAGTGAGATATTAAATTTTAAAGCTCTAGGGCAATTTTAAAATTAAAAAAATGTATTTTCTAGCATTTTCACTAAAATAATTCTAATAAATCAAAGAAAAATCAGAAAATTGCAAAATTTGCTTCTCTGACTTCCCTAATATCAGAGAGATTTTTAAAAAATATAAAATTCATTTTTCAACATTTATTTTATTTTTTAAATTAATTAACACTCCAAAACTTAAAATAATTATAATAAAAATAATATAATTCAAAAAATCACCAAAATTGGTCCAAGTGGTCCTATAGTCATTAGGAATGTCCCCTAATTTTCTTAAGGACAGAAACTTTCCCTTGGTCATGTTATTAAATTTTCCTTGAAAATCTCTATTTTCTACTAAAAATAATTATATAAATAAATTAAATACAGAAAAATCACATTTTCTCCTCTCATGTCTTTATTGACATATGAGTGAAGTCACATAAAAATTTAAAGTTCATTTGAGTTCAATTTAGTGAGTTATGAAATTATTAAGCTTGAAGGACAAAATGGTAATTAAAATTTTAACCCTTAATTAAAACTTTAGGTTTAATAAAAAATTAACAAGTAAAATGTTTGATCCTAATCTGATTTGGATGATTGAAATTTAAATAATTAAAGGGTAGAAACCCATTAAGCAATTTAAAATAATTAAACCTTAATTAAATAATTGATTAAATTTGGAAGAATAATAAAATTGGAATTATTAAAATAGGGATATTATTAGGAAGAAATTTATTCTTTAATTTAAAAATCCCTAAATTAATCATCTCATTAATATTCAATTCTTAATTAAAATGATAACTCAAATTCAAAATATTAAAAGACTTAATCATTAAACTAAAATTAAATTATTAAACTCTTTTAAAAAAATTTCAATTAAAATTAAAAAATAAAATTAAATTAAAAATTAAATTAAATTAAGTAAATTAAATTGGATTAAATTAAATTAAATTAAATTAAAATTAAAAGTTGAAGTAAATTAAAGATTAAATTAAATTAAATTAAATAAACAAATTAAATTAAATTGAATGAATAAATTATTAAATTAAATTAAATAAATAAAATAAAATTAAATTAAATTAAAATAAAATTAAATTAAATTAAATTAAATTAAATTAAATCAAATTAAATTAAATTAAATTAAATTAAATTAAATCAAATTAAATTAAAATTAAATCAAATCAAATTAATTTAATGTAACATCAAATCAAACTAAATTGAATTAAATTGAATTAAATTGAATTAAAATTAAATTAAAACTCAATTAAATTAAATTAAATTAAATTAAGTTGAATTAAATATAACATCACCAAAGACATAAAGAATTCAAAATAAATCTAAAACAACTTGAACACTATTCCAAATTTAAACCCATTAATTGAATTTAAACTAAATCACAAATCATTTGAACACCAATTTACCCTCGAAAGCTTTGGTTATTATAACTCCTAAACAGAACATTAAATGAAACGTTACTTCACCTATAGGATATTCAAATGTCCTAGTTCAATGAGCAAGATAACAACAAAACTTGAATTCCCGGACGATTAATTCATTTATATAATTAAATTCATTTGGACTTAAAACAATCCTAGAAATATTGAAAAGATGTTTAAGATTCTTCTTAAGCACTTCCTCAATATGATAGGACATTTATAAGAACAATTGAACTTAATTATTATTTGATGAAGAAAATCGTCTTCAAACCAAAAAAAACACAAGGACCTAGACGTCATAGGAAATGACTAGCTATAGGATTAGGAATTTGGTAGAAAACCATAACCCTTCCCTTAGCTTTACCTAGGAACTTGCTTAAATATTCTAATTGTGTTTTAAGTGCAGCTTGGGATGACGGGAAGACCCTCCAGGTACGTTGTTATGTTATTGCAATTTACTTTCTTGCAATTCACATTATTGCAATTTCATTAATCGCATCGCACTTACTTTTCTTGCATGATAAACAACTGTTGCATGAAAACCCACACCTTTAGGATAGTCCCTAAAACCGAAACCAAAACTAAGTTAAAAGTCATTGCAAGATAAAATTCACCGCCACAACATTTCAAAATATAAAACAACTCAAAATTTAATCACAAACAGTAACACAAAACTATAATTACAACTAAATTAAAACGTCCCGTTGGATGATCGAGAATACCTCGGATGATGTAACCTACGTGTTGCTAACGGGATTTCCCACGGTCTAAATGAAAGTGTGGAACTCATTTAGTTGAGTTTAGTAAATTCATCTGGACTAAGTGAATCCGATAAAAATAATGAAGCCGGAAGGATGGAACCGTGGGATCTTAACCGGTGTCGTTATAATCAACTTTAAGATTTGTTTTAATTAAAACATAAAAAACACTTGGAAATTAAGATTTTCTCTAAACCAAAACACTTTTCTCATCCCCGATTTATGACTTCTAAAACTAAACCTCTGCAACAACAAGGAGCTCGGAGCATGGTGGGCAAGCACGGCCATCGTCATCGCAGAAACCCGAGTCTACTTCAAAGAAACCTTCTTAGAATTAAACAACCAAGCCATAGGATTTCGAGGTAGTTTGCCTAGTGCAACATAAATCCTCAACCTTTGTTAGGCATTTGCACTGCAAATTAAGCCCTAACCGGTCTTAGGATTCCAAGGTAGTCGTTTAGGTACGACATAAACCCTCACATCTTCAAGGCTATTTGTATGAATCTATCATATAAATATAAGTCCTAATTAACTAAAATTGGCAAGATCAAAACATCAAATAAACATTAGGAATTTCCTAAATCCAAGCCAAACAATAGGATAGTCGAGGAATCACCGAAGTTCGCTTCGAATCTGTGATTTCTCCTACTTTTCTTCCTTTGGATTCCTAAAAAAAAATGTTCCAAATTTGATCCATTCCCTATTGAAATTCCAAAATTCAATCCTTTGAAAAACTTACACTTTGAAATTCTTGAGAGCAGAATTATTTATTATTATCGAGAGTTTTCTTAGGTGATTCCCGTCACTTAAGATGTAATTAACTATAGGGGCTTGCCCTTATAGGGAATTTTAAAGAACCTGTGTAATATAAACCCCGTTTAATGCTTTCATATTAAGCAGGGGAATTTATCGGCTTATAAAATTGGTTCGCAGACCAAACGGATGTCACAAATCTTTTAGTTTGTTTAATCGAGCCCCACCGTCAAGCAGTGTGTTTATCCTTAGGGATAGATACACGGTTTGTGGTGCGGTGCTCGTTTATATAAACTATTTGGGATGTGAGATCAGTTTGATTTCATATCTTAAAATCTTCAAATTTAAAATTATTTTCAAAAATCAAATACTACTTTTCAAATTATTTATTTAAATTAAATTAAAAAATTCGCCGACAACTTCTGTTAGGCGACCCCTTTTCAAAATAAAACACACAACCTAAAAATAAGCCGTACAATTTCTGGCGACTCACGTGAGGATGATTCCTCTCTCCATTTTAATCAAATAATTCTGCTTTCAAAAATCGGTAGTGTATCCATGTCCTTAATGGGTCAAACTACCCTTCTTTCCGTTGGGATGCTATGTTCATTTCTACCTTGAACAAGTATAGCCAACATTCTCTCGGATTTAGGAGCCACTATTTAGACACCCCTAAACAGAGAGGTTCCGAGATCCTTCTACCTCATTTCTGAGGTGGGGTGGACCCCCAATAGGTGTTAGTTTAGGAGTGATCCTTTGAGTCGAGAAGTCTGGCATAAGACTTTCTTTTCCTTTCCAACTCCTAATCGGATTCCTTACCTTCTCTACACCTTTGAACATTCCGTTCTAAATAAACAAACCCTCTAATAAGTGATTCTTTTAATAAGTGATTCCTTCTTATAAATACATGAACAAGAATGTGTTCGGACTCTTTTCAATTCCTTTCTTTTCGTCCTAAAGAAAAGAAGCATAACTTGAGACTGACGACCAGAATCTACCCTGTAGAAATGGAAGCCCCGAAACTGATTTTCTCCTTTACCAATAGATTGGACTTCGCTGTCTATAAGGATGAGCTGCCCGACAATGGGATCATCCGATTTGGACAAGGGTTTGAAAATACGAATGTCAAGATCACCGACGTCTCCCTCTTTGCATTGACGAACAAGGTATCCGAAGCCGAGGAGCCGCCGCTCGAGTTCAACCTTAGGTCGACCCGAGAGTTCCCTCCTCTCGCAAAGGATCCCGACTAAGAGGAGTACCGCCGTCCGCAGGAGGACCGTTCTTACTACCCCCATCGGTCTAGTTGTTTCGCACTCGCCCCGACTTCGCCAAATTAAAGGGGAAAGAAATCCGGAATTATGGTAAACCCGTTACCGTGGAGGGTACGGATCTTCTCGTAAGACCTTCGTTTTCGAAATCGGGTCCAGCTCAAGGATTCCGTCACCGACAAGGACCCAAAGAAGAAACGAAGTAGAAGGATCGCTAGAGAAGCCGTAGCCGCCGAAATTGCTTTCCTAGAGGAAATTCCGAGAATCGCCGCGAATATACACCGCTACCGTAATATACACCGCCGCCTCGACTACATACCACTTTTGGGAGGAAGCGGTGTTCCATCCCCTCTCCGCCGCAGAGGACGAGGAGAATGTTCGCAAGATTGCTGCCACGTTACCTCAGCCCGCATATTACGACGATAGCCGCAAGAAAAGTACTAGAATTACGCCGTTTGCTCGACTGCAAACTTTGGTAGAAAAGTTAGCAAAGAAGGAAAACTGCCCCGTATCGGAGATTCTATGAAGGATAGGGCGGGTGCCAGTCAAATCCCGTCTTGGGCCCCGAGTAGAACCCGCCATCATGACAGAAAAGCTAAGCAAAAGAATGAAGGCTAGTCCGCCCGTTGTCGTCTCGAGATTACGGATTAGGGAGGATACCACCTTCCAGACATTTGGCCGAACGCACCATCCGGTCCTAGACCTTCCGTCGCTAGAAGGATGGTATGGCGTCCCACTCATCGGGCGCTTAAGATCGAAACAACAACCTGAGAGAGAAAGTCTCGCCAGGAGGCTGGAATCTGAAGAAAGCGCTACTGCGATAAAGGGGACCCGGCAATTATCGCATGACAACTGCAAAGACACACAGAAAGCCCCGCTAGAAGATACCATGGAAAAGTTGAGAACTGATATCCGACGGTTGGAAAAAGAAAGAGAAGAAAAGTTCGGAGACGAGATTGATTCATCGGAATTCATGGACGACGAATACACAGAAATCAACATGGTTGAGACACGAGCTTCATCAGCTTCGCAAGGTGCTCCTACAGCCGCAGAAAGAGAGGAGCCAGAACTGATGAGAAGACAGCTTCAGGAAAAAGACGACACGATCGCCCAAATGGCGAAAAGGATGGAAGAGATGGCCGTAGCTCCGGCCACTCTCCGCAGTCAAGTACAACCACAAAGAGAGACACCCCGCGAGGTCATTCACATCGTAGACCGAGGAAAGGAGATTACATCCGTCAATGGGGATGATCAGCCGAAAAAGGATACAACACAAAGTATGATCCCCGAAAAGGATATCAAGAACTTGGTAGAACAACGAGTGCGAGAAGCCTTAGCACAATCGAAGAACGGGACATCCATTCGGACGGGTAGACCTTACCCGAAGAATTCGATGCCGTCCAATACCCGAAGGGCTTCGTACCACCTCCGTTCAAGACCTTCGACGGAACCGGGAACCCCCGACAAGCATGTTGCACACTTTCGTGCCGCTTGTTGTAATGCCGGCGGGAGCGATGCATTACTTTTCCGACGAGTTCGTTAGCGATCCGTCGGGAATCACCTTCGACCGGTATGCGGAATTACCAAATGGTTCGTGTGAAGACATTCTCAGAACTAGAGAACCTCTTCATCAAGCGATTCGCCGGGGCTCAGCACCACATCACTATAGGTGATTTAGTGGTAGAGAAACAAAGGTCGAACGAAACTTTGGTGGATTACATACTTCGATGGAGGAACTTAAGCATGAAGTGTGAACCACAACTGCAAGAACAACATGCAATCGTCATTTTACTTAAAAGCATTCACGGCCCGATAGCACTTCTCCTCAAGGGATTCACTATTAAGACTTTCGAGAAGTTGTTAAGCAAGGCCGAAGCTTGCAAGAAGAGGCGAAGCAATTAAGTTTCGCCGACAAGACGGATAAACGAAGCCGGTGAAGACCTTCGAAAAGAAATCCGGGATCGTTGCAGCGAGCTGACAAAGGCAAGCAATCGATGCAAATACCACCGTAACGGCCGCAAAGCAACCACAACAGAATTACCAAGAACCCCGGCCCAACTATCGATCATCTCCGCAAGTATGAACAACCTCTTCGTCCGCAACGTACATTAAGGGAGCTTCGAGCAGAGAATATCCGTTCAAGAATGAAGCAAGTATCGAAAATGTTCCGTAGTCCGATGAAGACTCCAGATTTCCACCGCCGAGCCTAAAAGACCGCAGGAAGTCAACAAGAAAGGTGATCCCAACTTTTGCCCCTACCACCGGATGCTTGGGCACAAGATAGAAGATTGCATTACCTTTAAAAGTTGGCTCAACGACAACCTTCGGAAAAGGAATATAACGATCCCGAAGGAGTACATGAAGGAACCCCAGAAAGGAGGTTCCGTCAATGTTATCTCAACTGATCCCATCATTCCGATAGATCCCTACACGACTGATGATGGATGGACTACCGCCTGGACAAGGTCTTCGAAGAAGATTTTAGACAACATCCGAACCGCCTCGGTGCGAGCTTCAATTCAGAGTTCGAGACCTGTTAAGCCGGTACTATCACTTGCGATAGAAGAACCACCTCAACAGGAGACGATTGAAGAAAAGAAGAAAATCGACGAAGAAGAGAGGACTGAGATTCCTAAGGCTGGACTAGGGGCCGCTTATCCTAGGATAGTTGTTTCCGATTCGGGGAGAAATCCCTCGAACCTCTCGATTTTGTATGATTATCTCGCTCACTTCGGTGGGATCATATAATGATAAGGGTGATGGCGTTGGCTACATTTTGACTGTTTCTAACGATTACGTAACTAGCGACAATCCGGACATCGATTTCGATACCAACGACAATTCTCAAATCATACACAATCTCGATGATCAAAATAACGAAGAAGACATCCATCAAGGAGGCTACGAAAGCTCAACAGGCAACGAATCTATCTGCGAGTTTCGAGGAGCTCCAATCGCAATAGAGTTAGAGCCTTCGCATTCGAAGCTAATCCGGAAGAACCTGTCACTCCGATTCAAGAAGAGACACCGGCAAGCTCAATACTAGATTCAGAAGAAATTACAGAAGTCAACTTAAGAAGTGGAAGAGTTCTACCTCCAAGAATTGGTCCAAAAGATAAAGGAAAGTAGGTGGTTGTTCAAGAAGAACCAACCCCAGCAGAAGAAATACCCATTAGAGAAGAAGCCGAGACACATGGAAATAAAGTGGACTACAACGTGCTAGCCCATCTTAGGAAACTACCGACCAACCGAGCATTTACGATGCTCTCATCTTATCAAAGGAGATGAGAGAAGCTCGATCAAGGCCTTACTTGATCCAGAAATTTGCTTAGCTCAAATGGTCGGAGATTCCTTAGATGAGGTTTGCTCGTTAAAGGAACAGCGAGGTGTTACCTTTACGGACAATGACCTACTACTTGGGACAGTAGATCACAACCGACCGTTGTACATTTCGGTTACAATTGGGAAGTTTACACTCTCCAGAGTATTGGTGGATCCAGGAGCGTCAATCAATATAATGAGTCTTCGAACACTAGCATACTTGGAAATTGATGCTCGTGAGCTCGAGGCCGACAAAATGTTATTAAGAGGATTCAACCAGAAAGGAGAAAGAGCCCTCGGGTCAATAACGCTACTAATGAAGACCGGTGACTTAGCAAAGACAACCGCAAAATTTCACATAATTGATTCGAAACATCGTTCAACGCTCCGTCGGGTCGACCATGGATACATGAAAACAGGATGGTACCATCATCTCTACACCGATGCATCAAATACTACGATGGAGGGGAACAAGTGCATCAAAGGTGACTTGCAACCATTCTCCGTACATGAGATTGGAATCCACGAAGACGCGACTTATTATGCACCACCGAAGAAAACAATCTTCTCCGGAGATACCGTAACAAATGAAGCAAAGAAAGTTCGGGACAACGAAGAACCCGAAGTTCTAGTCCAACGATCACTCACCACTCCCTTCCGGTGAGATGGTGAAGGTTTCTCCATAACTCGCATCCGAGGTCAAGGCCGGGGACGAGGTCGTGGTAGAGACGCTAGGACAGTTCGACAGAGGAAACCAGCCATCAATGTTGATTGGGAAGATAGTTCGAAGAAGAAAAAGAAATCAAACAAGAAGCAGCGGCAATAAGTCAGAAGAAGCCGCAATTCAAGATCTCCCTCGAAGATGAAGAGAACGAAGAATATAAATCAATGTACGAGAAGATTAACCACTGCGTACATACTATGACCCTGACCCCGATCCATTCTAATAAGATTGAGGGTATGGTGGTCAAAGAGGTACATAACGACGGTGCAAGGCCAATCAATTCTACCGTGGTGCTTCTTCCTCCAAAACTGAAAATAATGTACAATTCGAAGATGTCACTTCATCAGAATTAATGGAATTACCTTTTGAGTGGTACTCTCCCTGTGTTCAAAATTTAATTCAACGTGGTTTCTTACCTCGACAATGGACAAAAGGCCAATCACAACATTTTGAAAAATTATGGAATAACTCCGGTCGTCCTCCCAATTCAAAGCATGGTCTCGGATTCGGCACAATAGGGTCAGTTGACGATACTGAGTTTTGCTTGGTTGTCACTTGCGAGCCCAATGAAAACTGCATGGAAACTACAGACGAACTCGAAGATTTACAAATTGGAGACGCTCCACCAGAATTCAAAGAAGAAATCAAATCTACAATAGATGAGTTAACGGAAGTTAACTTAGGTACTAGCGAAGAGCCTAGGCCTACCTTTGTTAGCTCCTTACTCAATAAAGAAGACTCCGAAGAAATAATCAAATTATTAATGGAATTTAAAGACTGTTTTGCTTGGAACTATGACGAGATGCCAGGATTAGCTCCAGAGGTCGCAGTCCATAAGCTAGGAGTGGATCCTACTTCGTCCCCGGTCGGACAAGGTCCCGGAAGAATGCATCTAGAAATCGAACAACAAGTCATACCGAAGTTAAAAAGCTAATAGACGCTAAATTTGTCCGTGAAGAACAATACCCGACTTGGCTAGCCAATGTAGTGCTAGTCGAAAGAAGAATGGTCGGATCGGAATTTGTGTGGATTTCAGAGATTTAAACAAGGCATGTCCAAAGGATGAATTCCCTCTACCGATCCCGGAACTGATGATCGACATTGCTTCAACTCATGAGATATTCTCGTTCATGGATGGATCTTCAGTGATACAACCGGATAAAAATGGCTCCGTAAGATGAAAAGCTTACGAGCATTCGAACGCCGATCGGAGTATTTTGCTACACAATGGATGCCATTCGGACCGAAGAACGCAGGAGCAACCTACCGGAGAGCAATGACAAGAATTTTTGATGATCTCATCCACAATCAAGTCGAATGCTACGTGGACGATGTGGTCATCAAAAGCAAAGTAAAGGAAAACCACTCGTATGATTTGAGAATTGTTTTCGAACGATTAAGACAATTTAACCTTAAGATGAATCCCTTAAAATGCGCCTTCGGCGTCACCTCCGGAAATTCTTAGGATTCGTTGTCCGACATCGTGGAATTGAAATCGACCCGGAGAAGATTAAAGCTATCTTAGAAATGCCGCCTCCCAAAACCTTAAAACAATTACGATCTTTTCAAGGGAAGTCGGCATATCTTCGACGCTTTATCTCAAACTTGTCGAGTAGGTGTCGACCTTTCTCGGCACTAGTTAAAAAGGACGCCAAATTTATTTGGGAAGAGAAATGCCGAAGGCCTTCGAGGACATTAAACAATATTTAATGACACCTCTCGTCTTAGCGCCCCGGCCTCGAGTAGACCGCCGATACTTTACACCGCGGCTTTAGACGACTCTCTCGGAGCCCTGTTAGCCTGTGTCAATGATGAGGGTAAAGAAAATGCTCTTTACTACTTAAGCCGTCGTTTACTTCCGACGGAAGTAAGGTATCCCGCAATTGAAAAGCATTGTTTGGCCCCGATCTTCGCCGCTCAAAAGCTCGGGCACTACATGCTTTCTCATAAGGTCAACCTAATCTCGAAGTTTAATCCATTGCAATACTTGATGACTCGTCCAACACTTTCCGGCAGACTTGCCAGATGGTCAATGATATTATTGAAATTCGATATAACTTTCGTGCCTCTTCGTGCCGTAAAGGGACAAGTCTTAGCGGACTTCTCGCAAAGACACCCTTTGCCGCCGAATCTCCTCTCAATGACGATCCGCGGATGAACAAATAATGAACCTAGAAGACCTTGATGATCGACGTTGGGAATTGTATTTCGACGGAGCATCTTCGACACACAAAGACGAAGAATCGCAAGTGATAGTGCCCGGTAAGGCGGAATCGGGCTAATCTTTATAACACCCGAGCGGGGGATGTTAAGATACTCCTACCACTTGACGAACCGTGTACAAACAACGAAGCTGAATACGAAGCCCTCATAACGGGATCGGAATTAACTATTCGGATGGGGATAACGGACATCAACATCTACGGGGATTCGCAGTTAATCATTCAACGGATCGCTGGACAAGATAGAATTTTTAAACCAAGACTCGAGCAATACTTCCAAGTATGCCATACAAATTGTTGAACGATTCCAAATGTGACAATCTACAAAATTCCCGGAAAAGAAAACTCTTTAGCGAGATGCGCTAGCCCGTCTAGCAAAAGAATTTGCCCGCTTGCAAGATGAATCGATAGAAGTGTCGATTCACGGACGTCGAGTCCTATCACGACTCGACATAGACACAATACACAAATCGAAAAAGAAAAAGAATCGATTGAAGTAGTGGCGAGAAAACACGAGAAGATCGGCGACATCCATTGATGGACTACCCGCAAACGAGAAAGCTACCGGACGATAGGTGGCTAGCCCATCGGATCAAGAAAAGAACTCGTCCTACGCATTAATAAACAACACATTGTACGGAAGGTCTTTTGATCAAATGTGGCTAAGGTGCCTAAGTGGGTCCGAGGCCCGTGAAATCGTTAAGGAAGTGCATTCGAGACTCTGTGGCGCTCACCGATCGAGTCCGAAGATGAAAATGAAAATTAAAAGACTAGGGTACTACTGGCCCTCGATGATGACCGACTGCATGAAAACCGCCAAGAGCTGTCACCAATGCCAAGTACACGAAGTGGTTCTACACCAACCTCCAAATGTGCTGCACCCGACAATTGCGTCGTGGCCATTTGAATGTTGGGGCACAGATATAGTGGGTCCAATAGAACCACCATCTTTAAAAGGAGATCGCTTCATTCTTGCGGCTACGGATTACTTTTCCAAGTGGGCGGAGGCGGCTCCACTCGGAGAAGTGAAAGCACACCACGTGCTGCGGCTTTTCAAGAACCAAGTTGTCTACCGTTTCGGAGTGCCGCGCGAGATTATCTCGGATAATGGGTCGACATTCAGAAGCACACCAATCAACAATTTTGTCAGGAAACATGGAATCGACTGGCGATACTCAACAATTTACTACCCAAGAGCAAACGGCCTCGCTGAAGCTTTTAATAAAACTCTCGTTCAAATCTTGAAGAAAATCTTGGACGATAATAAGAGAAATTGGCACGAGAAGTTGTTAGAAGCCTTATGGGCCGACCGGACAACCTTCAGAACTCCTACTCAAGCTACACCTTACGCTCTGGTGTATGGGTCCGAGGCAGTGTTACCTTTAGAGGTTCAACTTCCTTCACTCGAATTGCAGCTTGCAAATAAGATTACGACGAAGAGAACGCCGAATTACGACTTGAAGAATTAGAAAGCCCGGAAGGGAAAAGACTTGCAGCGCAACAAAATTTAGAACTATACCAAGCTAAGATGGTTCAAGCCCATGACAAACTGGTCCGCCCAAGAACCTTCAAAGTTGGTGACTTAGTTCTCGTTCTCAAGAGACTTATTTTTGCACACCGCAAGATAGGAGGAAAATTTGAACCCACTTGGGAAGGACCGTTTGTGGTTGAAGCAGTATACTCAGGAGGTTCCTACCAACTAGTGAATTGCCATGGAGAACGACATATGCTTCTGATCAACGGACGATACTTGAAAAAGTATTACGCTACCTGATGTTTCGAAGGACTGAATTCTTCACCCCTAAGAAACACGGGCGAAGTAATTACTTATGATTGGGTCCGAACCCAAAAAATAATAAAATGTGTTAAAATAAATAAAGTTATGATAATTAAGTTTTCCTTGTTTCCTTTTCCAAATCAAAATCTCTTTCCTGATCTTATCCCGCTTCATTCCTGTTAAATTTTAAAATATGAGAAGAAATAAAATATATGTCTTTAATAAACATTTTCTTAATGTTCTTGTTCTTAGCACAGCCCCTGATCCTTTTCCTTGTCTTTTCGCGGGGAAATGTCGAATGGGCGGTTGGTCCCGAACTTTAAGAATGGCGTAAGCCTCGCACTCGATGAAAAGAGGGTGAAAGATGGAGCGATAATCGAGATTGACTCGGATTTCGCACCGAGCGGGCCTACGATACGAGGAAAGTGGTCGGGTCCCGGTTGATCGAGAAGAACCGCCCGGCGACACGGTGATGAAAGTGGGTGGCCCAAGCCACCAATCCAAAGCAGAAGAAAAGAAAGGCAAACATTGAAGAAGACAAGAAAATGAAGTCTGTAGTGGCTACAGCAGAGGGCAGGCTTGTCAGCGCCGCGCCCACAGATATTCAAGAAGTTCGAAGGGCTACTCTCACAGCAACACAACGAAGAAATAAGAATCGCCGTATCCGTAAGATGTTAACAAAACTAACTGCGGACCAGCGCGAAGAGACGAGTCTACTATCGCCGCGACGTACACTTCAAGGACACCGGTTCACCGGAACACGAAAAAGGAGGCCGGCTCCTAGGATACCGTAAAGAACCAGAAAAATCTCACGAAGATCAAAAGAAAGAAGGCTACCACGCCACCGGATAGAACCACCAGTAATGCATGAACTTGTTGCAGAAGCAACCTCGGGGGATGTCCCGACGGACATCATCCCTGAGGAGCCGAGGTATGTAGGAGAACGTGAAGGGATTGAACCGTATATCCCACAATATGTCACCAGGCCTCGCCATCTGCAGATCATTCCGGAATACGAGCTGGAGAGAATGCAGAATGTTGAAAAGAAAACCTTTGAATACTTCAAGAGAATTAGAGGCAGAAGGATCAACATACTAGAGGGCCTCGAGCTACATACGTACGTATTCTCGTAGTATGAACAACGAAGCAAATCGTGGATTGTATCCGGGATTTGAAAAGAATGGGCCGAGTAGGCCGCCTAAGGGAAAATACCTACTCGAACCCCGGAGATGGATGCCGTGGAAGGGAAGAATCACAATACAATGCGGATGCTGCTACAACTTTGCTTCGAAGACAGAGAAGGAAACCCTCCGGAATACTCCGTCATGGGCAAGTGGATCCGATGCCATTAGTCATCAAGAGAATGGTAAAAAGATTGATAACATGGAGGGTACCGCCAGCAGATTGCATACCAAATAGTTGCATTATCAACATCTACAAACAGGGTGACTGCATACCCCCACATATAGATCACCACGACTTTGTCAGACCCTTTTGCACGGTCTCTTTCCTGAACGAGTGTAACATCATGTTTGGATCTGACCTCCGGATAGCAGGCCCGGGTGAGTTCCGAGGGCCAGTGAAGATACCTTTACCGGTAGGTTCCGTCATGATACCGAAGGGCAACGGAGCGGATATCACTAAGCATTGCATACCGAGAGTACCGAGTGAAGCGGATCTCGGTTACTTTCGAAGGATGGACGACAACGAAGACACCTTACCATTTCCAACCGGACCACGAGCTAGAGAGCCTCCGGCCTTACGAGTCGTGAGTTACATGGAAAATATCACACCTCCAATGTACATCCATCCGGCATCCTTGCCGAGGATGGCTTGGAAGGTGATGTTATTAACCATGTACCCCACTATTCGTACATGGATTTTTGACGGATGCTTCTTTTGATGGATCGACGAAGATCATACATAGTCCGTTTTGAGTCTACATGGATTGTATGAAATATATTCCGCATCAAGATGTATGATGTATCTTCTACATGATTGGAATGAAAGTGACCATGTCACATTTTTGGCCTTCACCTCTTTTGTGCAAATTGATTGGGAAACGCCATTAAAGTTAAATGAACTTCGAACAAAGAACAGAAAAGAAATAAAAAAAGAGAATAAAAGAAAACTTTCCTTAAAAAATCTAAAAAATGACGAACACCAAATTCACATGAACATTAAATAAACGATAAAATAAAATTTGAATCATTAAAAGATAAACAAAATCAACATAAATTTCAAATCAAATCTTAAATCAAATTTCAATCGAGTTCAAACTCATCCTTCCAAATCTCAAATTCGATCTCTCCAGATTTCAAATCTCAATCAAATTCAAATTCAATTTCTTCCAAATCTCAAATCAAATTCTCAATCAAATTTCAAATTCAATTTCTTCCAAATCTCAAATCAAATTCTCAATCAAATTCCAAATTCAATCTTCCAAATCTCAAATTCAATCTCTCCAGATTTCAAATCTCAATCAAATTCAAATTTTTGGGTCGAGGATTTTACATCCAAGACTGCACTGCATTAGGATTCTTTCCCTATTGCACTGAAATACATCAAATTCAAATTTTTGGGTCGAGGATTTTACATCCAAGACTGCACTGCTTTAGGATTCTTTCCTATCGCACCGAAATACATCAAATTCAAACTTTTGGGTCGAGGATTTTACATCCAAGATCGCACTCGCTTTAGGATTCTTTCCTATTGCACCGAAATACATCAAATTCAAACTTTTGGGTCGAGGATTTTACATCCAAGACCGCACTCTGCTTTAGGATTCTTTCCCTATTGCACTCGAAATACATCAAATTCAAACTTTTGGGTCGAGGATTTTACATCCAAGACCGCATCGCTTTAGGATTCTTTCACTATTGCACCGAAATACATCAAATTCAAACTTTTGGGTCGAGGATTTTACATCCAAGACCGCACTCGCTTTAGGATTCTTTCCCTATCGCACCGAAATACATCAAATTCAAACTTTTGGGTCGAGGATTTTACATCCAAGACCGTACCGCTTTAGGATTCTTTCCCTATTGCACCGAAATACATCAAATTCAAACTTTTGGGTCGAGGATTTTACATCCAAGATCGCACTCGCTTTAGGATTCTTTCCCTATTGCACTCGAAATACATCAAATTCAAACTTTTGGATTTTACATCCAAGATCGCATCGCTTTAGGATTCTTTCCCTATTGCACTAAAATACATCAAATTCAAACTTTTGGGTCGAGGATTTTACATCCAAGACCGCACCGCTTTAGGATTCTTTCCCTATTGCACCTTGAAATACATCAAATTCAAACTTTTGGGTCGAGGATTTTACATCCAAGACCGCATCGCTTTAGGATTCTTTCCTTATTGCACCGAAATACATCAAATTCAAACTTTTGGGTCGAGGATTTTACATCCAAGACCGCACCGCTTTAGGATTCTTTCCCTATTGCACCGAAATAAATCAAATTCAAACTTTTGGGTCGAGGATTTTACATCCAAGACCGCATCGCTTTAGGATTCTTTCCCTATCGCACCTGAAATATATCAAATTCAAACTTTTTTAGGGTTGAGGATTTTACATCCAAGATCGCATTTCTTTAGGATTCTTTCCTATTGCACTCGAAATACATCAAATTCAAACTTTTGGGTCGAGGATTTTACATCCAAGATCGCATCGCTTTAGGATTCTTTCCCTATTGCACTGAAATACATCAAATTCAAACTTTTGGGTCGAGGATTTTACATCCAAGATCGCACTCGCTTTAGGATTCTTTCCTATTGCACCGAAATACATCAAATTCAAACTTTTCGGGGTCGAGGATTTTACATCCGAAACTCGCATCGCTTTAGGATTCTTTCCCTATTGCACTCGAAATACATCAAATTTAAATTCTTGGGGTTGAGGATTTTACATCCGAGACCGCATCGCTTTAGGTTCTCTCCCTATCGCAATGAAATAAATCAAAAATCAAATTCTTGGGGTCAAGGATTTTACATCCGAGACTGCATTGCTTTAGGATTCTTTCCCTACCGCAATGAAATACACCAAAATCAAACTCTTGAGGTTAAGGATTTTACATCCAATACCGCATTACTCTGAGATCTCTCCTCATTGTAATGATTCAATCCGATAGATTCAATTTTCTTTTGGGGTTGAAGATCTTACATCTAAAACCACAAAATTCCAATTTTCATTTCAAATCAAATCCCTTCAAATTAATTTTGACAAAACTTCAATCTAAATTAAAACTCCAAACTAAAATATAAGTTCACACGTCAAACTTAAACTAAAACAAAATGAAATCTAAATTGAAATTCTCCCAGGTCATGTGATTCGGGATTCACCTCCTTTTCTTTTCCCCAGCGAGAGTTCAGGTATCTCCAGTTTCAAAGATATACTTGACACTCCCCAGTGGAAACTTTTCCACTTCGTCCTGAGTTTGTCACTTGGACGTCTGTGTTGGTTTTGCTGATTGCTTCGGTCAACACCAATACGCGCGGTGTGCTCCGTCAGCTCACCACACCTATTAGGGGTCCATTTGTTGACCTCATTTTTGATGAGGTCTTCTTTCTTCCCTTTAGTACTTAGGATCTAGCACTTAGGCTTTTCCTTTGACTATCTTAGAGGACTAGAATTGGGACCCACCTTTTAGAAATTCAAACCAATTCTTAACTCCCCGCAAACTCCACAAACTCGATCGTAGACCCCTAATCACCTGGAGGGTCGAAATCAAATGTGGAAGTTTAAAGGATGAGTTCCTATAGGACTCTTTGGCCTTAGGACCGCCCAGGTGGCCCTGGTCCAGTGAAGGGGCCGACTTACACACACTACACTTATACACTACACCTACACATTACACTTCCACACACCTCCTAAAACTACACCCATACCTAACTCGACCTCTCGACTCATGTAGGTGATTCACATGGATGGTCCTTAACCCCTAAGCCCTCGGCAAGAGGGTTAGGAACAACATAGTGAATGCCTCAAATGAGTCCCTTCATGGCTCATGTGGGCTTGATATGGCTTCATGGCTCAACCAAAATGATTTCATTCCACTTACATCCACCCAATCTTCAATTTTCCAAATTTTCGATTTTTGACCCCGAGACCCTACACCCGCTAGCTTTACCCAAAACTCTTGAAATTACCCAAATTTTTGCAAAATTTCCAAATTACCCAAAATTCTCCAAAATCATTCCCAAATATTTCCACATTACTCAAATTGATCATCCATACCCAAAAATTCCAAAAATTCCAAAAATACCTCCCAATACCCTCCAAATACCCAAAATCCCCCTCTTGACCCAAAGATCCAAAAATTTAGAAAATTCCCAGAAAATTCCAGAAAATCCCAAATATTCCCAATTTCATTTTGTTCAACTACACCTTAGGCCAATTTTGTCAATTTACCCCACTTTTGTCAAAACCCCCAATTTGACCCATTTTAACCCAAAGTGAACCCAATGTCAAACCAAACCTACCCAATTAACCCCAAATCTTTTCTAAATCTTCCTTAACATTCCCACAAACAAAACACTAACATGATTTGCCCAAAATTTAGACCAAAACCCCACTCAAATTCAACCCAAAGCTAAAAGGCCCATTTTTGACCTAAACCCAAACCTAACCCAAATGAGCCCAAACCCCAAAATCAAAACCCAACCAAAGTCAAAACCTCTTTGAAACACTCCCATAAACATTTCTCAACATTAATTTTACATCAATTTCAACCCTAGCCCAACATTGGCCCAAGTTAGCCCAATTTGGCCTACATAGGCCCACTTACCAAATAAACCCAAATTCAAACCAATTGAACTCCAAATCACACCAAATTGACTCCAAGCCCTTCATAGAACATCCCTAAACCAATTATGACATTTATTTGACAAATTTCTTCACAAAATCTTTACCCAAATGCCCATCCTAAAATCAAAAAAGCCCATTTCCCTTAAACTTTCCTAAAAGCCCACTTCCTTCAAATTCAAAAGCCCAAATTCATCCAAAGCCCATATGACATTTCCCCTCATCATACTTTCAATTAAACTCAATACCTAAGTCCTAAATTCATCATCAAATAATTCCAAATCAAGCCTCATGCCAAATCACCCCTAAATACCAAAATTTTCCTTAAATCCATTTCCATGAAATTGACTTCACTTTTCCCAAGCCAAAGATGAGCCATGCAAGCCATGGAAGGCTTGACATGTGATCAAGCCATTAATGGAAAAAGGAGGGGCCCCTTTCCTAATCCTCCTTGAACCTTTTTTTACCTTAAGCATGTCACACACTAAACCATGCTTAGCCACCTCATCATGGATGGAGACCACACCATTCTCTCTTGGTCGACCCAAGTGACCCTTTTCAGCCCAAGACCAGGCCTCGGGTGGTGAACCTAGCCCAAAACCATGGGTTGACTCATTTGAACCCAAAATGGTCTTCCCCCCATTCCATTTCAATCCAAGCTCTTTACACATGACATTTGCCAATTGCCTGCACCAAGTCCCACTACGACCCACCGACCTTGAGGGTGACCCATGCTCGGCCGGCCGACCACCGAGCCGCCGGAAAACACCATGGCCGAGAGCTCGCATGTGATCCCAACTTGGAATTTTCACTCGCCGAGTCGCCCCATCCCCAAGTGGCCATTGGAGCTGTTCTTCTCTTGCCAGAGCAGGCGATCCCAAGCCCTAACTCTCCACAGGAGGCCCTCCACCCTCTCCTATTTAAACACCACCCCTCTCGGCCATGAGAGGTGCCGAAACAAACCTTAAGGAAACTCTACCAAAATTGTTCCGGACTCCTCCCCATACACGAGCACTTGATCCCCATCGAGATCCCCTGCCATTTCTTCTCGCGAGCTCGATTTCGGAGTTGAAATCTAGGCCCAAAACCAGGACACTTCTCCACGGTGAACCAATTCCCAAATTGATTGGTTCTACACCTTCACCGGACCAAGGGAAGGTGTCCACCAGCAAAAGCCCCATCTCCAGGCCACCCAGTTGCCCTAGCCTCCAAGCTTTGTGATCGGCTGTGGTCTTAATCACACCTAGACAATTCACCAGACCAGGAGACTTCATCTGGAGCTTGTTAGGATCCAATCGAAGGTGCAACAACTCTCAGATCGAAGCCACACTTCTCTGAGCAAAGGTATGAGTTAATTCTTCATCCCGAAGCTTACGGAGATTCTCCATTTCAAATGCTTTAATTTCAATGCATGATAACCGTATAGATGTGTTCGTCTCTTCAACACGAATCCATAAAGCATAAGAACATGAAAATCCATTGAGTATCGAGTGAGATATTAGGGATTTAGTGTGGACGGCTCTCGGGTGAGGATACTTGGGGACGATGAACGGATGCCGTCCATTTAATACACGCGCAGACAGACGGCTCAGATCGCGTCGGATCAGAAGACGGAGCGATACAGTGGGCCCTGGGAGCTCTGACTCAGATGGCGGCATCGAATGGGAGCGCGACGAGTGTGCGTTCGGAGCTGCCGAGGTTGACGCGGCGTCGCGTGGATAAATAGAAAATTAGGGGTATTTTCTATTTATTTAATTCCCTAAACTTCAAAAATTCATAACTTTGTGTAGGAAAATCAGAAAAATAAAATAAAAATACCCTCTTGCACAGTGAACAGAGGAAAATAATGTGGAAAAGAAATCATTTAATTTCATCAAGTATTTTATTTTTTATAATTTATTTACTCTCTGCATACATTTAATTCTCCATGCATGTATACAATTCACCATGGCATGAGACCATAGGGCTTTTGAAGCCTCCGAATTTGGGAACATTCCCCGAATTTTCCAAAGTCGGAGGCCATCCCTATGAAGAGTTGTTGATTTTTCAAATTCATGTTACTGTTTTGAGTATTTTAATTCCAATAAATAGCATGCTGTGAAATAAATTCTAGGAAAATTTGGTGATGTTCCTTATGACCAGAGAACCCTAGGAAAAATAAGTTTTGAGTTAGTTCATTTAAAACAACCCTAATTGGCTTAAACACTCAAAAAAGATCTCTAATTAATTTGAGCTAACCATACACCAAATTGACTTGAAATCAATTCTCCACTGACCTTTAGGATCAGAGGAACTCACCATAAAAATTTGAGGTCGACTTGGACTTGGTTAGCCCAACTAATTGGGTTGATTAAGCCATTTAGTCATTTTAAACTTTGAAAATTCATAACTTTCAAAATATCTTTCAAAAATTCACCAAATTGGTTTTGGAGCCTCTCTGATATCAGGGAATTTAAGAAAATTAAAATTTCAATTTTCTAAAAAGTTGATTTTTTAATATTATTTTAATATTTTAATAATTAAAAAATAATAAAAATCACAAAAATAATAAAATTCACCAAAATGTCACATTTTGAATTTTAATCACTAGGAACAAACCCCATATTTTTCTTAGGTCTATTTAGTGAGATATTAAATTTTAAAGCTCTAGGGCAATTTTAAAATTAAAAAAATGTATTTTCTAGCATTTTCACTAAAATAATTCTAATAAATCAAAGAAAAATCAGAAAATTGCAAAATTTGCTTCTCTGACTTCCCTGATATCAGAGAGATTTTTGAAAAATATAAAATTCATTTTTCAACATTTATTTTATTTTTAAATTAATTAACACTCCAAAACTTAAAATAATTATAATAAAAATAATATAATTCAAAAAATCACCAAAATTGGTCCAAGTGGTCCTCTGGTCATTAGGAATGTCCCCTAATTTTCTTAAGGATAGAAACTTTCCCTTGGTCATGTTATTAAATTTTCCTTGAAAATCTCTATTTTCTACCAAAAATAATTATATAAATAAATTAAATACAGAAAAATCACATTTTCTCCTCTCATGTCTTTATTGACATATGAGTGAAGTCACATAAAAATTTAAAGTTCATTTGAGTTCAATTTAGTGAGTTATGAAATTATTAAGCTTGGAGGGCAAAATGGTAATTAAAATTTTAACCCTTAATTAAAACTTTAGGTTTAATAAAAAATTAACAAGTAAAATGTTTGATCCTAATCTGATTTGGATGATTGAAATTTAAATAATTAAAGGGTAGAAACCCATTAAGCAATTTAAAATAATTAAACTTTAATTAAATAATTGATTAAATTTGGAAGAATAATAAAATTGGAATTATTAAAATAGGGATATTATTAGGAAGAAATTTATTCTTTAATTTAAAAATCCCTAAATTAATCATCTCATTAATATTCAATTCTTAATTAAAATGATAACTCAAATTCAAAATATTAAAAGACTTAATCATTAAACTAAAATTAAATTATTAAACTCTTTTAAAAAAATTTCAATTAAAATTAAAAAAATAAAATTAAATTAAAAATTAAATTAAATTAAGTAAATTAAATTGGATTAAATTAAATTAAATTAAATTAAAATTAAAAGTTGAAGTAAATTAAAGATTAAATTAAATTAAATTAAATAAATAAAATAAATTAAATTGAATGAATAAATTAAATTAAATTAAATTAAATAAATAAAATCAAATTAAATTAAATTAAAATCAAATTAAATTAAATTAAATTAAATTAAATTAAATCAAATTAAATTAAATTAAATTAAATCAAATTAAATTAAAATTAAATCAAATCAAATTAATTTAATGTAACATCAAATCAAACTAAATTGAATTAAATTGAATTAAAATTAAATTAAAACTCAATTAAATTAAATTAAGTTGAATTAAATATAACATCACCAAAGACATAAAGAATTCAAAATAAATCTAAAACAACTTGAACACTATTCCAAATTTAAACCCATTAATTGAATTTAAACTAAATCACAAATCATTTGAATACCAATTTACCCTCGAAAGCTTTGGTTATTATAACTCCTAAACAGAACATTAAATGAAACGTTACTTCACCTATAGGATATTCAAATGTCCTAGTTCACTGAGCAAGATAACAACAAAACTTGAATTCCCGGACGATTAATTCATTTATATAATTAAATTCATTTGGACTTAAAACAATCCTAGAAATATTGAAAAGATGTTTAAGATTCTTCTTAAGCACTTCCTCAATATGATAGGACATTTATAAGAACAATTGAACTTAATTATTCTTTGATGAAGAAAATCGTCTTCAAACCAAAAAAAACACAAGGACCTAGACGTCATAGGAAATGACTAGCTATAGGATTAGGAATTTGGTAGAAAACCATAACCCTTCCCTTAACTTTACCTAGGAACTTGCTTAAATATTCTAATTGTGTTTTAAGTGCAGCTTGGGATGACGGGAAGACCCTCCAGTACGCTGTTATGTTATTGCGATTTACTTTCTTGCAATTCACATTATTGCAATTTTATTAATCGCATCGCACTTACTTTTCTTGCATGATAAACAACTTGTTGCATGAAAACCCACACCTTTAGGATAGTCCCTAAAGCTGAAACCAAAACTAAGTTAAAAGTCATTGCAAGATAAAATTCACCGCCACAACATTTCAAAATATAAAACAACTCGAAATTTAATCACAAACGTAACACAAAACTACAATTACAACTAAATTAAAACGTCCTGTTGGATGATCGGGAATACCTCGGATGATGTAACCTATGTGTTGCTAACGGGATTTCCCACGGTCTAAATGAAAGTGTGGAACTCATTTAGTTGAGTTTAGCAAATTCATCTGGACTAAGTGAATCAGATAAAAATAATGATGCCGGAAGGATGGAACCGTGGGATCTTAACCGGTGTCGTTATAATCAACTTTAAGATTTGTTTTAATTAAAACATAAAAAACACTTGGAAATTAAGATTTTCTCTAAACCAAAACACTTTTCTCATCCCCCGATTTATGACTTCTAAAACTAAACCTCTGCAACAACAAGGAGCTCGGAGCATGGTGGGCAGCACGGCCATCGTCATCAGCAAAACCTGAGTCTACTTCAGCAAAACCTTCTTAGAATTAAACAACCAAGCCATAGGATTTCGAGGTAGTTTGCTTAGTGCAACATAAATCCTCAACCTTTGTTAGGCATTTGCACTGCAAATTAAGCCCTAACCGGTCTTAGGATTCCGAGGTAGTCGTTTGGGTACGACATAAATCCTCACATCTTCAAGGCTATTTGTATGAATCTATCATATAAATATAAGTCCTAATTAACTAAAATTGGCAAGATCAAAACATCAAATAAACATTAGGACTTTCCTAAATCCAAGCCAAACAATAGGATAGTCGGGAAATCACCGAAGTTCGCTTCGAATCTGTGATTTCTCCTACTTTTCTTCCTTTGGATTCCCAAAACAAAATGTTCCAAATTTGATCCATTCCCTATTGAAATTCCAAAATTCATTCCTTTGAAAAACTTACACTTTGAAATTCTTGAGAGCAGAATTATTGATTATTATCGAGAGTTTTCTTAGGTGATTCCCATCACTTAAGATGTAATTAACTATAGGGGCTTGCCCTTATAGGGAATTTTAAAGAACCTGAGTAATATAAACCCCGTTTAATGCTTTCATATTAAGCGGGGAATTTGTCGGCTTATAAAATTGGTTCGCAGACCAAACGGATGTCGAAATCTTTTAGTTTGTTTAATCGAGCCCCACCGTCAAGCGAGTGTGTTTATCCTTAGGGATAGATACACGGTTTGTGGTGCGGTGCTCGTTTATATAAACTATTTGGGATGTGAGATCGGTTTGATTTCATATCTTAAAATCTTCAAATTTAAAATTATTTTCAAAAATCAAATACTACTTTTCAAATTATTTATTTAAATTAAATTAAAAAATTCGCCGACAACTTCTGTTAGGCGACCCCTTTTCAAAATAAAACACACAACCTAAAAATAAGCCGTACAATATTTTCTCTCTCCGGTTATTGGATCCTGACACAGAAATCATGGCTTTCCTCCAACTAAATATTGACATCGACATTTTGAAAAATGGAATATGACATCCATTTTCTCTCCTGGTAAATCCCCTTTCAAACACAAAAGGAATATTCCTTCTCAAAAACCGACAAACAAGACATTTGACATCCTCTAGGAGCGATATGACATCCACTCCTCTCCTGATCATTATGCAACATCTCTTAGACCACTTCGGTCAATGCCAATATGTGCAGAATACTTATATAGTATTCTACACATATTGGGGGCCCTTTTGTTGACCTCATTTTACAATGAGTCAATACCTTTTGACCTAACAAGTCAATTTTGGTCAAATTGGTCAAACCAAACCAAATGACCTACCCTGTTGACCCTATAAGTCAACCTTATGACCTAAAAAGTTAACTTAGGTCAAATTTGTCAAACTAGACTTAATGACCGACCATGTTAGCTAAAAAGTCAACTTTGGTCAAATTGGTCAAACTAGACCTAATGACCCAACTTGTTGACCCCATAGGTCAACCTTATGACCTAAAAAGTCAACTTTGGTCAAAATGGTCAAACCAGACCCAGTAACCAACCCTGTTGACCCCATAGGTCAACCTTATGACCTAAAAAGTCAACTTTGGTCAAATTAGTCAAACCAGACCAAATGACCTACCCTGTTGACCTTATAGGTCAACCTTATGACCTAAAAAGTTAACTTTGGTCAAATTTGTCAAACCAGACTTAATGACCGACCATGTTGCCCCTATAGGTCAACCTTATGACCTAAAAAAACAACTTTGGTCAAATTGGTCAAACTAGACCTAATGACCCACCCTGTTGACCCCATAGGTCAACCTTATGACCTAAAAAGTCAACTTTGGTCAAAATGGTCAAACCAGACCCAGTAACCAACCCTGTTGACCCCATAAGACAACCTTATGACCTAAAAAGTCAACTTTGCTCAAAATGATCAAACCAGACCCAGAGACCAACCCTTTTGACCCCATAGGTCAACCTTATGACCTAATAAGTCAACTTTGGTCAAAATGGTCAAACCAGACCCAGTGACCAACCCTGTTGACCCCATAGGTCAACCTTATGACCTAAAAAGTCAACATTGGTCAAAATGGTCAAACCAGACCCAATGACCAACCCTGTTGACCCCATAGGTCAACCTTATGACCTAAAAAGTCAACTTTGGTCAAATTGGTCAAACCAGACCTAATGACCTACCCTGTTGACCCCATAGGTCAACCTTATGACCTAAAAAGTCAACTTTGGTCAAAATGGTCAAACCAGACCCAGTGACCAACCCTGTCGACCCCATAGGTCAACTTTATGACCTAAAAAGTTAACATTAGTCAAATTGGTCAAACCAGACCCAGTGACCAACCCTGTTGACCCCATAGGTCAACCTTATGACCTAAAAAGTCAACTTTGGTCAAATTGGTCAAACCAGACCTAATGACCTACCCTGTTGACCCCATAGGTCAACCTTATGACCTAAAAAGTCAACTTTGGTCAAATTGGTCAAACCAGACCTAATGAACTACCCTGTTGACCCTATAAGTCAACCTTATGACCTAAAAAGTCAACTTTGGTCAAATTGGTCAAACTAGACCTAATAACCTACCCTGTTGACCCTATAGGTCAACCTTATGACCTAAAAAGTCAACTTTGGTCATATTGGTCAAACCAGACCTAATGACCTACCCTGTTGACCCCATAGGTCAACCTTATGACCTAAAAAGTCAACTTTGGTCAAATTGGTCAAACCAGACCTAATGACTGCCACCGTTGACCCTATGGAGTCAACCTTATGACCTAAAAAGTTAACTTTGGTTAAATTGGTCAAACCAGACCTAATGACCCACCTTGTTGACCCCATAGGTCAACCTTATGACCTAAAAAGTCAACTTTGGTCAAAATGGTCAAATCAGACCCAGTGACCAACCCTGTTGACCCCATAGGTCAACCTTATGACCTAAAAGTCAACTTTGGTCAAAATGGTCAAACCAGACCCAGTGACCAACCCTGTTGACCCCATAGGTCATCCTTATGACCTAAAAAGTCAACATTAGTCAAAATGGTTAAACTAGACCCAGTGACCAACCCTGTTGACCCATAAGTCAACCCTTTCACCCAATGACACATTTAAGACCCCACAATGACAAAATCACAAATACTTGGACATTTTAAAATTAAAATGATCAATTTGAGATAATTAGGTCAACCCAAGTCAAAATTAGTCAACACCTTATCTATTTTGATTAAAATAGATAAAAATGAAATAAAAATAACAAAATTAATCAAATAATTAATTTCAAAATTATTTTGATTAATTAAAGTGATTAATGATTTAATTTTCAATATTTTAATTAAATGACATAATTAATTAAAATCATAAAATGACAAAAATGATAAAATTAATCAATTAATTAAATTGAAATTATTTTCAATTAATAAATTGATTAATAAAACATTTTCCAACAATTTTAAAATGGAAATTAAAAAGAAATGAAATGACACATAGCCTTCTCATAATTAATTAGGCTACTCATCTTAAGGCTTAATTAACACATAATTAAGCCCACATTAAGACCATTTAGCCATGGGTTAATACCCATCATGATGCATGGGTTGAGGTGTCACTTTCTCCTTCACCCTTAGCTTCATTTATCCATGAGGTGGTCGGCCAACATGAGGCCTCATCTTCCACCTCCCAAGCCACCCAATGGAAGGAAAACCATGCATACCCCCCCTCACCATGGTTAGAAGCAATGATGAAGGATAGACTTGTGTGTCATCATTTGCCAAGCCCAAAGAATGATGTGTAATCTCCCTAAGAAGATTAGAGGCAGCTCACCATGCACCTCTTACATGAGCCAATGGGTGAGAGCCAAAGAAATGCTATTCATCATGTGAAGAAACATCAATGCATATCCTCAGTCGAATTGATCATCCAATGGACTAATAGAGGAGGTAAATACTCCCCTAGAACATCCTAAGCTAAGCCATAACCTCCCCTTGGTATAAATAGAACCTCATGGCCGAACCTAGCAAGAAGAAGAAGAAAAATTAGGGAGACCCATAGGCTGTCCAAATCCTCTTGCCCCCAACATAAGAAATCTTCCTAAGAGTCCCAACAATCCTTTAGGATCAAATCCAAGCCATAGATTGAGCCCTATCAAGCCAATTTAATCAAATTTCAAAAACAGCCCAAATTATGCATCTCTCCAAAATTCTCCCTCAACCTCGACATCTGGATCAAATTGCTACAGCAATAACTTTCCATTGGGATCCTAGAAGGCAACCATAAGGTCTGATCTAGCTCGATTTACTTATGGCAAAGGTATGGAATTATTTTCCACAAAATATTTTGTATTTTTGATATATCACAAGTTAGACTAGCCCAGAAGTGTATCATCACCGTATGGATAAATACTTCTCATCCAGATGATCATTTTTTAAAAAAAGATTCACTCATTTTCATCATGAAATGAGTGAGATATTACCATTTGAAGTTTAATGGTTCGGGATTTTTCGAATTAAACCGGCGAATTATCTCAGCCGTCCGTTCCAGTGTTTTGGAACGGACGACGCTGATCTGCGCCTGCGTTGTTTGCTGTTCCGCGCCGCACACCGGATCCTCCCGCCCGTTCGACTCGTACGAGGACACGCGTCGAACGGCGGTGAGTTTGGCGGCGCGGTTTAAAAAAAATCCATTAAAACCTTAAAAACTTCAAATATTCATATCTTTTGATCCAGAGGTCATAAAAATAAAATAAAAATACCTCTGGAAAGCTCTTGAAGAGGAGAAAATTATGAGAACAAAATCATAATTTTATTCTCAGTATTTAATTTTTAATTAATCAAAATACTCTCTGGAGTATTTTAATTATTAAAAATTATTTATAAATCAAAAAATTATGAAACTTGGAGGCATTTATCTTTATGTTCTCAGGAACCTTCCATAATTTTTTCAAGGACAGAAAACATGTCTAAGGCACATTTCTTTAATTTTCAAGTTTCTTAGTAATTATTTCAAATAATAATTATAAAAATTTGAAAATTAAGAAAAATAAAATGCAAATGACTAGAAATGATAGGGTAACAGACAATAACACTAAGAAAACTATTTCTAAGTCATAGAAATTATCTTGAAGTGTATTTTAAAATTTAGGGTTGAAATTCTTTATTAACTAAATAATTTTAATCCTAAAAATAACCCTTTATAAATTTAACCTATTTTCATCAAAAATCAAAGTTTTAAAATGGTTCTAGTCTATGATAGACTAATGATAAACTTCACTTAAATCTAAAATGACCAAATTAGACTTAATTAGGTTTAAAAATGACTTTTTAATTCATTAAGCATTACATAAATTAGGTTTAATATAAAAATTAAATTTTTAATTAGGTTTAAGGACATATTAAACCTAATTAACCAAAAATTAAAATCTTTTAATTAAGTTTAAAGACAAATTAAGCTTAATTAACCCATTAAACCTTACTTAAATTAGGTTTAATATAAAAATTAAATCTTAATTAAGTTTAAAGACATATTAAACTTAATTAACCAAAATCAAATCCTTTAATTATGTCTAAAGAAAAGTTAAACTTAATTAACATATTAAAACTTACTTAAATCAGGTTTAATATAAAAATTAAATTTTTAATTAAGTTTAAGGACATATTAAACTTAATTAACCAAAACTAAACTCTCTTAATTAAGTTTAAGGACATATTAAACTTAATTAAACAAAATTAAAAATTCTTTAATTAAGTTTAAGGATATATTAGACTTAATTAACCAAAACCAAACCATCTTAATTATGTTTAAGGACATATTAAACTTTGTTAACTTATTAAACCTTAGGGTTTAAAATCAAACCTTTAATTAAGTTTAAAAACATATCAAACTTAATTAACCCCTTTAAACATAAGGTTTAATCAAACCCTAATTAGGTCTAACCATTAGACCTAATTAAACCATTAAACCTTAACTAACTAAGATTTAATCAAACTTAAACCCTAATTAGGTCTAACCCATCATACCTAATTAGACCATTAAACCTTAAACCAACTAAGGTTTAATCAAACTTAAATCTTAATTAGGTAACCATTAAGTCTTATTTAAATTAGACTTAATCAAACCTAAACCATAATTAGGCTAGACCTAATTAAACCATTAAGTCTTAACTAAATTAGACTTAATCAAACCTAAACCTTAATTAGGCCTAACCCTTAGACCTAATTAAACTATTAAGTCTTAACTAAATTAGACTTAATCAAACCTAAACCTTAATTAGGCCTAACCCTTAGACCTAATTAAACCATTAAGTCTTAACTAAATTAGACTTAATCAAACCTAAACCTTAATTAGGCCTAACCCTTAGACCTAATTAAACCATTAAGTCTTAACTAAATTAGACTTAATCAAACCTAAGCCTAAACTTCAATTAGGTCTAACCTTTAGACCTAATTAAACTATTAAGCCTTATTCAAATTAGACTTAATTAAACCTAAACCCTAATTAGGTCTAACCCATTAGACTTAATTAAACCATTAAACCTTAACTAACTAAGGTTTAATCAAACTTATATCCTAATTAGGTCTAGCCCATTAGACCTGATTAAACCATTAAATCTTAACTAACTAAGGTTTAATCAAACTTAAACCCTAATTAGGTCTAACTCATTAGACTTAATTAAACCATTAAGTCTTAATTAAATTAGACTTAATCAAACATGAACCTTAATTAAGTCTAACTCATTAGACCTAATTAAACTAAGAAGTCTTAACCTAATAAGACTTAATCAAACTTAAACTCTAATTAAGTCTACCACATTAGACTTAATTAATTATTAAACTTTAGCTAACTAAGGTTTAATTAAACCCAAATCCAACCTTTAGCCTAAGTCCAACACAACATAAACTCCAATCAAACCTTAATTTAAGTTCAACCCATATTGAACTTAAATCAACCTTAAGTATAGGTTCAATCCAACCTGAACCGAACTTAAATTAAGATCAAACCTTGACTTAGGCTTAACCCAAATTAAACCTAATTCAAACCTAAACCTTAGGTTCAACCCACATTGAACCTAACCTAAACTTAAACATAACCTAACTTGAGTCCAATCCAACTTGAACTCAAGTCAACCTAAACCTTAGGTTCAACCCACATTGAACCTAACCTAAACTTAAACATAACCTAACTTTAGTCCAATCCAACTTGAACTCAAGTCAACCTAAACCTTAGGTTTAACCCACGTTGAACCTAACCAAAACTTAAACATAACCTAACTTGAGTCCAATCTAACTTGAACTCAAGTCAACCTAAACCTTAGGTTCAACCCACGTTGAATCTAACCTAAACTTAAACATAACCTAACTTGAGTTCAATCCAACTTGAACTCAAGTCAACCTAAACCTTAGGTTCAACCCACATTGAACCTAACCTAAACTTAAACATAACCTAACTTGAGTCCAATCCAACTTGAACTCAAGTCAACCTAAACCTTAGGTTCAACCCACGTTGAACCTAACCTAAACTTAAACATAACCTAACTTGAGTCCATTCTAACTTGAACTCAAGTTAACCTAAACCTTAGGTTCAACCCACATTGAACCTAACCTAAACATAACCTAAATTGAGTTCAACCTAACTTGAACTCAAACTTTAGGTTCAACCCCCATTGAACATAACTTAAATTAAAACCCTAGGTTCAACCCATATTGAACCTAACCTAAACTGAACTAAACTTGAGTTCAACCTAACTTAAACTCAAATCAATTTTTAACTTAACCCAAATTGAACTAAAATCAACTGTATGTCTAGGTTCAACCTGACCTGAACCTAAACTCAAAATCTTAACTTAAAGTTCAACCCATATTAAACTTATGTCGACATTAAGTCTAGGTTCAACCTGACCTAAACCTAACTTAATCTAAACTCAAATTTTTAACTTAAGTCCAATCCACATTAGACTCAAGTCAAACCAAACTTAGGTTCAACCTGACATGAACCTAACCCAATAACCTAACTTAAGTCTAACCCATATCAGACTTAAGTCAGACCATACTTAGGTTTTACACGACATAAACCTAAGTCTAACCTAAAACTTAGGTTCAACCTAACTTTTATCTAAACTAAAATCCAGCTTAAGTTCAACCTATATTAAACTTAATCCTAAGTCTAGGTCTAACTTTAAATAGACTTAATTAAAACTTAAGTCTTATCTAAAAGGGACTTAGTTGGTCTGCAAATCTAATTGAGTCTAATTTATTAGACTTGATTAACCTTTAAGTCCTATTTAAAAAAGACTTAAAACTTAATTAAATCTATTCTGAACCAAACCTTTTAACTTAAGTTCAAACGAGACATGAACTCGAGTTAAATAGATTCAATCAACATTGAATCTAACTTAGGTTAACAGGACATTAACCAAAATTAATTCAATCAATATTGAATCTAATTTCAAACCTTTTAACTTAAGTTCAGACAGACATGAACTCAAGTTAAATAGATTCAATCAACATTGAATCTAACTTAGGTTCGACCAGACATGAACCCAAGTTAATTCAATCAATATTGAATCTAATTTCAAACCTTTGAACTTAAGTTCAGACAGACATGAACTCAAGTTAAATAGATTAAATCAACATTGAATCTAACTTAGGTTCAACCATACATGAACCCAAGTTAATTCAATCAAAATTGAATCTAATTTCAAACCTTTTTAACTTAGAGTTCAGACAAACATAAACTCAAGTTAATTCAGAATTTAAGTTTAAACTTAAAATCAAGATTTAAATTCAATATTTCAAACAAAAACTGACATAATCAACAAAAATTTGACATTTCAACATAATCAATAAAAAAAATTGACATTTCAAAATAATTTGACATAAATTGACATCCAAGACATATCCAAATATTCTGTAATATTATTTCTGACAATGTTTTCTTTGCAGGGTGAAAATAAGAAATTTCGCTTAGATTTTCTTTACATGTTATAGGGTGTACTAACTCTATTTTGCAGGACGACATTCTAGGCGAACAAAAACAAAACCAAAACTTTTAGGTTAGACATATAACCTGAAACTTTTTCAACAAAACAACGACATTGACAACAAAAACAAAACCACAACTTTTAGGTTAGACATATAACCTGAAACTTTTTTAACAAAACAACGACATTGACAACAAAAACAAAACCAAAACTTTTAGGTTAGACATATAACCTGAAACTTTTTCAACAAAACAATGACATTGACAACAAAAATAAAACCAAAACTTTTAGGTTAAACACATAACCTGAAACTTTTCAACAAAGCAACGACATTGACAACAAAAACAAAACCAAAACTTTTAGGTTAGACATATAATCTGAAAATTTTCAACAAATCAACAACATTAACAAGAGAAACAAAACCAGAACCTTTAGGTTAGACATAATACCTAAAGTATTCAATAACATGATATAATGACATTCGGGAGTGATAGTTGGTACATCTCTCCTTAAAAATATTTTTTTAGAAAACAAATGATTAACATTATTCAGAAGTTTTCTTAAACAATTGAAAATTGTTTAAGATGTAATTAACTATAGATGCTTGTCTCTGTAGGAGATCTAAAAGAACCCGAAATAGAAATCTCTGGTTTACCATGATCTTCTTAATATGAAAATTCTAGAATATGTTATTCTAGAATATTCTCATATAAGAATTATCATAAACATCATTTTCTACTATTAGTCCTAAAAATTCTCTAAATCCTTCATAGGATTTATATGAATAAAACTAGGCTAATATTAGATGGCGACTCCTTGACATTGGCACCCAAACCCAATCTCTTTCTACCGACAAGAGAGAGAGAGAGAGATGTGGGGGACACCACTCTTCATAATCTCTTCCCCAACTGAATCCCTTGTTACAGATTTGACATTGATACTTGTGTTCCTGATCTATCTTCATTGGCTCCATGTAGTCGCAAAGAAGAGAAAGAGAGATTGAGAGGCATATATAGATAAAAAGGAGTTTACATATTTAGAGAGCAGTGGGGGAGTTGAAAGGGAGAGATGGGTGGCTTGAAATGAAGGGGGCTTTTTGAAGCTCTCTAAGAAAGCTAACTTCTCTCGGTAGAAGTGAAATGAGAGGTGGCTGATGTAAGTTTTGATGGAAAAGGAGAGGTAGTGGAGATATGAATACTTTTTCTACCCCTATTCAGGGCATTTACTTGCCCTCCACACACAATTATTATATATTTACCTTTTACCACCTAAATTTTCATATTTACATTCCTATCACTCAAATTTTTATAATAATGCAAAAAAAGTTATATTATTATTAACTTTTGAAAAGTAAAAGAGTTCTTTTTCTTTGACGCGTAAATCACTAACATCAAAATGTAAATATGGAACTTTAGGTTTTAGATATGCATAAAAATACATATCAACTTCACAATTATAAATTGCTACCTTATTTTTATAAGTAAAATGTATAGACACTGTTATAAGAATTAATTTTCGTTCACTAAAAATTAATGTGTGAAATGACTGAAAGTATTAATTCACATACTATATATATATATATATGTTTTTGATTTTCCTTCTGAATTGATCTTTTGGATTAATTGTTTAACTGGTTCTAGATTCTGATTCTTGCATTCCCTCTCATGTTTCTTTCTTTGCATTTGATGTTCCCGGGTTCTGAATTTTTCAATTCTGTGAATTCTTGGTAGCAGTTATTTAATTTTCTGCTACTAGTTTGTTGATTTTTTGATTGGTTGAAGGATTGAAACTTCTTTAGTTTTGATTCTTAAATTAGTTCTTGTTGAATCCTTGGTTTCCAGGGTTTTGAAATTCAAATTCTTATTGAGTTTCTTGGTTCTTCAGTTCTACTTGTGGTTGTTTAATTTTTTTGATTGTCTTCCTGGTTCTTGGTGTGGTGGTAATCTATTTTGAGTCATGGCTGATATTACTCCTGATGCAATTCCTGGCAAATCTTCTTTTGTGGAAGTGGTGGGTGCTGGTAATGTGGATCTGTCGGATAAGCTGGTTTTCCCTCAGTGTTATCATGATGCAACTGCTGGAAGGGGAAATTGTTTTTTTATCAAGCAAGTAATCAAGAAGGGTGGAAAGCCTGCTCTGATTTTTTCTGAATCTGAACTTTCTTAATTGGTATAAGTGCATAAGTTTACACTTGTGGGGAAATGTCAATATGGGCATCCAAAGATGGAAAGAATTAGGAAATGCTTTGAAGATCTGAAATTGGTTGGATTGTGGAAGGTTGGACTGTTTGATGGAATGCATATAATGATTAAGCTTTCCAAAGAGGAGGATTATGCTAATTTATTTTCTAAAAAGTTCTTATTGATGGATGGGAAATATATGAAAATTCTGAAGTGTTCTCCAGACTTTGATTCTAATCAAGAAGCACCTATTATTCATGTTTGGTATAGAATTCCTAATCTGAAATTACAATATTTCAATCACCAGGTTATTTATGCAATTGGCACTGCCCTGGGAAGACCTCTGAAATTTGATATTCCTACTTTTAATTTGACTAGACCTTCTTTAGCAAGGCTTCTTATTGAAAGATACATCACTCTTCCTGATGTTGAGGAAATTCGGCTTGGATCCCCACATAATGGTTATTAGTATCCATTAGTTATGGAACAAAGGCCCTCCTATTGCAATAATTGTAAAATGTTTGGACATTTTAAGGTGAATTGCTACAGAATTCATCCTAATCTCAGGCCTGTTAACACTAGGGTTGAGAATTCTGCTGGAGTTCAAAACTTATCTGATAAAGTTGCTGATTCACCTTCTGGGCTTGTTGTTGCTGAGGTTGGGAGGAAAGATACTATTTATTCTGTTGTTAATCAGTTAGGTCCTATTGTTCCTGCTATTGAATCTTCTTTTCCTATTGCTGTTTCAGAACCTATTTCTGCTGAACCTGAAATAACTCATTTTCAATCTGACCATAGTGTTATCATTACCGAAGTAGAGCTTTCTACAAAATCCTCTGAATTAGTAGAGCTCGATCATGTTGCTACTAAAGAAGTTATTATTCAGAAAGAAGTTAATGGTTCTGCTGTTTCTGGTTTTCAATTGGTTAATAATTCTGATAATTCTATAGATATTAATCTTCCTGTTAGGGAAGGTATTGTTGTTTGACCTGATAGAAGGGATATGGATTTAGAGAACACAACACATTATAATTCTGTTGCAACTCTTCCCAAGCCTACTGAATATCCTATATTTCAAAATGCTTCACAGGATGGTATAATCTCTTCCTTGGACAATCGGGATGCTGCTGCTAATGACCTTAAGGATGATTGGCTGATTCAGAAATCTAAAAAGAAAAAGAAGACTTTAGAATTGATGCATTTATCTAAAACTAACATTATTCCATCTTCTTCTTCTAGGCTTACTAGAAGTGGAAGATTAGTGATCACTAGAAAATATATTAAGAATTTCATATCAATTTTATATGAAATTGCACTTTAAAGAAAAGGTATTTTCTTTATTTTATTGCAGGAATGAAGAATTATTAGTACTGAAAGAAAAAATCACAAAAGAAGCGAATTTGGAGCAAAAAGGACTCAATTTGATGAAAAATTGAACTGTCCCGCCGACGGCGAGATTTAAGCCGCCGACGACGAGATTTTCCCGAGAGTTTTTGAATATTTTATAAAGAGCCCGCCAACGGTGAGATCGAGGCCGCCGAAGGCGAGATCAGCGTGGTTTATCCATCTTCTAGAAGCCCGCCGACGGCGAGATCGAGCCTACCGATGGCGAGACAGTTGAAATGATCCAAGATACATTGAACCTGGACGCTTTTTGAAGAGGCGCTTAAGCAACCTTTGGAGATTTGACTCCTTCTATAAATAGAGACAATTTTTGTCCCATTGGTGTGTCATTTGAGTGTTAATTAAGTGTCATTGTAGAGTCTTTTAGTTTCTAAATAGAGTCTTTTGAGTGTGTTTAAGTGTGTTTAGCGTCTTGGTGAGTTTAATTAAGTGTGTTGTACTAGAAGGAAAAGTCAAAGGAACTTCAAGGAGTCTGCTTGGGGAGAAGAATTGAGATAAGTATATTTGTTATTGTTTGTTAACTTTAATGAAATCCATGCTTTGTGTTATTTTTACCATGCTTTCTGAGTAGTTTCCTTAGTCTTTTTCCTTATTGTTGAGACTATGTGAAGTGATGAATCAAAGTAACTGTGCCTAAAATTATTAAATATTGTGATAATCTTTTACTTAAAACTTAATTTACCTTCAATTTGACCAATTGATTTGTTAACATATATTGAATTATCAACTATAATAAAGATTACATCAAAGATTCAGGGAAGTCAAAAGCCTTGGAAGGAGGGTGCAAATAAATAGGGAAATATTAACTATCAGGCGTAGAATTGGACATTTTAGTGTGACGGACTAAAATATTCAATTCAGTCCTATTGTTGAGAGCTGAAGTGTAGATGTTAGCCCTCGGGCGAGGGAACGTGGGAGCTGCGAAGTGGCGGCCGGTATCCTCGCGGACTAGCCGCAGATTCAGTAATCAAACATAGGACTAGTCAATATTCTTTGCACCTGGACCAAAGGGTAAAGAATAGGAATGCTCCTATTTGGCACAATACAAACTCTAAACTACTTTAATTCATCATTCACTTAATTCTCTTAACAAGGAGAAAGATGCTTTTCTAAATTAAAATCTTACATTTAAACCTTTTTGAGCAATAGTTTTAGTATAAGTATTCTTAATTTCCATATACTAGATTAGTAAGTAAGTCTACTTTAATTTGTCTTTAAAATTCTATAACTTCCCTGTGGGATCGATATCTTGGACTCCATTAGAGCCCTATAGTACTTGATAATGATACGTATACTTGCGTAGTATCCACAATATAAATCATAAATTCCATAACAGAATCATCAGTATATATATATATATTCAGTGCAGGATCAAGTTTTTGGTGTCGTTGCTAATTTTCATATCATAGTTGTAAGTATAAATATCGAAAAGTTGATCAAGTTTTTGGCGCCATTGCCGGGGAAGTAAAGTAATTATTAAGGTAATTAATAAAATTATTAAAATAATTACTAAAGTAACAGACTATTTTAAATATTACTTAAAAATTGTATGCGTAAATTTAGAAACAAAAATTTAATACCTTACGATTCAGAATTAGAGCGCATAATTAAAAGAATTAGAAAACAAAAGAGAGAAATTATAAATTTAACACAAAGGGCAAATAATCTAGAAATTGAAAATATAAACCAACAAAGACCATTAAGAGATTATGCCAACCCTACATTAGATGAAATTCACCAAACTATTCAAAACTCTGATGTAGCTGTTAACTCATTCGAACTTAAACCTGCAAATATCCAAATGGTACAGAATAATCAATTTAGTGGTTCACCTAATGAAGATCCTAATTTACATCGTGCTGGTTTTTTGGAACTATGTCTTTGCTTTTAAATATGAAGGAGTATCTAATGATCTTTATTAGACTTAGGCTTTTTCTTTTTTCTTTAAGGGATAAGGCTAAGATGTGGTTAAATTCATTAGCACCTGGATCTATTAAAACTTGGGGAGAATTATATCACAAAAATTTTTATCCAAATATTTTTCTCATTCGAAAACTGCAAAACTTAGAAATGTTATAACATCTTTTGGTCAGTTTGATGGAGAATCCATATATGAAGCTTGGGAGAGATTTAAAGAACTTCTTAGGAAATGCCCACATCATGCATTACCAGATTGGTTAATTATACAAACTTTTTACAATGGATTAGTAGGATCTCTTAAATTAATCATTGATGTTGCCGTTGGAGGTTCATTAATGTCAAAACCATTTGATGAGGCTTATGCGTTAATCGAAGAAATTGCTACTAATAATTTTCAATAACCTGCTGAAAGATAAATCCTAAAAAGATAGCTAGTGTTCATGAAAATGATGTAATATCTATGTTAGATTCTCAAATTGTTGTTATATCAAAGAAATTAGATCATTTTGGAATGAATTATTCTCCTACTATATTAGAAGAAAACTCATCTGGACAAATTATAGATTCTCAATCTCCATATGAAACTATAAATACTATTAATAATAGACCCAATAATCCTTATGCGAATTATTATAATCCTGGTTATAAGAATTAACCAAATTTTAATTGAATAACAATACAACTAATCAACAATGGATGAACAACTCTATAGGAAATCAACCTAATCAAGGAAATACGAATTATAAACCTTCTTATCCACCTGGATTTAATAACACTTAATTTAAATTTAAGAAGTTATCTATAGAAGAATTAATATTAAATATGGGTCAGCACTTGCAAAATCAAGGAAATCAATTACAAATTCAAGGAAATCAATTACAAAATCAAGGAACAACAATTAAAAATATTGAAACTCAACTTGGACATATCGCTAATGCGCTTAACAATAGAATTCCTGGAACTCTTCCTAGTAATGTGGAAATAAATCCTAAAGACCAAGGAAAAGAACAAATTAAAGCGATACAATTATGAAGTGGAAAAGAGTTAGAAACTAAAATTCAGAAAGAAATGGAAAGTAAAAATGAGGAAGTGGAAATTGAAAAAGAAAAAGATCAGCAAGATCAAAACTTAGAATATCCATTAATCCCTATTAAAATATCTATAGAAAAACCACCACCACCATTTCCTCAACGACTAAAGAAACATAAAAAAGATAAGCAATTTGCTAAATTCCTTAAAATTTTAAAAAAAATTAATGGTAAATATTTCTTTTGTAGAAGCATTAGAACAAATGTATAATTATGTAAAATTTATGAAAGATATTTTAAATAAAAAAGGAAATTCATAGATAATGAAACTGTTGCACTTAGCAGAGAGTGTAGTGCAATTATTCAGAAAAAGCTTCCAGAAAAATTAAAAGATCCTGGTAGTTTCACTATACCTTGCGCTATTGGAGAAATATTTTATGGAAAAGCTTTGTGTGACTTAGGAGCAAGCATCAATCTAAGGCCTCTATCAATTTTTAAAAGATTAGAATTAGGAGAAATTTCACCTACTTCAGTAACCCTTCAGTTAGCTGATCGTTCTGTGACTTATCCTAAGGGAGTTATTGAAGATGTGTTAGTAAAAGAGGGTAAATTTATCTTCCTGGTAGATTTTATTGTTCTAGATATGGAAGAAAATAAAGAAATTACCATAATATTAGGAAGACCCTTTTTAGCCACTGGAAAAGCTATGATTGATGTTCAGAAAGGAGAATCGACTATGAGAGTAAACGATCAAAAAGTAACTTTTAACATAGCAAAATCAATGAAATATCCTGCTTTAGAAAAAGATGATGAATGTTTTCGAATGGAAATACTTGAACATTTGCAAAATGAAAATTTTAAAGAATATTATGAAGAAAAGTTAGAAAAAGAAAATACTAAATTAATTGAAGAAGCGAGATAATGAAAAAGCTTGGATTATATACAGGAAAATTTTGAAATGTTGGATAATACTGAAAACGCTGAAAAGAATATAGTTCCGTCAATTATTAGACCTCCTGAACTCAAATTAAAAATTTTACCTAATCATTTAAAATATGCTTACTTAGGTAACCATTCAACCCTACCAGTTATTATATCGAATTTGAATTGAATGAAACACAAGGACAAAAGCGTTAGACACATTAAAAAAATACAAGAAAACTTTTGGTTAGACTTTAGCAGATATTAAAGGAATAAGTCCTTAATACGTATGCACGAGTTATTTTTGATAATGAACATAAGCCAAGAGTAGATCCTCAAAGGAGATTAAACCCAATAATGAAAGAAGTAGTCAAGAAAGAAATATTAAAATGGTTAGATAATGGTATTATATATCATATTTCGGACAGTGCTTGGGTAAGCCCAATTCACTGTGTTCCTAAGATAGGAGGAGTGACCATTAAAGCTAATGAAAATAATGATTTAATACCTATAAGACAAGTTACTGGATGGCATATATGTACTGACTATAGAAAATTAAATGCAGCCACCAGGAAAGATCACTTCTCATTACCATTTCTAGACCAAATGTTGGATAGATTAGCCGGACATAAAAGTTTTTCTTTTTTAAATGGATATACTGGTTATCATCAGATACCTATTGCTCTTGAGGATCAAGAGAAAACTATATTTACTAGTCCTTATGGAACATTTGCTTTTCGAAGAATGCCTTTTAGATTATGTAATGCACCTGCAACATTCCAGAGATGTATGATGTCTATATTTAGTAAATTAATTGATGATGGAAAAGAAGTATTTATGGATGATTTCTCTGTATTTGGAATGTCATTTGACGCATGCTTGAATCATCATGAAAAAGTATTAGAGGTATGCGAAAAAACTAACTTAGTTCTAAAATGGGAGAAATGTCAATTTATGGTTGCAGGAGGAATTGTATTAGGGCATAAAATTTCGGAAAATGACATGGATGTAGACCCTGCAAAAATTCAAGTTATAGCTAAATTACCACCTTCAACTACAGTAAAAGGGGTAAGAAGTTTTCTTGGACATGCTGGATTCTACAGATGCTACATAAAAGATTTTTCAAAAATTACTAAACCTCTATGCCAACTTTTAGAAAAGGACAAGAAATTTGAATTCAAAACTGAATGCCTAAATGCTTTTGAATTATTAAAACATAAATTAATCACAGCACCTACAATAGTTTCACCTTATTGGGAGAAACCATTTGAACTTATGTGTGATGCTAGTGATTATGCTATAGGAGCAGTACTTGGGCAAAGATATGATAAAATTTTTAAAGTTATATACTATGCTAGTAAAACTCTTAATAATGTTGAAATGAATTATACAATTACTGAAAAAGAGCTATTAGCATTTGTTTATGCTTTTGATAAATTTAGGCCTTATCTAATTGGAACTAAATGTATTATGCATACTGATCACTCTGCTATTAAATATCTAATGCAAAAGAAAGATTCCAAAGCAAGATTAATTAGATGGATATTACTAATGCAAGAATATGATTTTAAAATCATTAACAAAAAGGAGCTGATAATCAAATTGCGAGATCATTTATCAAGGCTAGAATATAATGAATTATCCGACAACGATAATGAAATTACGACGGTTTTCTACGACGAACAACTATATAATATAAATGAGTGGAAAATACCATGGTATGCTGACATAGTAAATTATATTGTAAGTGATATTTTACCACCTATGTTAACTTTGCAACAACAGAAAAAATTCATACATGATGCTAAAACATATTTTTGGGATGAAACATATTTATATAAGCAATGTAAGGATCTTATAATTAGAAGATGTGTGCCTTATGAAGAAATAGAACAAATCATTCAGAAATGTCATGATTCTAATTTTGAAGGACATTTTGGAACATATAAAACTTCTTATAAAATTTTACAATCTGGATTTTATTGGCATACTCTTTTTAGAGATGTTTATAGATATATCAGAACTTGCGACAAATGCCAACGAGTAGGTAATATATCTAGAAAAAATGAAATGCCTCTAAATTTTATTTTAGAAGTTGAGATTTTTTATGTTTGGGGATTAGATTTTATGGGACCATTTGTTCCTTCATTTAGAAACTCATATATATTACTTGCTGTTGATTATGTTTCTAAATGGATTGAAGCACAAGCTTTACCTCGATGTGACGCTAAGAGTGTTTCAAAGTTTCTAATGAAAAATATTTTTACTAGATTTGGAATGCCGAGAGTAATTATCACTAACGGAGGATCTCATTTTAGAAATAAATATATTCACAAACTAGTAGAAAAATTTAATATTATTCATAAGATATCAGTTGCTTATCATCCACAAACCGAGTGGATTAGGCTGAAGTTTCTAATCGAGAAATTAAACGTATTTTAGAAAAGACTTGTAAACCCTAATAGATTAGATTGGTCTATAAGACTAGACACTGCATTATGGGCATACATGACTGCTTATAAAACTCTGATTTGAATGACTCTTTACAGGCTTATTTATGGAAAGACTTGTCACTTACCAGTTGAATTAGAACATAAAGCTTATTGGGAAATTAAAGAATTTAATTACAATCTGAAAGAAGCTGATGAGAAGAGATTATTGCAATTGAATGAATTAGATGAATTAAGAAATGAATCTTATCATAATGATAAAATTTATAAAGAAAAAATGAAATTATGACATGATCAGAAGATTAACCTGAAGAATTTTGAGTTAGGATAAGAAGTTTTGCTTTATAATACAAGATTGAAATTATTTCCTGGAAAATTGAAATCTTGATGGTTAGGGCCTTTTACTATAACTCAAATATTTTCATACGGAACTATAGAAATTGAAGATCCAAAAAGCTGGGCATAGATTTAAAGTAAATAGACACGGATTAAAACCTTATTTTGAAGGGAGAAGACCAAATTTTAAAGAGGTTTTAATGCTCAGTCAACCTGATTACTAACTAAATTAGGTCGGGTTGACGACGTTAAACCAAGCGCTTTATGGGAGGCAACCCATAGTAGTTATTAATTATAATCTATTTATTAATGTTATTGAAAATTAAAATATAGAATAAATTCTACTACTCATTTTACTTTTTAAAATCATCACAAATTTGAATCTATACGAAGAAATCACAAAATATTCAGACTGGAGCGAAACTGAGCAAATTTACCTAATCTCGCCGACGGCGAGATCGATCCCGCCGACAGTGAGATCGGCGCGCCCAAATTCAGTTTAAATATATTAACTATCCCGCCGACAGCGAGATCGTTACCGCCGACGGTGAGATAGTTGAAAAATGGTTTTTGTGAGTTATTTTGCGGTTTTGGGCGGTTCTAAGGCCATTTCTCTATATAAAACATTCAGAACTTCATATTTAAACTATCTTCTTCCTTAGAAACGATTAGAGCCCCTCCATAACAATCTATTATGGCCCCCAATCCAGTAGAAACCACGAAATCTGGAGTTTTTAATCGAAGGAAATTCGTCAGTTCTGAGGCTCAGCGACTATTCAACAAGGTTTTGATGAAGAAGCGGCGATTAAAGAAAGAGGATTCGTAAACAGAGGAGCGGAGAATTCAATGACAACAATTGAAGAAATGATTGTTCAGCGACGTTGGGAGGTATTCTGCTATACAACATCTGCTGTAGTCATTCCAGTAGTTAAGGAATTCTACTCTAATCTGCATGCGATCCATAATGGAAGTGTTTACGTAAGAGGCAGATGGGTAACTTTCACTCCTTCTCGAATCAATGAATTATACTCGATTGAAAATACCCATGTTTGCCACTATTCAAATTTTGTTCCTACAAGATACAACATGAATGAGATCTACAGATATCTGATCGACGAACCTGACGATTGGGAATTATGAGAAGAAGGGTACGTTAGTTTTTCTGCGTCACTTCTTAACCCCGTCTCTAAGCATTGGCATTTCTTTATTTTGTCAAAGTTATTACCCACTATAGGGTAAACAAAGTCTCGAAGGAATGCGCAATTTTAAATTACTGTATTCAATCAGATTACCTATCGATGTTGGATCTACCATTATGAATTCTGCATTAGGATTAATTGTGCATGGGTCGATTCATGGACTTGGACACCCATCAACTATATTTACTTTATGTAGTTAGTACCAAGTTTTCTACGAAGCTTGGGAAAAAGTGCTATTGCCTTGGAAACCACTAGATCCGACAGATATGTTTCCTACATTGGATCACAATGATGAAACGATAATTATTTACGATCGAAGCATCTCAAAACAATCCTTTAATTAAGCCCACGGCTGATAGAACAAACCTCATTTTAAGGAAACTTAAAGGATTGGAGAAGGAACTACGGAATGTGATGAATTCTATTGATAATATCTACGATTTATTCGATCACATCGATTGGAGAATGAAGGAGCACTTTGACCATACATGACATCTGGAGGCGAGTTTTATACGACTATTGAGACAGAAAGGGCGGATTGAAGAAGATTCTATTGCAGAATTCCCTTTCAGACCTTTCTATAATTTGTTTGAGCACCTGCATTCTATTGGAAACATCAGAGAAGAGATCAGTTCAGATTCCGATGAGAAGCAGAAATTTCTATTCATATTATATGTATGTGTGTTGATTTGAATTTAGTTGTTGATATAATTTGAACTTTACGTAGATAATCTCAGTTTAGATGAGATTGTATGTTGTTTGTTTAGTCTCAGCATTTTGAGTATCATGGTGTGGATTGCAATGCTTGTTAATTTGCTAAGTCAATTGTTAGTTTTGTGGTATTTGAAGTTTGTAAGTTCATGGATTTCATTTATAAAAGTTATACTATTTGTGTTGTGTAAACCTTATATAAGTCAGTAGAATATCTAATCTTAGAAAAATATATCAAATTAAGTGACCAAACATTAGAACAAGGCTTAATTAAATTGAACATAATTGAAAATATAAAAATTTTTAAAATTTCGGAAATCCCGCTGACGGCGAGATTGACCCTGCCGACAACGAGATTTTCCCGAAACTTTGGCCATGGTGAATTAATTATCTCGCCGACGGTGAAAAATTTCTCGCTGATAGCGAGATCGCGAAATGTATTATATTTTGATTGTCAAACAACACTATTCATCATCCCCTTCCTCAAAACTTCGAAAAAATGACTTAGGGCTTGATAGATCTGGGATTTGGAGTGATTTCAACACATTTTGACGCCGGATTTCATCTTCCCTTGGTAAGAGCTTCACTCCTATGTAAAAATTTTTGATTTTCACCATGAATTTCTTCTACATTGAGAAATTTAGGAAAAAATTTGAAATGAGAAGAAAAGACTTGGAAGAAATTCATGGAACTTGATTTAGGTTGATTCTAGTAACATTTGGAAGCCATCTTAGTAATATTTAGAAGTTTAGTTAAGATTTTTGTGAATTTCATAGATCGAAAAATGGCTCCACGACAAAAGAGAATAATGGATTACGATGAAACTCGATTTGTGAATGCAATGGCACAATCAAGGTATTTTCACAACATTCAAGCCAAAAAATGCATTAAGGATCGAGTTTTCAAAAATCCTGGAGGAGAAGTAGAGCGAATAATAAACGAAAGAGGATGGGAAAACTTCTGTTACATAACCAACATAGCTGATGTGGAAGTGTTAAAAGAATTCTATGCCAATCTGACTGCAATCGAAGATGCACCAATCAAGGTGAGAGGATTTTTGGTGGATTTCAGTGTTGCAAGGATTAATTCTTTTTATGAAGTACGCGACTTATACACCTGTGAGTACGATACCTTTGGAACTATGGAAGGACCACTGGAAGAAGTGATCAACTTTCTCACTGACAAGAAAGGAGTTTGGATGATTAAGCAGTGTGAAAGGGTAAACTTTCCTCTCTCAATGTTGAATGCATTATCTAAAGCCTGACACTATTTTATTTGTTCTACCTTGTTACCCACTTATCACCATAGTGAGGTAACAAGAGATAGAACAGTTCTAAATTTTAGTATTCAGAACCAAAGAAGTATTAATGTGAGAAGTATAATTTATAAGAATTTATTAGACACTGCAAGAAGTGAGAGTAGAGGAGGACTAGGACACCCTGGTCTGATTTTTGCATTCTGCCAATTATCTGGAGTTGAAGCAAGAGATGATGAGGAATGGGTGGAGCCTATGAAATCCATTACTCCTGCTAATATAAAAAAATATGAATCCCACGAAGGATGGAGATCTGGGACTAGGAGCTATGTACCTTCTTCGAGTAGAGATATTCCCTCTACCAGTTATGATCCTCCTCCCTATAGTACTCCTACCCTTCATGATTTGATGAATGAGATGACTCTACAGCGGAAAAGTTTTGAGAAAATAGAAGAAAAATTGGAACACATTGATCGAAGAATTGGAGGCTTAGAGAGAAGACATGATTATGACGGCGAGTATCTCCGGAGACATTCGGAGTATGAGATAGCTTACTATGATGCTTGAAAATTTTTATAGGAGAGGAGAGCTCGATGTTGTATTTCCTGAGTGCCCCCGATATACTCATTACCAGCCTGATCCACCCACTGATCAAGGAAACGACGATATAGTTTAGGACTTTGATGCGGAAGATTAGATTCTATGTTTATTTGTTTAGTTTTGATGCTATGATTGATTGTATGTTTTTCTTAAAACTTTAGTATTAATGTTTAGTTTATGAACTTGATTATGATGTGGTGTAACTCTTTTTAAACATTATTGTTAAAGTTATATAGTTTTTAAATTTTTAATGTTTTCATATTACTATTGTAACCTTGGATTGAAATTAGTAAATGTATGAGGATGTAGTGTCATATTTTAGTATAAAATGTGGTAGTATTGTGTTAAACTTCTTTACCCAGCACTTTCTTTAATATTATGTATGTAGAAAGTTATTAACAGTACAGGTAATTAAGTGATGAAAAGAACCTGCAGAACATCAAAAAGGTATGATTTAAATATTACAGTTTATTTCCTTTTCACCCTATATAGATAGATAGAAAAATTTAAGTTTGGGGAAGGAAAAACACAAATAATTATTAAATTGTTCTCAATTTATATTTTCAAAAAATTATTATAAAATGATTTTATGTAGTAATTTTAATTCAGTAAACTAGAATTAATTTATTTAATTATTATAGAAAGTTAAGAGAAATACTTTTAATGATTAACTAATTTTGTAGATTAAGGATATTTGAAATAAGAGAATAAGAATATAGTTAACTATTTATAGTAAAGAAAACTATATTTTCAAATATAAAATTCTTAGGTATTTAGTTGAGAAAGAAAAGAGTGAAACTCAATGAAGTAAAAACTTTGAAATACATATAAGAGAAGTAAATGTTTCCAGTTTCAAATTTAGGAAGAGGAAAATGAAGTTCAAAATTATTAACAGGCTAACCAAAAATAGTGATAATCACTTAAAAAAAGTAAAGAAAAAGGGATTGAAAATCAATCCAGAAAGAAAAGAAAAAAGAAATATATATATATATATATATATATGTATATATATGTATATGTATATGTATATATATGTATATGTATATATGTATGTATATATACATATATATATATATGTATGTATATATACATATATATATATATATATATATATATTGAAAGAAAGGAGCAAACACTTGCTCCCTACATGTTAATCAAATTGATAAGCCAGAGTCTACCCCAGGTGGGGAGGTGACATTTACAAGAGAACACTACACTACCCAAAAATATAAAAACTTATACATGTCTTGCTATGGCGGTATACCCAAAAAACCAAAAAACCAACATAAATGAGAAACCAAAGCGAGCGGCATCGGTCCTCTATAATTACGAAATGGGGTGCTCGGAAAATATCACGCTTCCAAAAGAAAAGACAGGTTGAGGAGGTGGAGACTTTGAGATTTTTACTTCTGTTCGGTGATGGCAGATTGAGCTAGCCATCTTGCCGGCCTATTACCTTCCTTATGGATGAAGGCTGAAGTAAACGGCAATTTGATGAGTGAGAGTCTTGATTCTTTTAATCCATTGAGAGTGGTGCCGGGGTGGTGCCATAGCACATTGCATATACTGAATAACGGAGATGGAGTCACCCTCCACGGTTATGTTGGCCCAATGATTATATGAAGCAATGTAGATGGCCCGGAAAGCTGTCTGCAAATCGGCTTCGAGTGGATCGGCGACCAACATAGGTGATTGAAAATAAGCGATGCACTTACCTTTATGGTTCACGAAAATGCCTCCAATACCGGCAACCTGATCACTGAAAGCACCATCGGTGTTCACTTTAATTGTGGGGTGGGTAGGAGTCTTCCAATAGATGAGAATGATTTTGGCTTTACTGCTGGTGGTCGGGGATAGGGGTGCTTAAGTATCTTTGGGAAAATGTTTATTAGTGATCGGCTTGGAAATGAAGGATTGACGAGTTGGCAACAACCAACTCGGCTCTGCGAGACCCTCCCATCAAACTTCAGCCCATTCCTATGCATCCAAATGAACCAAGCCACAATGAAAGGAATGCAACCCACCTTGGTCTTACGCGAGATTCCCGGCATATAAGCGGATCCCGCCAATCCGGCAATAAAGTGGGAAAATTGAAAAGATTCAAGACACCATTCCATACTTTTTGAGCAAAAGGGCGGGGAGAAGAAAAGGTGTTGAGCAGTCTCGGCATGACAACGACATAAATAACATTTGGAGGGTCCTCTCGGGCCTTTTAACTTGAGGATGTCATCTGTGGGTATGTAGTTGTGAAACACTCTCCATATCATAAAGGACATAGAGGGGTGAGATATTTGTTCCAAATTATCTTTCCCCAGTGGCAAGAGACCGATTATAAATCTTTTGATAGATGTGTTTGGTGAGTGTATGCTTCCTAGCCGAATTCCGGATAATTACGTCGGGGAGTGATTTGTCAAGCTGAATATTTGCAATTTGGTCGACTTAATCCTCTTCCGGGAATTGTTGAAGTTTGGGAATGGACCAATTTGTCCCCTTCCCGGCAAGAAGCCATTTGGAAAAAAGTTTTAACGAGTGTTGGGTAAGGCCACCAACATCTCTTCGGGACACCACTTATCATGCCAAAAATAAATATCCCCTTTTCCCGGCTCCCACGGGAAAAGAGATTCGACAACTTCTCTATGCCTCACCATATGCTTCCATATCCTTGAGCTGCCGGTTTCTCTGCGAGGCATTATTGGGGTGAGTCTCCTTGCAATATTTACCTTTCAAGAAGCGAGCCCGAGAGAGACTTCGTTGCACGAAGAGGATCCAAAGCTTGCAAAAGTTCACTTTCTGCAGATGCTTCGATCCTTTAAAACCCGGACCCCCGGTCTCAGGAGGTTTAGCCGGTTTTGCCAACTAGCCCGGTGGAATTGTTTCCTTTGCCCGGACGAAAGGAACACGTTGAAAATTCTCTCAATCTGGATTCTTGAACTCTTCTTCATGCATGTCATTTGAAGTACATAAGAGGGGAATGTGGTTAGAATGCTAGCAAGGAGAGTGACTCTCCCACGAGAAGAAAGGTAGGAGTTGACCCGGTTGGATAGTTGTGTATTAAGTTTCCCGATGATATCATCAATGCACTTGCTTTGATCTCCCTTTGATAAAGTTCGTACTCCAAGATATTTCGGAGGTAGATGGGCTCTATAGAAACCGATGAAGTGAGTGATCCACTGAGTATTGGTAGCGATAATGCTCTTGGGGCGGACCACCTCACATTTGGAGTGGTTGAAATGGAGGCCGGAAATTTGTTGAAATTGGGACAAGCATTCATAAACTCTTTTAACGACGGGTTTGGATGCCACGGAGAAAAGCATGACATCATCTGCATACATCAAATGTGAGATAACCAGGTTGGACTTGTGGTGATATCTGGCATAAAGGAAGGGTGTGACCTTGGATTCCAGCAACTTAGAGAAGTAATCCATGACTATGATGAAAATGGTGGGAGATAAGGGATCCCCTTGTTTTAGACCCACGGTAGCTTGGAAACCTCCCGAGCAATTACCATTAATGAGAACTGAATGATGATTGTGTTGTAACCATCTTTTGATTAGATGGCGAAACCGGGGTTAAAACCTTTGGCATGCGGCACCTGAAGGATGAAGTTCCGATCAATAGTATCATAAGCTTTCTTTATATCAAGTTTATAGATAATATTTCCCCCTCTACAAGGTACTGTCCAAATCCAGCGACGGCTCTTGGGCAAGGAGGACATTATCAGTGATGGAACGACCTTTGACAAATGCAGATTGGTTGGGACTTATAATTTTTTTAGGAGAGGTTGAAGTCTTCCCACTAGGATTTTACTTATGATTTTGCTAATAACAGTCGTGAGGCTAATGGGTACATGCTTGATTCCATGTCTTAGGAGCATTAGTTTTGGGTAGGAGTACTATATTGGAAGCATGGAAGTATTACGGTAAATCGGTGCCACTGAAAGAAACTACGAACAGCGGTAGTAACATCCCCTTTACAAATATCCCAAGTCTTTTTATAAAAATCGGCGAGTATAGCCATCGAGCCCTGCTACTTTAGAACTGTCGATGGAGCTGAGAGCAACCCGGATCTCCTCTCGGGAAGGAGAGTCGGAAAAGATTTATGTTAGTGAATTGATGATCATCCCTGAATAGATTCTTGTCGATGGTAGGTACGGGAGTAGGGGAGTAAGTAAGGAGTTTGTGAAAATACTTAACGACATCCTCGGCAATTTCGGATTCCTCCCTAGCGAGAACCCACGGTCGGATTCTATAGAGTGGATAGCATTACACTTTCTTCGTATTTAATCCGAAGCATGGTAAAATTTTGTATTTCTATCTCCTTCTTTGAATTTAATACTAGCGACCTTACGCCTCGACAAGCTGGTCTTGCCAAGTGAGTAAAGTAAGTAGGTGTTCTTGAGCGGCTATGAAAGAACCATATTTGGAATCATCGATACGAGAGGCAACTTCCAAAGCGAGCGGCTTCCTCCTCGGCCTTGGTGACACCTTGGAAGATATCCCCAATACTTTCCCAGTTCCATTTTCGAGCACACGCACAATTTTTACTTGAAGTAGCTTGAGTTTGATGAAAGGGTTGGGATGAGAGCACCCAGTCCAGTGGTCAGAAATAATGGACTTAAAACTGTGATGTGAAGCCCAAAAATTCAAGTATCTGAAAGGAGTGGGAGTGGTTTGTTGAGATGGTGTGGTGATGGAAACAAGGAGTGGTGCTATGGTCGGACCACGCAAAATTCGGATGTTTTATTGTGGTGTAGAGGAAATTTTGATGCCGAGCCTTGTGCTTTGGAACCTATCCGGCCTTTCCCATATCTTTCCTCTTCTCCGAGGTGAATTTGTTACCACGAAAACCCAAGTCATATAAAGCGGCCTTCGAATATTATCATTGAACTCGGTGATTTTGGTGAGAGTGGGTGATCTTCCACCAAGTTTTCTTCGGTAGAGGCTATGTTGTTGAAGTCTCCTCCCACGATCCGAGTTGGAAGATTCCATAGTGCGGATGTGGTGAATTTCTGCCTACGGCTCTAATCTTGCGGATTTTGTACAGCCGGCATAAATAAATGTAGCGGCAAAGTGCTTACGAGTTAAAAGAGCAATGAAGATGAATCGATTGAGGGTGATCAACAATAACCTTCCATTGAATCTCTTTTCTACAAATAACCCAGAATCTTATTAGAGGAGTTAGCATAAAGAGAACACCCGGGGAACACGGTAAGAATTTTGTTTTGGTGTTTTTTAACCATGGGTTCCAAAAGCACCATGCACCAAAGTTGATGTCTTTTATATAAATGTACCAATCTTTTGACGATAAGGGGATGGGAAACTCCCCTAATGTTCCGGCAAATAAAATTAAACATTAAGTAAATTTGGTGGATGGTTATGTGGTTGAGGTTGGGCGAGGCTGGATCTTGATCTAGGTCTACCCTTTACGGGACCAGTGGGGGATGCAATTTTGGCCTTCCAGTAGCGATGTTGTGGGAAGACTTGGAGCTCTATTTGTGTTTTCTTTGTTTTCCTACTCTTTTGTTCCTTCCATTCGATATCATCTTTTGTTGTCTTGGTTCCAATTGTACGTCGAAGGGGTGTTCTCCTGTGTCACATCTTCTATAGTGTTCATTTGTTCCTCGGTTTATCCGCTTCTAACTCGGATGGAAGTTCCACTTGTCATCTCGGGATTAAATACCTCCTGTTCCTTAGCTTCGGCATGTTCCGGAAAGGACAAGTTGCGGAACACACTGTTGTCTGTTACTGTGACTCCACAATTGGACACTGAATGGGGGGCAGTAGTTGTTGTCTCCACTGATTTGTTTTGTGTTTTCTTTCTGATAGTGGGTTTTAATCTATAACAACTATCTAGTGAGTGACCAAACATTCTGCATTTTTGACAAAATATAGGTTTGTGTTCAAGTAAGACCTCTTGCCAGAACCCATCCCCTTCATCAGAGGTGGTGATCCAGATTTTATCAGTGTCAGGAAGAGAAACATCCCTTTCCACTAGGACTCAGCACCGGCGGGATTACCCATCTCTGAGTAGGGGTATCGACCTTAAGAGGTGTCCCCAAAGCTCTGCTAATGCGGAAGATAGCATGGGTGTGGTAAAGGCTGAATAGGGAGGTTGGGGAGGGTGAACCACAATGGCTTCGAAGGGGTTCCTTTGCTTGGATCGAATCCGAGGTACCACTTTATAAACTTCATGGAGGAGTTAGCAATCGGCATTCCTTGCATGCCCGGTAGTCTTGCATAATCTTCTTCTTTAGATAACCTTATCGAGAGATGCCTCCCATCCATAACCCCTAATTTCCATTTGCCCAAGAGATTAAGATTCTGAAATTGTTTTCTAACTAGTTCCATTTTGGGATGCCCAAATTGAAGCGGCAACAATAGTGAATTTAATGGCATCTGCTAACAAAGCCATCTCTGTGTGGTGAACAGAATGGCGGAGTTTTCCTTCCTTAGACCCCAAAGGCCTAATGAATGGACATTACGATTTTCTGCGGCGGCATCATGAAGGCATTGAGGAAAAATCAAGTTATACTGCCTTACTGGCCAGCGATGACCCTTGTTGACGGCATCGACATAAGAAAGGGGAGCATTAATGGGGAAACCCCGAGTCATAAAGGAGGGGTGGGGGCTGAAAACGATCCACAAAGTGCGGTCTCGGCCAATGGAATAGTGGAATCAATTCAAAAAATAGTTTGCCGGGAAGAGCAAAAAAGTCGGGCCACCAGAAACGGCTTCACCACCCTTAACGGACCCTCTAGACTCACTTACCTCCCGACCACCACCACCAACGAGAGCCGGCCGCCGCCGGGCGGAGCTCCATCAAGCGGGAACCCTAGCGAGCAACGACCACCAAGCCGGCCGCCATTATGTATATATATATATATATATATATATATATATATATATATATATATATATGTATATATACATACATATATATATATATATATGTATATATACATACATATATATATATATGTATATATACATACATATATATATATACGTACATATACATATATATATATGTGTAGATATACATATATATATATATATGAATATATATATATATATATGTATATATACATATATATATATATATGTATATATACATATATATATATATACATATATATATAAATATATATATATATATATATATATATATATATATTTTTGAGAGAAAAGGAGCCGACATAGGCTCCACTGCATGTTGATTAGTAAATAAAAAAGGGGGTTACAAAAGTTGAAGTAGAGGGGTCCCCACCAAACGGTAACAAAATACATTTTGAAGCCACATGGGGATCCCACGATCACAAAACGAGAATCGGCTTAAAATAAAAACAACTACTATTAGATACAAGGAAATCTATAAATTACGAAACTAACCCTCACGGTAAGGAGATCATGAGAACCTTCGGCCACGGATAGTGTGCCCGGTGGGATAACAAAGAAACATGAGACCTCATGGAGCAAATATAGCCACCAAAAAGAACCCGATGAGCAACGGCCCCAACAACCAAAACCATCACGATCAATGCTTGTTATAACAAAGAGTGGCCATTGTCGATCCTTAAGTGGGGAACGAGATAAGAGATCACCGGCCTCCGACGTTCCGAGATGAGCGGGGGAATAGTTGAGAGGGTCACTCTAGTGGAAAGGGATCCGAGTTCTTGCAAGCCAGTCAGCCGGCTTATTTCCCTCTCTGAAAATAAAAGTGAAGGTGGCCTTTAGTTGACTAGTGAGGGAAAGAATTTTTTGGATCCAAAGTGAGTGGGTCCAAGTGGTTAAAGTTCCATTATCAATCAAATTAATCATCTCCTGAGAATCCCCTCGATGATTAGATTCCTCCGATTGAAGATCAAAGCTAATTTCGAGCCCGGTAGGCGGCTATAAGTTTGGTTTCAAGAGCATCGGCGAGCGGTAATGGGGGCATGGAAGATCGGCGGGCGAGGCCCCCTTGTGGTTCTGAAGAGACCACCCACACTGCGGCATCGGTGGTGTAGCGGCCATCGGTGTTTGCTTTAACATAGTTGCTTGGGTGGAGGAGACCGAGTGACGAGTGAGAATTTTAGGGAGATTTGGTTGTTCGAGGGTTGGCTAGCTTTAAAAATATTTGGAAACTTCTTGTGGCTAATAAGTTTATGGAGATAAGATATGCGAGTTTACGGCAACGATACTAGCTCCGGTGGCGGCTCCCTCGAAGATAGCCTTGTTTCTTGCCATCCAAATGAACCATGCGATGAGTAGGGGTAAAGCTCCGGTTCCTGTCGATGCCATTCGATCCGAGCGGGTGAGAAGATGATGCCGGTGCAAATGGAGGGTATTCGATTTAAATTGAGGGATTAAGCTGAGTCCGAGACCTCCTTAGAAAACTTGCATTCAAAGAAAAGATGATTGATAGTTTCTTCCTCCATATGACACAAACTACGGCAGAAGGGCCCCTAAGTCCCTTTAACTTAAGGATGTTGTCGAGTGGGGAGAAGATTTTTGAAAAGTCTCCGAGTGAAGAGGTTCATAGAGGGGGAGAGGTACTTGTTCCAGATCGAGATCACTCCAAGGAATAGCTTCCCAGCGATAGAGTTGAGTGTAAATAGCCTTTGAGAAGCTTTGGTTGTGAAGGGCCTTCCTAACGGGAGAATCCAGATTGGATGCGTTGAAAGGATTAGTGGCAACTTTACGGGGCGAAGGAGCTTCCGGGATGTTGTGGAGAAATGGCAAGGACCAGGCTGTCCCCATTCCGGCAATCGGCAACTTTCGGATTAAGGTTGGTGGGTGGAGTGAGAGGTTGTAGCCAATGCGGAGGGCACCAATGATCAAGCCAAAAGCGAGATTTCCACGACCCGGGTTCCAAAGGTGCTTGCTTGTTCGACCGGGGTTCGTTCTTTATAAGAGCTCTCCGAAGTTTGGAGTCACCGAGTCTTGGAGGGGACACAGGAAGGGTGAGTGTGTACGCAATACTTTCCAAGAAGGTAGTGTGCCCACGAAGAGTCTTGAGTTCGAATTTGATCCACGGCCGGCAAAGATTAACGGTGATAATCTGCTGGATCCCTTTGAAGCCCGGACCACCTGCCCGAGTGGGTTTGGCCATCCTTTGCCAAGAAGCCTGAGTGAGTTTGATTTACGTTCCCTGCCCGGAGAAAATGGTTAAATGTTCTTTCAAGCGGTTACGAGTACTCTTTTTCATAGTGGTCACCTGCATAACATAGGAGGGTAGAGTGGTTAGGATGCTCTTAAGCAATGTCGATCTTCCACCATTTGAAAGATAGATGTGAGTCCGAGTTAGAAAGGTAAGTGCTGATCTTATGCTTGGATTTCATCAAAGTGGGTCACGTTTGACTCTTCCTATATTAAGTTGTACTCCCAAATGCTTGATAGGTAGGCGTGTGCTAGAAAAGCGGTGTAGGTGAGAATCCGATTTTTTATTTCGGGTGAGATCTTACGGGGAAAAAGAATGCGACATTTAGAAGGGTTGAAAATGAGTCACGATTCTTTGTTGAAATTGTTGGATGCACTTGAAGGTGTGTTTAACGGCTCCCTTGGAGGCATTAGAAAAAATTATCACATCATCGGCATATATGAGGTGGGAAACCATTATGTTAGATTTATGGTGATATACGGTATGCTTGTGAGTGGTTTGGAGATTATTCGGCATATGGGAAAAGTAATCCATAGCTAGAATAAATAGGGTTGGGGATATGGGGTCCCCTTGTTTAAGCCCACTGGTTGCGAGTGAAAGTGTTCCGGCTAGTGCCATTTATGAGGATAGAGTGGGAATTGTTTCTAAGCCATCTTTGAACCATGCGGCAGAAAACTTCGAGAAAAGCCCCTAGGCGAGAGAACCTCATTGATGAACTCCCGAGTTGATGGAATCATAGGCTTTTCTAATGTCCAATTTATAAATTAGATTTCCCCCTACATTTTTTATTGAGATCATAGAGCATCTCCTGGGCCGATAACACATTATACGAAATTGTCCTCCCCTTCACAAAAGCGATTGGTTCATACAAATGATTTTGCGAGATGGGGTTGGAGCCTTGCCACTATAATCTTGCTAATGACCTTGTTTATAGCGATGTGAGGCTTATGGGTACGAAGTGGTCCCGGTTGGACTGCGGTGTGTTCTTAGGGATCGGGACAATAGTGGATGAGCTGAAAAATTGTGGGGGGTCCCTTCCCAGAAGAAACTAACAATGGCTGCAATAATATCGGGGCGATGACGGAGCCGGACTTTCTTGTAGAAGTCGGCGGTGAACCCATCCGGTCCGAGGTGATTTAGAGCTATCAATGGAGTTAACGGCACTGCCAAACCTCATGCTCATTGGGGGTGTGTAAGTGAAAGAGAGTTGGTGTAATGGTAGTTTCCACTGGAAACATAAAGGGTTAATGAGTTCTCTAATCCTGGAAGGAAAGGAAAGGAGCTTTTGAAAGTAGGTGGTAGCACTTACGCAATAGCTTGATTGTTCACTGAGCCGAGTGCCATTCTCATCCCGGATATCGTGAATGGTGTTGCAATGTATTCGTATTTGATAAAGGAATGGTAGAATTTTGTGTTTCGTCCCCCTCGGTGAATATATGCATAGAAGACTTACGTACGAGACGCATTCTGAATTTCAATGGAGTTAGAGAGAATTACACGGGCCGCGGTCGGTAGGTGGTCGGGAACAACTCCCATCCGAACCTTCGCTCCAAGTCGAGTACTTCCTTCTCGGCTTCGACAACGGCGGTGTGAACATTTCCAAATTCTCTCCGACTCCACTTCTTAAGCTCTTTGCTGATTTTCGATGGAGGTGTTCTAGCCTAAGCCGGGGATCATTATTGGGAGCACCATTCCGAGAGAGATTGGATGAGGGGTAAGAGCTGGGGGTGTGAAGACCGGAAATTTAGGAATCTAAAGGAGAGGCTGGTGTGATTTAGGGAGGGGCGGAAATAGTTAAAAGGAGAGGTACGTGGTCGGAACGGACAAGGGGAAGGTGAGTGACAACGGTGTGGAGAAATTGAGAGTGCCAAAGTTCATTGGATAAGAATCTATCCGGTCTCTCCCAAGTGTGGCTCCTTCTCCAGGGTGTAAGGAGGGCCTTTGAAGCCCCGAATCAAAAGTACGGCATTGTGGATATTGTCCACTAAATTGGTTCATTTTGCTTAGGATTGGAGTTACGCACTCCCGACTTCTCGGCGGCACTAATAATACAATTGAAATCCCCCGACAATCCGGGGGAGGGTAATGGAGTGATTGATTTGGTGCAGCTGATCCCACGAGACTAATTCAGTCATGCTTGCTTGCATCCGGCATAGATAAAGGTAGCTAGGACATTTTTACCGACAAAATTTAAAGAGAGGTGAACAAGCCGAGGGTTATCAATGAGAATGGTCCAACCCGGCTCTCTCCTACACGAACCCAAATTTTGTTATTGATGTTTGTGTGAAGAGAAAAGCCGGGTAGTTTTTGAGGATTTTGTTTGAGTGAAGGCTGAGTCGAGTGGTTCTAGTAAAGCTATACACCAAGGGGTGTGTTTTTTATTGAGGTAAGTGAGTCTTTTAAGAGAGTGTGGACTAGCCACACCTCTAATGTTCCGGCATAGTAGGTGATCATTGGGGGTTAAAGGTGGGGAGCTGGATTTGTGAGATCTTGACCTTGTTCTACTTCTTCGAGTGGAGGGGAGTCCTCTCTGCACACGGGGGCTGAGGGGATAGTCAATTTCTCCGGTTCGGACTTATTTTTCTTCTTCTTATTTTTTGAGTAAATTACCCATTCTTCTTCCATGGAATCCATTGCATCGGCAACGGCACCAGCGAGTGGGGGGTAGGGGAGGGGGACTGGGTGTGAATGGAGGAGGTGGGAGATTTTAGGAGGGTGGGGGATGGGTTTGTGGGGGGGTCGAAGGCTGGAAAGGGGCTAGTTCATGGTTCACCTCGGAAGGTCGAGATTGGGGGGATGGTGGGCACTTCGGCCTACTCTTGGTCGAAAGGAGGATTTTCAGGAGGAGGATGGAGTACGAAACACCTTTCGATTTGTGTCGCCAAACATTTTACGAGTGGGAGCAATAATATGGCTTTTGTTGCATGATTACCTCCTGCCCGATGCCCATCGGCTTTAGATCCCACCCATATTCTCTTAACCTCGGGGAGGGATATATCAACTTCTATTTGAATCTCGGCAAATTCGGGTTTTGCCTTGTGGAGTGTAGGCTGCATCCGGTCCGAGTGGGGTGCCGATTGCCCTTCCAATATGGAAAAGGGCGGTCGATTAAAATACCTATATGGCAGAATTGGGTAGCTTGAACCGAATGGGGATGATAGGGGGTTCTTTGTTGGGATCAAAATTAGGGGTCCATTTTAAGATTTTCATATCCATACCAGCAATGGTGACACTGTTGCTTAGCAAATATCTTAGCATAATCTTCATACGAGGTGAGATTAATAAGTAGATGTCTCCCATCTATTAATCCGAGCCTCCATTCTCTGTTAGATTGAGTGATTCAAAAAAGCTTCTTACCATTTCCATCTTTGGGTGTCCCAAAGTAAATTTCCCAATTAGAGTTAGCCTCACTTCCTCATTTAGCATTTCTAGTTCATCATCGGAGAAGTATGCGGCTGGGCATCCCTCCTTTTCTTCGATAGGCTTGATGAAAGGGCATTGACCCTTTCTGCTTGCGGCATCATGCGGTTTTGGGGGAACACTAGTTCGGATGAATCCTTGAAAATAGGGCCTTTTCCCACCACCCCGGCATAGGTGGCCTTGGCCCGATCTAAATTGGTATGGAGATCGATTGGGCAAGCCATAAATGTAGATAATGCACCTACGACCCCAGGTCGGCGAGCTAAAAACTAAAATCGAGTGAGCGGCAAGTACTGTAAGAGCACGGAACCCCTTCGTCAACACGGCAAGTCCCGGAAAAACACCCACTTCGGTCGGGCAACACAACTAATCCCAAGCGATGAAACGAGTGAAAATTTGAATGGACACCACCCGGGAAAGGTAGCGGCTCTCGGAGAAAAGGCAGAAACCTTCTCGGCCTTGCCGAAGCCTTGCACTACTGTAGACACCACTAACCCGAGAGACCACCAGAGCCACCAAGGACGGCGCCGCCGCCGGCACCATCTCGAAAACCACAGCGAGCTCCGGCAACACCAACGACGACCATTATATATATATATATATACATATATATATATATATACATATATATATATATATATATATATATATATATATATACATATATATATATATACTATATATATATATATATATATGTATGTATACATATATATATATATATATATATATATATATATGAAAATTGGTTTCATTTGAATCAACCTAATGGGTAAAACTTCAATTACATTTTTGAACATATATATATGGATTAGTATTTTACTAAATAGTGCTTTCATGAAATTCCTATCATCTGAATATCTTAAGTAATTTAATATTGAAAAGTATAGTCATTCTTGAAATAAATAGAAGACTAGAAATCTTAAACTTAAGAACTAAATAGCCTTATATCTATAGAATTAGTTTAATTATTTTAAAATATTTTTAGGAAACTTTACTATAATACTTATTTGAATTAAATTCATAGTAATTCTGAATTAAAAACTTTACTACAAATAATCATTATTTTTATTTAGTATAAAAATTACTTGAGGACAAGTAATAGTTAAGTTTGGGGGAATTTGATCACTAGAAAATATATTAAGAATTTCATACCAATTGTATAAGAAATTGCACTTTAAAGAAACGTATTTTCTTTATTTTATTGCAGGAATGAAGAATTATAAGTACTAAAAGCAAAAATCACAAAAGAAGCAAATTTGGAGCAAAAAGGACTCAATTTAATGAAAAATTGAACTGTTCCGCCGACGGCGAGATTTAAGCCGCCGACGGGGAGATTTTCCTGAGAGTTTTTGAATATTTTACAAAGAGCCCGCTGACGGTGAGATCGGCATGGTTTATCCATCTTCTAGAAGCCCACCGACGGCGAGATCGAGCCCGCCGACGGCGAGACAGTTGAAAAGAGCCAAGATACATTGAACCTGGACGCTTTTTGAAGAAGTGCTTAAGTAACCTTTGGAGATTTGACTCCTATAAATAAAGACGATGTTTGTCCCGATTGTGTGTCATTTGAGTGTTAATTAAGTGTCATTCTAGAGTCTTTTGGTTTCTAAATAGAGTCTTTTTAGTGTGTTTAAGTGTGTTTAGCGTCTTGGTGAGTTTTATTAAGTGTGTTGTACTAGAAGGAAGAGTCGAAGGAACTTGAGAAGTGCTAGCTGGGGAGAAGAATTGAGATAAGTATATTTGTTATTGTTTGTTAACTTTAATGAAATCCATGCTTTGTGTTATTTTTTCCATGCTTTCTGAGTAGTTTCCTTAGTCTTTTTCCTTGTTGTTGAGATTATGTGAAGTGATGAATCAAAGTAACTGTGCCTAAAATTATTAAATATTGTGATAATATTTTAATTATAACTTAATTTTCTTTCAATTTGACCAATTGATTTGTTAACATATGTTGAATTATCAACTATAGTAAATATTACATCCAAGATTCAGGGAAGTCAAAAGCCTTGGAAGAAGGGTGCAAATAAATAAGGAAATATTAACTCTCGGGCGTAGAATTGGACATTTTAGTGTGACAAACTAAAATATTCAATTCGATCCTATTGTTTGAGAGTTTAAGTGTAGATGTTATCCCTCGGGCGAGGGGAACGTTGGAGCTACGAAGTGGCGACCGATGTCAGCCCGGCCCTAGCCGCGGATTCGGTAATCAAACATAGAACTAGTCAATATTCTTTGCACCTGGACCAAAGGGTAAAGAATAGGAATGCTCCTATTTGGCACAATACAAACTCTCAACTACTTTAATTCATCATTCACTTAATTCTCTCAACAAGGAGAAAGATGCTTTTCTAAATTAGAATCTTACATTTAAACCTTTTTGAGCAATAGTTTTAGTATAAGTATTATTAATTTCCGTATACTAGATTAGTAAGTAAGTCTACTATAATTTGTCTTTAAAATTCTCTAACTTCTCTATGGGATCGATATCTTGGACTCTATTAGAGTCCTATATTACTTGATAACGATACGTATACTTGCATAGTATCCACAATATAAATCATAAATTCCATAACAGAATCATCAGTATATATATATATTTAGTGTGGGATCATGTTTTTGGTGCCGTTGCTAATTTTCTTATCATAGTTGTAAGTATAAATATCAAAAAGTGGATTAATTAGCTAATCATGATCAAGTTTTTGTGCTGGAATATTAGGGGAGTGACTAATCCTAGCTCCCTTAATAGAATTTTAAGCTTAAACAAGATCCATAAGTTCTGGGTTATTGTGATTTTCGAACCTTTGGTGAAATCTAATTTAGATAGATTCACTAAAAAGTTTCTTGGTTTTAATTTTTTAGCAAATTGTTCTAATAAGATTTGTCTTCTATATATAAAAGAATTGATGGTGAATATTTTTCTTGATCACTCCCAACTATTACATTTTAAGTTTCAGCTAGACCAATTTTAGGGATTTGCTTCTTTTGTGTATGCTGCTTCCAATCCTACTGATAGGATTGATCTTTGGAATAACCTTCAGCAGATTAACTTATTAATGTCTGAAGGTTGGATGGTGGGTGGTGATTTTAATTGTATTGCACATCCAAGTGAAAAAAGGGGGCGAGGAATCCCGATCTTCGGGAGATGTCGAAGTTTTCTCATGATATCTAATCTGCCAAGCTTTTTGATATTGGATTTGATGAATCTCCTCATACTTGGAAGAGAGGCTCTATATATGAAAGACTTGATATAATATTAGTTAATCAATCCTGGATTAACATGTTTCCTGTCTCTAAAGTTAAGCACTTGGCTAGAATGGGGTCTGACCATACACCTTTACTAGTTTGTTTTTCTCCCTTTTCCATTGTGAAAAATATTTCTTTCAAATATCTTAATGTATGGTCAACTCATTTTGATTTTAGTAAAGTAATTGAAAGTAATTGGTGTGCTCCTTCAAATGATTCTTTAAATCCTATTGTCAAGTTGTGGATTTTGCAAAAAAGACATGCTAGAGAACTAAAGTCATGGAACTGGAATGTTTTTGGTAATGTCCACAAAAATGTTATTTCTGCTGAAGCTTTAGTTACTGCTGTTGAAAAAAATGTTGATGTTGGGATTGAATCTGAGCAGGGTCTAGATGTTGCTTATGAAAAATTGCAAACTTCCATATCTCAGGAGGAATTGTTTCTTCAGCAAAAAGCTGCAGTTAATTGGTTTCATTATGGGGATAGGAATTCCAAATTTTTCCATGCTGTTATTAGATATAAAAGATCTGTTAATGTTATTCTTCAAATTAAAACAACTGACAACAGATGTTTGGTAAATCTTAATGATATTGCTGATAATGCTGTTAATCATTTCAGGGATTTGTTCTTTTTCATCCCACGTATCCTACTCTTTTTTCTGCTTCATTGTTGCCTTCTGATATGAACACTGAGCATGCAAATGAATTAGTGGCTATTCCTAATGAGCATGAGATATATATTACAATTCACTCAATGGACAATGCTAAGGTAGCTGGACTAGATGGGTTCACTTCAGATTTCTATAAAAAATTTTGGAACTTTATTAAAACTGATGTTATCGCAGCTGTGAAAAGTTTTTTCTAAGGGATTCAATTGCCTAAATACTTTGCTTCTTCCACTATTATTCTTATTCCTAAAGATAGAAATAAAGCTACTTGGCAAGACTTTAGGCCTATTAGCTTAACTTCTACTTTTTCCAAGATCATTAGTACGATTATTGTGGCCAGACTACAGCCTTTGCTGAGTGAGTTAATTTCTGATAATCAAACAGCATTCATTAAAGGATGGTACATTAGTGACAATGTGCTCTTGTCTCAAGAACTCTTAACAGATATTGATAAGAACTGTAGAGGCTCTAATATCATTTTTAAATAGGACTTCTCAAAGGCTTTTGATACAATCAGCTGGACCTTCATTCTGGATGTGCTGACTGCAAGGGGATTTGATGCTGCATTTTGTAATCTCATTTATAGATGGCTTAGCAATAACTATTATAGTGTTATGATCAATGGAGAGAGCCATGGATTTTTCTCTTCTGGAAGAGGCATTAAACAGGGTGACCCACTGTCACCTTATATTTTCATTCTTTCTTTTGATTATCTGTCTAGGATGTTAAATCATGATCAGATATCTCATTCTTATACTCAATTTCTGCATATATCTTCACATCTGGTTACCCATCTTGCTTATGCAGATGATGTGATTGTGTTCTTTAATGGCAGCAAGCAATCAATCAAATGCTTGATGAAAACATTGGCTAACTTTGAAAGCATTTCTGGTATGGTTTTCAACAAATCCAAATGCCATTTCCTGGCATGCTCCAAAATCAGCACAAAGATTAAAAACTGGATAAATGATTTTTCTGGTTTTAAAGAGGCTCACTTCCCTCTTTTGTATCTGGGCTTCCCATTAATTAAGGGAAGAAGGAAGTTATCTCACTATGATGATATTGTTGCTAAGATTTCTTCTCAAATTAATTGTTGGTCTAATACTTTCTTATCAAATGGGGGAAGAATAACTCTTCTTAAGAGTGTGTTAACATCTTTTCCACTTTATATCCTTCAAATGATCAAAATGAAGAAGAGTACCCAGAAATTAATTTCTGTTATGTTTAACAAGTTCTTATGGGAAGGTAATCATAAACAAATGCACTAGACCAATTGAGATAAAGTGTGTAAGCCTATTGATTGTGGAGGTCTTGGTTTTAAAAGCTTTCAACACCTAAGTTTTTCCTTCTATTGTAAATAGTGGATTAAATTTAGAGTCAAGGATTCTATTTGGGCTAAATTCATGCATGGTAAATATTGTCATAATGTTCATCCTACTCAAGTTATTTATAAATTGGGTGATTCAAGGACTTGGAAGGAGCTACTTAAAGTCAGAATGAGGGCTGAAGATTTATTTACTTGGGAAATTGGCAATGGTCAAATTAATTTTTGGTTTGATAAATGGATGTATGATGAGTCCTTAGCAAATTATTATAATCCATCATCTAATATTAAACTTGTGGCTGATTATTGGAAAGACCTTAAGTGGAATTCTGATATGCTTCAACCTTATCTAAGTTCTGAAAATATTAACAAGATATTGTCTATTCCAGTTTAAAATGCTGGCAAGGATAGAATCATCACCAAGAATTCTTCTAATCAGAGTTTATCTAAGTTCATCTTTCTTTCTTGTTTCAGCTGGCAAAAGAATGATTGGGGTGCTAAAATATGGAATAAATATATAACTCCCTCTATGTCCTTTTTTTGCTGGAAATTATTTAAGAAACTTCTTCCTACAGATGATATCCTGAAACTTAAGGGTATTAGCGGTCCTTCTATTTGTCCTTTTTGTCATTGTGATGAGGAATCTTTGCATCATATTTTTCTCAATTGTTACTGGATACAACAGGTTTGGAAAGGGATATTGTCTTCAATAGGATAGAACGATAAATTATTTGGGTGGACTTCTATGAAGGCATGTTGGCAGGATTGGAAGGATGCTTCTTCCTACTATATTCCTTTGATTATATTCTAGTTCACTTGGATGGCTCGAAATGATATTGTTCATAATAATATGCCAATCTCTTATCAAATTATTATTAAGAACTGCTTGTCTTTTCTCAACAAGTTGAAGAAGTTTATTGCTCCATCACATTTCCAGCAGAAAAGCAAAACTGTTTTGGTAATTTGGAGGGAACCTAAGCATCCTTGGTTGAAAATCAATACTGATGGTAGTTTTAAGTCATATTCTGCTGGAGTTAGAGGACTCTGTAGGGACTTTAGAGGACACTGTTTATGGTTTTTTTTCAACTCCTATTATTGCTAGTTCTGCACTTGAAGCTATAGTAATTGCAGTCTTTTGGGGTCCAAAAATTGCTGAGATGCAGCAAATTAATTTGCTACATATAGAACTTGACTCCTTGCTTCTTTTACAAATTTTGACACAAAGGGCTGCTATACCATGGTTCCTTCATATTTGGTTAAAGAAGATTAATATCATTGCTTCTTCTAGGCATATTATTTGGTCTCACATCTATAAAGAGGGGAATCAGTCTGCAAACTGGCTTGCAACTAACGCTTCAACATCCTTTAATGTAGTTTGTAGTTCTTCTGTCTCTTCTTTTCCTTTTTTAGTTCTGTTTTACATGGGGATTTAATTAAGATCCCACATGTTAGATGTATTAACTCTTCAATTTATTATTATTATTATTATTATTATTATTATTATTATTATTATTATATATATATATATATATACCATGGTGGCGGCTAGAAACTGTGCTCTGCTAGGGTTTCAACCATGACTCTGTCAGCGGCTGGTTCTCTGGTGGTGGCTCAGGTGAGTGGGAAAGTTGGTGCTCATGTGCTTTGGTCTTCTGAGGAGTGTGATTTTGGTTTCTGGTTCCTTTCTTTGGGTGGTTGATCTTTCTCGGGCTGTATTCTTTTCAAATTTTACTGTTCCATTGGATTTGGTTCCCTGCTGTTGTGGTTTGTTTTTTGTGCTTCTATCCTGGAGGGTCACTTGAACTCTCTATTTTAGTTTTCCCTGGACTTTCTGAGGTGAATACCTCTTCTGGTTGGTTTGTTTCTTCCTGCTGGTTTAGCTCAGTCCCTGCCTGCTTTTTGTGATCTGCTGGATTTTGGTTGTGCATTGGAGCCTTCCAATGGCTTGCCCTATTAATTTGGAAACTAACATTGTCTGGGCTAACACAACTTATGCTGGTGTGGTTGGCAATGCCCCTTCCATTTCTGATCCTTCTAAACTTATTTTCCCTCAAAGGTTACATGATGCAACGAGTGGGAGATCCTCTTGTCCTTTTATTAGACCTATTGAGGAGAAGGAGGGTTGCCCAGTCGTCATTTTTACAGAAAAGGAGTTGGAGGAGTTGGATGAAGAGGTCAAGTTAACTTTAATTGGTAAATTTATGTTGGGCCACCCTAAGATGGAGCTTGTGAGGAAATACTTTGAGTCTCTAAATTTCAAAGGAAGCTGGAAAATTGGTCTTTTGGATGGTAGACACTTGTTAATCAATTTCTCTACTGAGGAGGACTATGCACTGCTTTTTGCTAAACAGTTTATTAGTATTGCAGGAGTGGAAATGAAGATAATTCAGTGGACATCAAATTTTGATCCTAGTAAAGACCCTCCCATTGTACCAATCTGGTTTAAATTCCCAAACCTCCCTTATAGATACTTCAATCAAACTGCTCTTTTTCAGATTGGAAGATCCCTTGGGACCCCTCTCAGATGTGATGCTGCTACCATCAATAAAGCAAAACTTGAACTTGCTAGAATTCAGGTTGAAAGGGATGTATCCCTGCTTGAGATAAAGAAAATTTGGATTGGGACTGCTAAAGATGGGCAATGGCAAGAGGTCATTATGCAACAAATACCTTACTTCTGCACACATTGTAAAATGTTTGGTCACACTAATGACAGGTGCTTGGATTGGTACTACTAAAGATGGGCAATGGCAAGAGGTCATTATGCAACAAAAACCTTACTTCTGCACACATTGTAAAATGTTTGGTCACACTAATGACAGGTGCTATAGACTTCACCCCCCTAATAGAAGAGCTCCTAATGTGGATAAAGTACCTCCCAGTATGGCTGCTGAAACACATGTTGTGGGTGTTGCACCAAGTATAGTTGGGGTACAGGAGGCTGAAATCCCTTTACAGCAAGAACCTGATGTGAGATCCCCTATTTCCCCAGTGGAAAACTTAAAACTAGTTTCTGATAAGGGGCTGAGCTCTAGCTCTATCTCCCCCACTAGGATGGACAAATCCACTAGTGGGTCTCCCCCTGTGTTGGGGTCCCCCTCTGTTGAGAATGTTAACTAGTGTAGAAGAGAAGTGAAAGATATCAGAATTAGTTCTCCTTCACAATCAACTGAATTTTTGTCAGAAGATTTAACCACCAATGTCATTGAAGAGATGCAGAATGATTTAGAGGGGAAATGGCATACCCAAATATCAAGAAATAAAAAAAAAAGATCACTACTGAAGCTCAGAAATTAGGGACTCCCTTAACTGTGGGGGAATTGGTCGGATCTTTGACTAGGGGTAGGTCCAGATCTAGATCTAAGCCCTCCACTTCCCTCCCCCCATATTAATGATCAATTTGCTATGCTGGAATATTAGGGGTATTGGTAACCCCTTATCTCTGAAAAGAATCCTCTACCTCATTAAAAAACACTAGCTTTGGTGTTTTTCTATCTTTGAACCACTGGTGCACAAACACCCCAACAAAATTATCAATAAATTTCATGGTTTTGCCCAATTTACCAACTGTAATAATAAGATCTGGATTTTTTGTAGAAAGGAAATCTCCTGGACACTTCTCATTGACAATCAACAGTTCATTCAATACTCTTTCCATATCAATGGACAAAGTGGCTTTGCTACCTTTATCTATGCTGGGTGTAGAAATGAAGATAGACAGAATTTATGGGTTAATCTTCATAACATTGGTGCTAATCTCAACTCTCCCTGGTTAGTGGGTGGGGACTTTAACAGTATTGGCTCTTCTGGTGAAAATCTGGGGGGTAGGAATCCTAATCTGGCCAAGATGTCTAAATTTAATGATAATATACATGCAGCAAATTTATTTGATATTGGTTTCAGGGGTCTTGCTTACACTTGGAAAAGAGGGAATATCTGGGAAAGGTTTGACAGAATTCTGGTAAATAGCTGCTGGCTCTCCAAGTGGCTCCTAACCTATGTGACCCATCTGAGCTTTGCTAAATCTGACCATAGACCACTTCTTATCACTATTACTTCTCCCAACCCTTCTAATTCTCCTCCCCCTCTCAGATATCTGAATGTGTGGTCTACTCATGCTGATTTCCAAAGTATTGCTCATCACAGTTGGTGCAATATTGCTTATCCCTCCCCCCTTATTAAATTAAGTCTTTTATAGATTAAACTCAGTAAAGCTCTAAGAAATTGGAGTTGGAATTCACTTGGTGATATCTTCCAAGCTGTTAATGTGGCTGAGAAAGAGGTTATTAATCTGGAAGCCAGAGTTCAGGCTAGCACTACTAATGAAGAACAGCTTATTGCTGCACAATCTAACCTCATGCTTGTAACTGAATGACAATATTTATTATTAAAACAAAAAGCTGCTATAAATCAATTCCAACATGGTGTCAGGAACACCAAATTCTACCATGCCTATATTAAATACAAAAGGAAATGCAACAACATCCACAGTATTCAATCTTAAGAGGGAATCATGCTTGTGGATCTTCCTACTATTGCCCAGGATGCTGTGAAACATTTTGAGAAGTTACTTACACACAACAATGATTCCAGACTGCATATTGATGGTTCACTCTTCCAGGATGATGTTCATTACACCAAAAATATGGGGCTTATTGATATTCCCACTGAGAATGAAATTTGGAGTGCAATTAATTTTGTGGACAGCTCTAAAACTGCTGGGCCAGATGGCTACACAACAGACTTTTATAAAAAAGCTTGGGGAATGGTTAAGTGGGATGTGGTTAATGCAATTCAAAGTTTCTTCCAAGGCCAACCTCTCCCAAGTTCCTTTTGTGCTTCTAATTTTGTGCTTGTTCCCAAGAATAACAATTCTAAAAACTGGAACCAGTACAGGCCAATCTGCCTCACATCTGTGATCAGTAAGACTATTAGCAAAATTATAGTGGGAAGGCTTCAACCTCACCTTGATAAATTGATCCGTCCTAACCAATCAGCCTTCATTAAAGGGAGATCCATCAATGACAATATTCTTCTAGCACAGGATCTTCTTCAGGACCTGGATAAAGTGCATAGGGGGGCAATTTGATTTACAAGTTGGATATTCAAAAGGCTTATGACACTATTAACTGGGATTCAATAATGGATGTTCTAACTGCTAGAGGCTTTAAGCATCAGTTCTGCAACCTTATCAGAAAATGGTTGGAGTTTAATGATCACCCTATTCTGATTAATGGCCACGCTTGGGGTAAATTTAAAGCAACTAGGGGACTCAAGCAAGGAGATCCACTATCACCTACAATCTTCATCCTGTCATTGGATTACTTCTCTAGAATGACTGATAGAGATATTCTGCACCAGAATTATTCCAGGTACCATCATAAATCTAATATTGCTATATCTCACCTCATGTATGCAGATGATATTATGCTCTATTCAAAGGCCCACAAAACTGTTGTTAAAAAATTAAAACACTGCCTGGACTCATTTCAAGCTCAGTCAGGTATGGTTCTTAACCCAGACAAATGTCAGATGATATTCTCTAAACACACACCTGCCCACATCAAGCACTGGATTCTGGATCATACTGGTTTTTCCTGTACTACCCCTCCTTTTAAATAGCTGGGGGTCTATTGACCCGACCGCAAATAATGCAGTAATATTCGCTTCTAAAAGATGACCAAAAGCTTGACCCAATTTATAAATAGCGGCTAGTGTATAAAATCAAAATGATGTAAATTTTTAGAAAATATTTTTACACACTATGGGTACTACGCAAGTATACGTATTGTTTCAAGTAATATAGTGTTTTCTTTAATAACCCCAATATCGATCCCACGGGGAAAAATTATAGTAATACATTTTCTAAATATTATATTTCTAAAATATCTTTTTATCCTCTAAATTAACTATAAATTACTATTAATTTACTAGATGCAAATAAAGAAACAATAATAAAATGATTTATGAAAACTATAAAATAAACAACTTTCTTTCCTTCAATTAATCTAAGATTTTTAAGATAATATAATATTCGTTGGAGAATTTACTTTATGGTATTGTGCCAAATAGAAGCATTCCTATTCTTTACCTTTTGATCCAGGCGCGAAGAACATTGGCTAATTTACAGAATAGGTCCAGATGTATTGTTAGTAGAATGGGTTAATCTAGGCTCACACTTCTAGATGTCCAAGGGTGGCTATGGTCGGCCCTACTAGTTACCCTTTCCTAATCTATAAATCAAATTAAAAGAATTTAGTCTATCACTCTAAAAACATATCAATTCTACGCCCTTTAAATATTATCTTCCTATTTATTTGCACTTCACCTTGAATAGCCCGCACATGGCCTTTGACTACCCAAGGATTCATGTGACACTTACAAGTTAAGAGTTCTTCTCTTTCAAGGTCTCAAAACTCTTCAAAAGGTTTTAACAATTTAAATGACCAATTTAAAAAGTAAAGTAAGATCAGGTATTAATGTCATCAAAATATTTTGAAAATATTTTGAATTTCAATTCTCCATCGAATCTTTATATTATCTTATCTATCTCTTCATAATTGAAGGAAGAAAGTAAACTAACTATTCAGAACACATTGAAAATAAACAACAAAACATAATAAATAAAATTTGAATCAAAATGTAAAATACTTATCTCAAATACTTCTACAGATCTTCTAATTCCTACTGACTCCACAGTGTAATGAACTCCAGATGCAACAACTTGAAAATAAACTCACTAATCTAAACAAAAGTTGGCCCTAAATTTCTCTCTCTATTTCTCTCTTTAAGGATGAGAGATCCTAAAGTGGATAAGAGAAAGGGTTACAATGGGAGGGGCACGTTTTATGAAGAAATGGACCCCTATTTATAGGCTTCAAGGGTTGCCTTGAGGTACCTCTTCAAAACATGTCCACATTCAATGAATCTTCCGGAAGGTCGGTCCGGCGCCGAGCGCCGGACACCGCGTCCGATTCTTCGCACATCTTCACTTTGGCTCGCACCTCTTCGCGTTTAAAACCGTTTTGGAGCATCCAAATGTAATGTATCACATGTCCTATTATCAAGGAACAACTGCCAGTCTTCTAGAATTTCCAATAACCGCTCACTCCATCAAAATAACTGATCAAACGTTGTCAAAAACTTGACAGTTTTTGTATCGAGTCTGGCGCCTAGGCGCCAGCTTCTGGCCCCTAGGCGCCAGCTTCTGGCCCCTAGGCGCCAGCTTCTGGCCCCTAGGCGCCATACCATAATTTTTTTATACTTTTTGTATTTTGCTCCATTTTTGCTCCTTTTTGCTTCTTTTTCCTTTTTGGACCTTTTGACATCACCTCCATCCAAAAACACAGAAAAAATACCTTTCATTAAAGCATAATATCCTTAATTGATAAGAATTAAGACATAAAAAATAGGTATTTTTTATAGATCAAAATCCCCTAAACTTAAATGTTACTTGTCCTCAAGTAACTCTTTCTACTATATAAAATATATAACCTTTGGAATAAAAGATAATTATTTTAGATTCCTTATAATTTTTTATTTTATAAAGTCTTTAGTAAATTGTTAACCCAATTTCACTAACTAGGTTTAATTTTAAGAATTTAAAGAATATTTAACTACCAAATCATAAGATTTCAAACTTTCCATCCATTTTGAAAATAATAGAAATCTATTATATTAAGGTTTCATAGATTATTTACAAGAAAAAGATCTTCTTGAAAAATCTTTTCTAAATAAATATTTATGTATAAAATTAAGTAAAGTATGTTACTAGTTTTCTCCCTATAAGATAATTCAAGTGAAGCCAATTTTTGATTAAGCATTTCCCCAAGCTTCTCCTCTCTTCTTTTTTTCTTTCTTCTTTTTATTTTTTATTTTTATTTTATTTTATTTTTTTATTTTTTATATATATTTAGAGAGGATTACTATATCTGGATAGCCTGTTAATGATTTTGAACTTCACTATCCTTAACTTATATTTTCAAAACTTATACATTTCCACTTAATTATTATAACATAAATAAGAATTTAAAAAGATTTCCAATCTTTTCTTTTTCAAGTGATAATTTTTTATTACTTAATATTTCTAAAATCTATTATTTCTATCATGAATAGAAAAATTCTTTATCTTATTCTTCTTTAAGTTAAATAATTCTCTTCTTAAAATCAATCAAAGTGTCGGCATATTTTTAGGTCGTGTTTTATTTTGAAGAGGGGTCGCCTAACAGAAATCTGTCGGCGAATTTTTAATTTAATTAAAATAAATAATTTGAAAAGTAGTATTTGATTTTGAAAATAATTTTAAATTTGAAGGTTTTAAGATATGAGATTAAACCGATCTCACATCCCAAATAGTTTATATAAACGAGCACCGCACCACAAACCGTGTATCTATCCCTAAGGATAGACACACTGCTTGATGGTGGGGCTTGATTAAATAAACTAGAAGATTAGTGACATCCGTTTGGTCTGCGAACCAATTTTATAAGCCGACAAGTTTCCCCGCTTAATATGAAAACATTAAACAGGGTTTATATTACTCGGGTTCTTTAAAATTCCCTATAAGGGCAAGCCCCTATAGTTAATTACATCTTAAGTGACGGGAACCACCTAAGAAAACTCTCGATAATAACCAATAATTCTGCTCTCAAGAATTTCAAAATTTAAGGTTTTCAAAGATTGAATTTTGGAATTCCAATAGGGAATGGATCAAATTTTGGAACATTTTGTTTTGTGAATCCAAAGGAAGAGAGGTAGGAGAAATCAACGATTCGAAGTGAACTTCGATAATTTCCCGACTATCCTATTGTTTGTCTTGAATTTAGGAAAGTCCTAATGTTTATTTGATATTTCAATCTTGCCAATTTCAATTAATTAGGGCTTATATTTGTATGATAAAATCAAACAAATAGCTTCAGAAGATGTGAGGGTTTATTGTCGTATCGGACGACTACCTCGGAATCCTAAGACCGATTAGGGCTTAATTTGCAATGCAAATGCCTAACGAAGAGTTGAGGATTTATGTTGCACTAGTGCAAGCTACCTCGAAGTCCTATGGCTTGGTTGTTTTAATTCTAGGAAAGTTTCTGTGAAGTAGACTCGGGTTTTGTCGATGACGATGGTCGTCTTGCCCACCATGCTCACGAGCTCCTTGTTGTTGCGAGAGGTTTAGTTTTAGAAATCATAAATCGGGAGTTGAGAAAAGTGTTTTGGTTTAGAGAAAATCTTAATTTCCGGGTGTTTTTAATGTTTTATTTAAAACAAATCTTAAAGTTGATTATAACGACACCGGTTAAGATCCCGCGGTTCCATCCTTCGGCATCATTATTTTTATCGGATTCACTTAGTCCGGATGAATTTGCTAAACTCGACTGAATGAGTTCCACACTTTCATTTAGACCGTGGAAATCCCGTTAGCAACACGTAGGTTACATCATCCGAGGTATTCCGATCATCCAACGGGACGTTTTAATTTAGTTGTAATTGTAGTTTTGTGTTACGTTTGTGATTAAATTTTGAGTTGTTTTATATTTTGAAATGTTGTGGCGGTGAATTTTATCTTGCAATGACTTTTAACTTAGTTTTGGTTTCAGTTTTAGGGTCCATCCTAAAGGTGTGGGTTTTCATGCAACGAGTTGTTTATCATGCAAGAAAAATAAATGCATTTGCAATAAAGTAAATTGCAAGAAAGTAAATTGCAATAAAATAAAATAAAAGCGTACACGGAGGGTCTTCCCGTCATCCCAAACTGCACTTAAAACACAATTAGCATATTTAAGCAAGTTCTAGGTAAAGCTAAGGGAAAGGTTATGGTTTTCTACCAAATTCCTAATCCTATAGCTAGTCATTTCCTATGACGTCTAGGTTCTTTGTGTTTTTGTTTGAAGACGATTTTCTTCATCGAAGAACAATTAAATCCAATTGTTCTTATAAATATCCTATCATATTGAGGAAGTGCTTAAGAAGAATCTTAAACATCTTTTCAATATTTCTAGGATTATTTTAAGTCCAAATAAATTTAATTATGTAAATGAATCAATCGTCCGAGGTTTTCAAGTTTTATTAATTTGCTCAGTGAACTAGGACATTTGAATATCCTATGAGTGAAGTAACACTTCATTTAATGTTTCATTTAGGAGTTATAATAATCAAAGCTTTCAAGGGTAAATTAGTATTCAAATGATTTGGTTTAAGTTAAAAAGTTTAAATTTGGAATAGTGTTCAAGTTGCTTTATATTTAATTTCTTTTATGTCTTAGGTGATGTTATATTTAATTCAATTTAATTTATTTGAGTTTTAATTTAATTTAATTTAATTTAATTGTTTAATTTAATTTAATTTAATTTTAATTATTTAATTTAATTTAATTTAATTGTTTAATTTAATTTAATTTAATTTAAATTCAATTTAATTTAATTTAATTTAATTTAATTAATTTAATTTAATTTTAATTTAATTTAATTTAATTTAATTTGTTTTAATTTGATTAAATTCAATTATTTAATTTAATTTTAATTTAATTTTTAATTAAGTTTTATCTTTAATTTTAATTGAAATTTTTGAAAGAGTTTAATAATTTAATTTTAGTTTAATGATTAAGTCTTTTAATATTTTGAATTTGAGTTATCATTTTAATTAAAAATTGAGTATTAATGATATAATTATTTTAGGGATTTTTAAATTAAAGAATAAATCTCTTCCTAATAAATATCCCTTATTTTAATAATTCCAATTTTATTATTCTTCCAAATTTAATCTATTATTTAATTAAAGTTTAATCATTTTTTTTTAAAAAATGTTTAATGAGTTTCTACCCTTTAATTATTTAAATTTCAATCATCCAAACCAGATTAAGATCAAATATTTTACTTGTTGATTTTTTTAAACCTAAAGTTTTAATTAAGGGTTGAAAGTTTAATTACCATTTTACCCCTTAAGCTTAATAATTTCATAACTCACTAAATTGAATTCAAATGAACTTGAAATTTTTATGTGACTTCACTCATATGTCGATAAAGACATGAGAGGAGAAAAAGTGATTTTTCTGTATTTAATTTATTTATATAATTATTTTTAGTAGAAAATAAAGATTTTCAAGGGAAATTTGATAACATGACCAAGGGAAAGTTTCTGTCCTTAAGAAAATTAGGGGACATTCCTAATGACTAGAGGACCACTTGGACTAATTTTGGTGATTTTTTGAATTATATTATTTTTATTATAATTATTTTGGGTTTTGGAGTGTTAATTAATTTAAAAATAAAATAAATGTTGAAAAATGAATTTTATATTTTTCAAAAATCTCTCTGATATCAAGGAAACTAGGGAATCAAATTTTGCAATTTTCTGATTTTTCTATGATTTATAATAATTATTTTAGTGAAAATGCTAGAAAATACATTTTTTTTTTATTTTAAAATTACCCTAGGGCTTTAAAATTCAATATCTCACTAAATAGACCTAGGAAAAATGTGGGATTTGTTCCTAAGTGATTAAAATTCAAAATGTGACATTTTGGTGAATTTTATTATTTTTGTGATTTTTATTATTTTTAATTATTAAAAATATTAAAATATTATTAAAAATTAACTTTTTTAGAAAATTGAAATTTTAATTTTCTTAGGTTCCCCTGATATCAGAGAGGCTCCAAAACCAATTTGGTGAATTTTTGAAAAGTATTTTAAAAGTTATGAATTTTTAAAGTTTAAAATGGCTAAGTGACTTAATCAACCCAATTAGTGGGGCTAACTCAAGTCCAATTGACCTCAAATTTTTATGGTAGATTCCTCTGATCATAAAGGTCAGTGGAGAATTGATTTCAAGTCAATTTGATGCACTGGTTAACTCTAATTAATTAAAGACCTATTTTGGGTGTTTAAGCCGATTAGGGTTAATGCGAGTGAATTAACTCAAGTCCTATTTTTCCTAGAGTTCTCCGAGTCATAAGGAACATCACCAAATATTTCTAGAATTTATTTCACAACATGCTAATTTTTGGAATTAAAATACTCAAAACAACAACATGCATTTGAAAAATAAATAACTTTTCACAGAGATGGCCTCGACCTTGGAAAATTCGGGGAATGTTCCCAAGTTCGGAGGCTTCAAAAGCCACTATGGTCTCATGCCATGGTGAATTGTATACATGCATGGAGAATTAAATGTATGCAGAGAGTAAATAAATCATAAAAAATAAAATACTTAATGAAATTAAGTGATTTCTTTTCACATTATTCTCCTCACGTTCACTGAGCAAGAGGGTATTTTTATTTTATTTTTGTGATTTTTCTACACAAAGATATGGATTTTTGAAGTTTAGGGAATTAAATAAATAAAAAAAAACCCTAATTTTCTATTTATCCACGCGGCGCCAGCGCATCCTCGGCAGCTCCGAAAGGCCACGCGGCGCGCTCCCGTTCGACGCCGCCGCTCGAGTCGGCGGCCGGGCCCCGCGGTTCTCGCACCGTTTCCGGTCCGACGCCATCCGAGCCGTTCGTCCGCGCGTGTATTGAATGGACGGCATCCGTTCATCGTCCCCAAGTGTCCTCGCCCGATAGCCGTCCACACTAAATCCCTAATATCTCACTCGATACTCGATGGATTTTCATGTTCTTATGCTCTATGGATTCGTCTTGAAGAGACGAACACATCTATACGGCTAACATGCATTGGAACTAAGGCATTTGAAATAGAGAATCTTCGAAGCTCGGGATGAAGAGTTAGCTCATACCTTGGCTCGGAGAAGTGTGGCTTCAATGCGAGAGTTGTTGCACCTTCGATTGGGTCCCGACAAGCTCCGGATGAAGTCTCCCAGGTGCAGTGAATTGTCCGGATATGATTTCGACCAAGCCCGATCACAAAGCTTGGAGGCTGGAGCAGCTGGGTGGCTCGGAGATGGGGCTTTTGGTGGTGGACACCTTCCCTTGGTGCGGTGAAGGTGTAGAGCCAATCAATTTGGGAATTGGCTCATTGTGGAGAAGTGTCTGGTTTTTGGGCTAAAGTTTGAGCTCAAAATTGGGCTCGGCTAGAAGGAATTGGGTGTTGGAATTCGGTGGGGATCGGGTGCTCTATGTGTAGAGAGTGATGCGGAGTGATTTTGGCGAGTTTCCTTAAGGTTTTTTTCGGCCCCTCTCATGGCCGAGAGGGGTGGAGTTTAAATAGGAGAGGGTGGAAGGCCTCTCGGAGGAGTTAGGGCTTGGGATCGAGTCTGCTGCGGTGAGGAGAAGATCAGCCATGGTGACCACTAGGCATGGGGCGGCTCGGCGAGTGAGAATTTCAATGTTGGCTCACATGTGAGCTCTCGGCCATGGTGTTTTCCGGCGGCACGGTGGCCGGCCGGCCGAGCAATGGTCACCATCTTGGTCGGGTGGGTCGGGGCTGGGGTTTAGTGTAGGCGATTGAGGTTTGACATGTGTAAAGGAGTTTGATTTAAATGGAATGGGAGAAGGCTCACTTTGGCTTGGTTTGGGTCAACCCACCATTTTGGGCTTGGTGCACCCTTCCAAGCTCCGATTTTGAGCTGAGGGAATCATTTAGGTCGGCTTAGAAGGAGTGGTGAAGTCTCCATCCATGATGAGGTGGCTAAACATGGTTTAGTGTGTGACATGATTAAGGTAAAAAGGGTTAAAGGAGGTTTAAGAAAGAACCCCCTCTTCTTGCCATAAATGGACTAATGACAAGTCAAAGCCCTCATGGCTTCATGTGGCTTGAGAATGGCTTGTTCATGGCTTCATTTGGCTTGGGAAAAGGTTGATTTGTTTCATGAAAAGGGTTTTAAGAAATTTTTTGGTAATTTGATGGGAATTTGGATGAAGCTTCATTTGGGATAATTCAATGATGATTTTAGGACTTAGGTAATGGATTTAATTAAATGGATGACAAATGGAGATGTCATGTGGGCTTTAGGGTAGATTTGGGCTTTTGAATTTTGAAGGAAATGGGCTTTTAAGAAGGTTTAAGGGAAGTGGGCTTTTAAGTTTAAGGATGTGTTCATGGATGGGAATTTTTGTAGAAGTTTGGGCCAAATAGTTGTTGGTTTTGGTTTAGGGATGTTTCATGAATAATTTGAAATAGATTTAAGGTGGTTTGGGTTTGAATTGGGTTGAATTTGGGTTTATTTGGTAAATGGGCCAATGTAGGTCAAATTGGGCTAACTTGGGCCAATGTTGGGCTAGGGTTGAAATTGATGTAAAATAAATGTTAAGAAATGTTTATGGGAGTGTTTCAAAGAGGTTTTGGCTTTGGTTGGGTTTTAATTTTGAGGTTTGGGCCTATTTGGGTTAGATTTGGGTTTAGGTCGAAATTGGGCTTTTTGATTTTGGGTTGAATTTGAGTGGGGTTTGGGTCAAAATCTTGGGCAAATCATGTTAGTGTTTTGTTTATGAGGATGTTAAGGAAGGTTTAGAAAAGATTTGGGGTTAATTGGAGTTGAATTGGGTTAGTTTGGGCTAAGTTTGGGTCATGGGTCCAAATTTGGGCTTTAAGGCCCAAAGTGAAATTGGATCCAAATGTCAATCAAATTGGACTTGGATTTGGTCTAAATTGGTATTGGGAATGTTTAATTGAAGTTTAGAATTGAATTGGACCAAAATTGGGGTCAATTGGGTAGGTTTGGTTTGACATTGGGTCCACTTTGGGTTAAAATGGGTCGATTTGGGGGTTTTGACAAAAGTAGGGTAAATTGACAAAATTGGCCCATGGTGTAGTTGGACAAAATGAAATTGGGAATATTTGGGATTTTCTGGAATTTTTTTGGGAATTTTCTGAATTTTTGGATTTTTAGGCCAAGAAGGGTATTTTGGGTATTTGGAGGGTATCGGGAGGTTTTCTTGGAATTTTTGGTATTTTTGGGTATGGATAATCAATTTGAGTGATGTGGAGGTGTTTGGGATTGATTTTGGAAAATTTTAGGTAATTTGGAAATTTTGCAAAAATTTGGGTAATTTCGAGGGTTTTGGGTAGGTTTAGTAGGTGTAGGGTCCCGGGGTCAAAAATTGAAAATTTGGGAAATTTAAGATTGGGTGAATTTGAGTGGGGTGAAATCATTTTGGTTGAGCCATGAAGCCATTTCAAGCCCATATGAGCCATGAAAGGACTCATTTGAGGCATTCATCTATGTTGTTCCTAACCCTCTTGCTGAGGGCTTAGGGGTTAAGGACCATCCATGTGAATCACCTACATGAGTCGAGGAGGTCAAGTTGGGTATGGGTGTGGTTTTAGGAAGTGTGTGGAAATGTAGTGTGTAAGTGTAGTGTATGTCGGCCCCTTCACTGAGACCGGGCCACCCGAGGCGATCCTAAGGCCAAAGAGTCCTATAGGAACTCATCCTTTAAACTTCCATATTTGATTTCAACCCTCTAGGTGATTAGGGGTCTATAGTCGAGTTTGTGGAGTTTGCGGGGAGTTTAGAAGTGGTTTGAATTTCTAAAAGGCGGGTCCCAATTCTAGTCCTCTAAGATAGTCAAAGGAAAAGCCTAAGGCTAGATCCTAAGCACTAAAAAGAAGAAAGGAAGACCTCATCAAAAATGAGGTCAACACAAAGTTAGTAAAATTTTGGTTAATTTTTACTAAATTGTTTATAATTTCAAAAATAAAAGTGATCTCAAATAAATTCTTCATTCCTTAAGTTATGTTAAAAAGTTTTTTTTTATGAAAATACTAATTCTTTAAGGAAAAATAAAATTTAATTTTGAATGGATTTTCCCTTCCCCCAAACTTAAGTTTTGGTATTCTATGATAATTTGAAAGTATGAGAGAAAGAAAATCATAAGAATTTTTATAAGTATGTAAAAACAATCTTAAAAAGAAAAATTACTTCTACTCATGATTTTATGAATAATTAAAAATAAAATTTAAGCATGTATAAAAAGTAAGCAGGCTAATTTTATGATGATACTAAATTTGAAACAGAATTAAAATAGAGCAAAATTACTAAGTATTAAACAGTAGACTAAAACAAACATATAAATTAACTCTAACTTCAGTCTTAACACAATAGAATCCTATCGCTAATCGATCGACATACATCGAACACAAAACTAAACAAACAATCCAAACAAAACAAACTAACAGAGTAACACAACATAAAGATCTATAACTACTAGTCACTAGCTGTAGCCTCATCATCATCATCATCGTCACCAAAGGAAAATTCTACGTCCTTAGGATCAACAAATGGTGTAAAACTAGGAAAAGTAGGAAAACTAACATCTCATTCACCCTTCAGAAATCTGACTATGGCTTCATCATACTCCGCATCATAACTACTCTTCCTCTGGGTATAATCAGATAAATGATCTAGTTTCCTGTCAATAGTATCAATCCTGCAGTGAGTTCGAAATAACTCCTGCTGTCGCTCTAAAACCGATCATGCATTGATTCCCGAGAAATCGATGGTGGCTCGGCGAAGTAGAGGGTCTAGAAGTAGAAGGTCTACACTGAAGTATGTGCGAAGTAGAAGGAGCGGTCGATCTCTTCCCTCGAAGACGATCATAGATACTAACACTCTCTGCCCGATTGGCTTGGTAGACTTTAACTTCTCCTCGGAAATATCGACGGTGACTCCATTACTAACACACGGTGAATATATCGGAGATGGAAATCCCGATCCAACGAAGTGTTGGATCTCGCGATAGAATCCACAGAATCATAAATAATGCTCCCGACATCAATAGGTTTCCTCTCCTGAAAGCAGTAGTTTAAGATCGCTCGATCTCTAGTCACTTCACTCAGGTGGTTGGAAGGTAACAATCTCGCAGAAATAAAGTAGTGCCATGCTTTAGAAATAACATTTAATTTGGAGGATTTGAATTTTACCCTTTTCCGTTCCTGATCTTCCAAGATCCAGTACCGTCAGTCAAATAAGCAATAATCATATCCAAATCTCCCTCAGATGGTGATAATCCAGAATAATAGCACTCAATAGTCGGTGGCAGGACATAAATTATATTGATTCTTTCAGGACTAAATCCAACTCCGATTCCTCTAACAAAGACTTCTTAATCTTCAGCATCCAGTAAATTTGCATAAAACTCTTGAACAATCGGGATAACAACAACAGCAGTGAAATAACAGAATCGTTGCCAGTTGTGTGCAACGATAGTGTTTTCGATCATTTCTCCAGGATGATAGAAACTTCGTTCAGAAATGAACTTTCTGGACGTCAGAACATGAAAGCGAAAATTCGCAGACGCAGTAGAAAATTTGCTGCTATCAAAGTTATCTCGTGCCTTGCCGCGTTTAGATTTTAGAGCCATCTAAACGTGAAGAAAACAAGAACAAATTTAGGAATCAAAGATTTAAAATCTTTTTAAGTTTATAAAACTTAAAATAAGTTTAAAAATCCAAAGAAATTACTAAGAATCAAAAAAATTTCTTTCAAAATTTTGGTTCTTAGCAAAACTAGGAAAATCTATGGTGAAAATCGAAAATAATCTGTTTAAAGTGTAGATCTGACCTTGAGATGAAGAAATTGAGTGGTTTCGCGCTCAAATCCTTAATGTTTTGATCTCAAAATGGATCTAGAGGATGTATTTTTGTGAAAATGGGGAAGAAGATGAAGCTTAGTCGTCAAAAATGGCTTTTGAAGGTTATTTAAGTAAATTCTCGGGTACATGCCGAACTGGCGCTTAGGCGCCGAATTCTGGCGCCTCGCCTTTCACAAAATTTTTTTTAAAATTTAATTTTCCACCAAAATTCATAAATTCAACTTCTAATTACTCATATTAGAGTAGGGCTTCAATTTCTAAATTCCACGTCATTTATCAAAAATTTATAAAATTTAAATATTAAATCCACCAATCAAACATAAGGTTTCAATCAAACTCAGTAATTTCCATTTAAAACCTTCGATATTGACTCGATACATTCCGGATAAGTACTATATTTGATTCGAGTTCCTAATACACACTTAAACACAACAATTTCCAAGCAAAAACAACACACATTGAACATGAAAGAAAATACACAAACACAATCGATTCTCTAAATCGATACATTGACTCAACAAACCATAATAACTATCTCATTACCAGAATATTCTAATCTCCACAAGGGAAATTGTGTATTCCACTTGGAAAAAACACTAACGCTCTCGGGAAATCCGTAGCCATCTTTTCATCAATCCACTTGTTCTTCGCATACATTTCAACTTGAGCATCTTGATAAGCCTCAAAATGATCAAATTGAAGTTTCATTTGCCATTCTACATGTTCAACTTGATGAAACATCTCATGAAGGCGATCTCCGATGCTTTTAAAATCGAGTTTCGAACTTATCCAAACGACTAGAAATTTTCTCCAAACTTACGGCGATGAAACCATTGAAGTAGGGTTGAGGATCCTCGAGACCTTGTCCCTAGCCTCTTCTCCATGATTTCTTCCTTCCATTTCTTAAAAATTTCTCAAATCTCTCAAGAATGAAGTGCAAGGGACGTAATTCTGATTGCTCGATGGTTAGGGAAGAAGATAGGTTGATTTAAAGGGGAAAATCGTGTGAAAAACTGAAAATTTTTTGTTTTTGCACGACCCAGTAACTGCGACGCTTAGGCACCGAATCTGGTGACTAGGCGCCGGACCTATTGATACATAGCATGATTCTGACGCTTAGGCGCCGAATTCTGGCGCCTAGGCACCGGAACTATGTTCAACTCCGTTTCGCCTAATCGTCAAATTTTAAAATTTCGTTCTCCAAGATAGGTAAATTATACTAGTAAGAGTAATTTAGACTCGATAACTCACATTGTAAACTATCATAATGAAGGTTAACTTTATCTCCTTTTTACTCATATTCAGAATAGAGTGATCCAATTCTTAAATCTTACACACTTCAAAATAATTTTCAGTCTAAGTCAACAAAGACTTATGAGCATCAAATTTTTCTAAAGTAATATAAAATTAATCAAGATCGAGGCATAACCTTACATTAAAACATAAAAACACTCAAAACACAAAACAATTATGGGTTGCCTCTCACAAAGCGCTTGGTTTAACATCGTCAGCCCGACTTAAGTAAATCTTTAATTAGGTTGACTCAATTCATAAGCCTCTTTATAAATCTTCTTAATATCTCCCAAATAAGGCTTCAATCTTACTCCATTTACCTTAAAAATTTTTCTTGTATTGGGATCTTTAATATCCACAGCTCCATAATGGTATACTTTCTCAACTAAATAGGGTCCAATCCATTTAGATCTCAATTTTCTAGGAAAAAGTCTTAAACGAGAGTTAAACAGTAATACTTTTTGTCCAGGTTCAAAAATTTTTCCTGAAATTTTATTATCATGCAACATCTTCATTTTCTCTTTATAAATCCTTGCATTTTCATATGCTTCATTTCTTATTTCTTCCATCTCATTTAGTTGCAATAATCGCTTTTCTCCTGCTTTATTCAAATTAAAATTGAACTCCTTTATCGTCCAATAAGCTTTATGTTCAAGTTCTACAGGTAAGTGACAATATTTACCATAAATTAACCTGTAAGGTGACATTCTGATTGGTGTCTTATAAGCTGTTCTATAAGCATATAATGCAGAATCAAGTCTATCAACCCAATCAGTTCTTTTAGGATTAACAGTCATTTCTAAGATTCTTTTAATTTCTCTGTTTGATATTTCAGCCATTCCACTAGTTTATGGGTGATAAGCAGTTGCAATTCTATGTTTGATTCCAAATTTTTGTAATAACGATTGAATTCTTATATTCCTGAAATGACTTCCACCATCGGTGATAATTACCTTAGGCATTCCAAATCTTGAAAATATCATTTTCTTTAAAAATTTTGAAACACTTTTGGAATCACAGTTTGGTAAAGCAACAGCTTCAATCCACTTTGAAACATAATCAATTGCTAATAAAATATAATTTTTTCCAGATGATGGAACAAATGGTCCCATAAAGTCTAACCCCCACATATCAACAATTTCAACTTCCAATATATAGTTTAAAGGCATTTCATCTTTCCTAGATATATTTCCCATCCTTTGACATCGATCACATGTTTTCACATATTGTCTCACATCTTTAAATAAGGTAGGCCAATAAAATCCAGAATTTAAAATTTTAAATGCAGTTTTATCTATGCCAAAGTGTCCTCCAAAATCGGAATCATGACATTTTTGAATAATAGCAAAAGTTTCATCATACGGTACACATCTTTGAATCATAGAATCTCTTCCAATTTTAAATAAATGAGGTACTTCCCAAATATATGATTTAGCATCATATTTAAATTTCTTAATAAATTTATTATCCAAGTCATAAGGCAAAAATTGCTAACTAAATAATTAATAATATCAGCATACCAAGGTGTTTTGTATTTTTGAATAAAATATAGAGATTCATCAGGGAATTTCTCATTTATATTTTCTTCCGAAATAATATCATTTTTAATTCTAGACAAATGATCAGCAATTTGGTTTTCAGTTCCTTTTCTATCTACTATTTAAAAATAAAATTCTTGTAGAAGTAAAACCCATCTTATAAGTCTAGGTTTAGAATCCTTCTTAGATAATAGATATTTAATAGCAGAATGATCATTATGAACTATGCATTTAGTACCAAGAAGATAAGATCTAAATTTATCAAAGGCATATACTATAGCTAGAAGCTCTTTCTCAGTGGTAGTGTAATTTCTTTGTGTTTCGGTGAGAGTTTTACTAGCATAATATACAACTTTGAAAACTTTCTCATATTTTTGTCATAATACAGCTCCAATTGCAAAATCACTTGCATCACACATTAATTTAAAAGATTTATTCCAATCAGGTGCAATAATGATAGGTGCAGTTATTAATTTTTCTTTTAGAATATTAAAAGCATTAATACATTCTTTATTAAATTCAAATTTTGCATCTTTTTCTAATAAATGACAAAGAGGTTTAGCAATTTTAGAAAAATCCTTTATGTATCTTCTACAAAATCTAGCATGACCTAGAAAACTTCTCACATCAGTAACAGTAGTAGGTGGTTGTAATTCAGCAATAATTTTCACTTTTGCTTGATCTACTTCCATCCCTTTTTGTGACACTTTGTGACCAAGTACAATCCTTTTGTGGCCATGAATTGACATTTTTCCCAGTTAAGAACTAAATTTGTTTCTTCACATCTTTTCAGAACTTTGGCTATGTTTTCCAAACAAGATTCAAAAGTAGGTCCAAAGACTGAAAAATCATCCATAAATATTTCAATTCCTTTGTCAATCAAATCACAAAATATTGACATCATACATCTTTGAAAAGTTGCAGGTGCATTACATAAACCAAAAGGCATTCTTCTAAAAGCAAATGTTCCATAAATGTTGTCTTTTCTTAGTCCTCAGGAGCAATAAGTAATTGATGATAACCAGAATATCCATCCAGAAAACAGAAATATGAGTGTCAAGCTAATTTATCGAGCATTTGATCCAAGAAAGGTAAAGGAAAATGATCATTTCTAGTGGCTTTATTTAGTTTCCTACAATCAATACAAATTCGCCATCTGGTAACTTGTCTTGTAGGAATTAGTTCATTTTTATCATTAACAATGATAGTTACACCTCCTTTCTTCGGAACATAATGAATAGGACTTACCCATTGACTATCCTAAATATGATAAATAATACCAGCATCTAAACACTTAATAATTTCTTTTTTAACAACCTCTTTCATAATAGGATTTAATCTTCTTTGCGATTCTATAGTAGGTTTAAAATTTTCTTCCATTAAGATTCTATGCATTCAAATGGAAGGGCTTATTCCTCTTATATCAGCAATCGTCCAACCAAAACCTTTCTTATAATTCTTTAACACACCTAGTAATTTTTCTTCTTGATCTTTACTCAGTTCAGAAGATACAATAACAGGTAAAGTTAATGAACTTCTAAGAAACGCATATTTTAAATGGGAAGGTAACATTTTTAATTCCAGTTCAGGGGCTCTTTTAATTGAGGGTAAAAGTATATCATTTTGAGTTATGTCTAAAGTTTCCCAATTATCTTTAATAAAATGAGTCTCTTGTTCTTCTACTTCTTCATTTTCATCAGTTAAAAATTCAAATTTTTCTTTAGAAATGACTTTACATTTTTCTTGATAATGTTTTTCAATTAAATAATCAATTATATCCATTCGACAACATTTCTCTTTATCAGGGTACTTCATTGATTTAAGAACATTAAATTTAATTTCTTGATCATTAACTTTCATGGTTAATTCTCCTTTTTGTACATCAATCATAGCTCATCCGGTAGCTAGAAAAGGTCTTCCTAAAATAATAGGTATCTCGTTATCTTCTTCCATATCAAGTACTATGAAATCTACAGGGAAGATAAATTTATCCACTTTCACAAGGACATCCTCTATAACTATTTAGGATAAGTGATAGATCTAACAGCTAACTGAAGAGTAACAGTGGTGGGAGTAATATCTCATAAATCTAATCTTCGAAAGATAGAAAATGGCATGAGATTAATACTTGCTCCTAAATCACATAAATCTTTTCCACAAAATTTTTCTCCAATAAGACAGGGTATAGTGAAACTTCCGGGATCCTTAAGCTTTTCGAGTAATTTCTTTTGAATTATTGCACCGCATTCTTCACTTAATGCAACAGTTTCAAAAGCTTCAAATTTTCATTTTTTGCTTAAAATATCCTTCATAAATTTTGCGTAAGTTGTCATTTGTTCCAAAGCTTCAGCAAAAGGTATGTTAATAGTAAGTTTCTTAAAAATGTCAAAGAATTTAGAAAATAGATGATCGAGTTTCGGTTGTTTCAGTCTTTGAGTAAAAGGTGGTGGTGGTTTTTCAACTTCCACATTAACAGGTATAACAGTTTGATCTTGACTAGGAGAAAGAGTTTCTTCAACCTCAATCTCTTTTTCAATTTCATTCTGCATTCTTTCTTTTAATTCCTTTCCACTTATAAGTTGCACAGCTTTAGCTTGTTCATGTTCGTTTCCAGTTTCCTTTGGATTAATTTCAGCATTACTAGGAAGTGTTCCTACAGGTCTGTTATTAATTAAAGTAGCAACTTGCCCCATTTGATTTTCAATATTACGAATAGCAGTATTTTGATTTTGTAATTGATTATTCATTTGCATAATTAATTCTTCTATTGATAACTTTTTCTGTTGATTATTAAATCCAGGAGGTTTATAATTTGAATTAACTTGATTATTCCAATTTTCAGTGGGATGAGATTGATTATTACCCCATTGTTGTTGCGAATTATTCCAGTTAAAATTAGGATGATTTTTCCACCCAGGATTATAATAATTTGAATAAGGATTATTTTTACTTGCAATAGCTTGTAAAGTTTCAATAGTTTGAGAATCTTCAATATTAGCAGAGTTATTATGTGAAATATTAATTGCAAAATTATCTAATTTCTTAGATATTGCTGCAACTTGTGAAGCTAAGATAGAAAAGGCTTCATTATCGTGAATACTGGCCACCTTTTTAGGATTAATCCTTTCAGAAGGCCATTGAAAATTGTTATTAGCCATTTCTTCAATTAAAGTGTAAGCTTCTTCAAATGATTTTGACATTAAAGAACCTCCAGTAGCAGCATCAATAATTGATTTTAAAGATCCAATTAGTCCATTATAACATGTTTGAATAATCAACCAATCGAGGTAAAGCATGATGAGGACATTTTCTTAATAGTTCTTTAAATCTTTCCCAAGTTTCATATATTGTCTCCCAGTCAAATTGACTAAACGAAGTAATATCATTTCTTAATTTAGCGAGTTTTAGAAGGAGGAAAATATTTAGCAAGGAATTTTTGTGCCATTTCAGCTTTATGTTTTAATAGAACCGAGTCGCTAATGAGTTTAACCACATCTTTGCTTTATCTCTTAAAGAAAAAAGAAAGAGTCTAAGTCTAATATCATCATCGAAACATTGTTATATTTAAAGGTAGCACAAAGTTCTAAAAACTAACAAGATGTAAATTTGGATCCTCATTTGGTGATCCACCAAATTGATTGTTTTGCACCATTTGAATAATAGACAGTTTAAGTTCAAAAGAATTAGCATCTATAGTGGGTATTTGAATACTACTATGAAGTTCATTAACTGTAGGGTTAGCATAATCCCTTAATGGTTTATAAACATTTTGATCATTAAGTTCAATTGGATTTTGTAAAGTAGCCATTTCTTGAAATTTTTGAATTTGTTTTCCCTTTTTAATTTTTCTAATTGTTCTTTCTAATTTAGAATCTAAAGGTATTAATCCTTCAGAACCAAATCTTCGCATAAAATAAGAAATAAAAAAAATACATATCTTTCTCTTTTTTTTATTTTTACTATTTTTTAATTTTTTTTATATTTTTGTATTTTTAGAAATATAATATTTTTTTAACAAAAATTTATAACTATTTTATTTCTTTCCCTGGCAACGACGCCAAAAATTTGACCCGACTGCAAATAATGCAATAGTATTCGCTTCCAAAAGAAGGCCAAAAGCTTGACCCAATTTATAAATAGCGGCTAGTGTATAAAATAAAAATGATGTAAATTTTTAGAAAATATTTTTTACACACTGTAGGGTACTACGCAAGTATACATATCGTTTCAAGTAATATAGGGTTTTCTTTAATAACCCCAGTATCGATCCCACGGGGAAAAATTATAGTAAAAAATTTTCTAAATATTATATTTCTAAAATATCTTTTTATCCTCTAAATTAATTATAAATTACAATTATTTACTAGATCCAAATAAAGAAAAAAATAATAAAATGATTTATGAAAACTATAAAATAAACAACTTTCTTTCCTTCAATTAATCTAAGATTTTTAAGATAATTTAATATTCGTTGTAGAATTTGCTTTATGGTATTGTGCCAAATAGAAACATTCATATTCTTTACCCTTTGATCCAGGCGCAAAGAACATTGGCTAGTTTACAGAATAGGTCCGGATGTATTGTTAGTAGAATAGGTTAATCTAGGCTCATACTTCTAGATGTCCAAGGGTGGCTATGGTCGTCCCTACTAGTGACACTTTCCTAATCTATAAATCAAATTATAAGAATTTAGTCTGTCACTCTAAAAACTTATCAATTCTACGCCCTTTAAATATTATCTTCCTATTTATTTGTACTTCACCTTGAATAGCCCGCACATGGCCTTCGACTACCCAAGGATTCATGTGACACTTACAAGTTAAGAGTTCTTCTCCTTCAAGGTCTCAAAACTCTTCAACAGGTTTTAACAATTTAAATGGCAAATATAAAAAGTAAAGTAAGATCGAGTATTAATGTCATCACAATGTTTTGAAAATATTTTGAATTTCAATTCTCCATCGAATCTTTATATTATCTTATCTATCTCTTCATAATTGAAGGAAGAAAGTAAACTAACTACTCAGAACACATTGAAAATAAACAGCAAAACATAATAAATAAACTTTGAATTAAAATGTAAAATACTTATCTCAAATATTCCTTCTATAGATCTTTTGATTCCTACTGACTCCACAGTTTAATGAACTCCAGATGCAACAACTTGAAAATAAACTCACTAATCTAAACAAAAGTTGGCCCTAAATTTCTCTCTCTATTTCTCTCTTTAAGGATGAGAGATCCTAAAGTGGATAAGAGAAAGGGTTACAATGGGAGGGGCACGTTTTCGAATAAATGGACCCCTATTTATAGGCTTCAAGGGTTGCCTTGAGGCACCTCTTCAAAACATGTCCACATTCAATGAATCTTCTAGAAGGTCGGTCTGGAACGGACACCGCGTCCAGTTCTTCGCACCTCTTCACTTTGGCTCGCACCTCTTCGCGTTTAAAGCCGTTTTGGAGTGTCCAAATGCAATGTATCACATGTCCTATTATCAAGGAACAACTACCAGTCTTCTAGAATGTCCAATAACTGTTCACTCCGTCAAAATAACTGATCTAACGTTGTAAAAAACATGACAGTTTTTGTATCGAGTTTGGCGCTTAGGCTCCAGCTTCTGGCGCCTGGGCGCCAAGCCATAATTTTTTTATACTTTTTGTATTTTACTCCATTTTTGCTCCTTTTTGCTTCTTTTTCCTTTTTGGACCTTTTGACATCACCTACATCCAAAAACACAGAAAAAATATCTTTCATTAAAGCATAATATCCTTAATTGAAAAGAATTAAGACATAAAGAAATAGGTATTTTTTTTATAGATCATTTATCTTACCTTGGGAAGGACTAAGCAACTTCATTTTGATGATATCCTAGATAAGATTAACCTCCAATTAAACTCACTTGGACCAACTCCTTCTTATCTAATGGAGGCAGAATCACTTTACGTAAGAGTATACTCACCACCTTCCCTTCTTATCTGCTGCAAGTGACAACCCTGAAAAAGAGCACTCAACTACAACTTGAGAGAGCCTTTAATAGATTCCTTTGGTCTGGGTAGAGACATCAGCTGCACTGGACTTCTTGGCAAAAGGCTACTAAGCCTACCTTGGCTGGTGGATTGGGATTCAAAGGACTACAGACACTGCAATGTATTAACTTCTATAAGCTTTGGATCCATTTCGAGCTCGGACCTTTTTGTGGGCAAAATTCCTGAAAGGAAAGTATTGCAGACATATCCATCCTTCTCTTGTTGCTAGAGGAGTGGGGGATTCTAAAATCTGGGTAAAAATGATTAAAGCTAGACAGGAGGCTGAGAACCATTTCATTTGGAGGTTAGGAAATGGGGAGATAAATTTATGGCTTGACAACTGGTGTCCTAAAGACTGGCTTATTCCTAGAGCTGCTCAGGTTAATCATTCTCTAAAGGTGGCTGATATCTGGGATGGCCAAAATTGGTCTCTCCCACACCTTAGAGTAATCCCGCGAGATCACTCGACTCATCGATTTCTACTGTCAAATTCTCTAGGGGGAAACATGACCATATTAATCTGGGAATCAATAAGTTTCAAAGCATTACCAAAGCCATCTATAGTAAAACTGTTCAATGGCCTTCTGTACCTTGGGGCCAAACTATCTGGAGCAAATTCCTGTCTCCATCCATGTCCTTCCTTTGTTGGAGAGCACTTCACAGCATCATCCCCATAGATGACATACTCAAATTGAAAGGACTGAGAGGGCCTTCCATATGCGTACTTTGTCACAAGCAGGAAGAAACTTTACCTCATCTTTTTTCGGATGCGGCTTCTCGCGATCGGTTGGCAAGACCTTATTTCTCATCTAAGAAAGGGGTGTATTAATCTTCACTGGGTGCAATTCCACACCTGCTGGCAAGAGGGGAATGGTCAAAAATTTATTACCATTCAATGCATTGTGCTTTGGTTCACCTGGATGGCTAGAAACCAGTCCAAATTTGAAGACATACCTGCAGCTGTATCTACTGCGGTGAGAAACTGCAGATCATACATAAGCAAAATCATTACATATAAGAGGTTCCCTAATATCTTACAATTGAGTTTACCACCTACTGTCTTTTCTCCTCTTATCAAAATTGTTAGATGGCAGCCTCCTCATAGTAACACAATTAAGATTAACAGTGATGGGAGTTACTCTAAAGATAGTGCTGGAGTGGGGGCATCTTCAGAAACCATCTTGGTAAATGTCTTTTATATTTTCAAGACCCTGTTGCTGCACAAGATGCTTTTGAGGCTAAGCTTATTGCTGTGCTGTGGGCACTACAATTAGCCAGGAAAGCTTGTTGGACCAATATTTGGATTGAGGTGGACTCAAATGATTTGATTAACAGCCTTAATAATATTCCTCATACTAATTGGCATCATAATTATTGGCTGCAGCAAATACATACAATTAAATCCCCACAGACCCAATTCTCTTTTAATTTCAGAGAGGGTAACCAACCAGCCAACTGGTTGGCCCGAAATGGTGCTGATTCCTCTACAGTTCTGGTCTCTAATACCCCTCCCTCATAACTTCATTTTCTGATCACTGGGGATAATCTGAGTTCTCCCCACTTCAGACTAGAACATCACTCATATATCTGAGTTTCTAGTTTTTCTTCTGTGGCAAAACCTTTTCCTTCAGATGCATTCTCCTGGCATGGATTTGGTCTACAATCTGATTTGCCTGATGTGTCAATACCTCATCCCCCCATTTTTAAATTCTGTTGTAATTTCTGTTTGGTTTGTACTTCTTTTGCTTTTGTTTGGGGTCATTGGGATAGTTTTGGTTTATTCCCAAGGAGTTTTTGCTTGTAATCCCAATTTTGGTATTAACATGTAAGGAGCCTATGTAGCCCTTTTTTTTTAATATATATATATATATATATATATATATATATATATATATATATATATATATATATATATATATATATATAGTTTGTTTTGATTGAAGATATTTACAAATTATATAACATTTACCTGTTTGGTTGATTTTTTCAGCATACATGTAATTTAGAAATGTTGGATAATCAAAAATTATATATTTTAAAATTATAATAATTGCTTATTTTCTAATAATATAAGATCTTTGGCAGACTACGTCGACTTGTGTTCCACATATATCAACACATAATTTTGATATTAAAAATTTACATCGGAGTGAACCACGCCGAATTTCATTAACACTGATGCTACAAAATTTAAATTGGGGAAGCAAATTTTTTCTGCATCAGATATTACCAACCCGATTTTGTGTGGTCCAAAATGATGGTGCAATTCTGATGCAAATTAATATTAGAAACAAAATATCCTGATATTATTTTAGGATTCATCCGACGCTAATTTGTCAAAATCATTTAATTTTAATTTCAAAGTGAGGCTGCTTGAACCATATGAAGATGCTATAAGAACCACATCATATTTCTCAATTTGTCTCCTTATCAAACTGGAGAACAAACAAATGACAAAATTAATAAATATTCATGTTTGGACATAAGTATAGAAATAGCTTCAATTCATTATACAATGTAACAAAATATAATTAATATGCACACCTATGTTTGATAAAATAAGATCATAATACCCAACATTTATTGTAGTTTACCACATAGATTTATATCCAGTATAGTGGAGAGAAGCTTCCACAACATTTACATTCCATGATTCATTCAGTGCCGCTAAAATTGTTTGAAAATGTAGTTTTATTGATAGCTTACAAATATGATTCTCATATCAAAGAAAAAATATTGTGTATAGATATCTACACGTCTGGACGGCCAATCACCAGCTATTATGTCGCCCTCCAATGAAGTATATGGAGACGTGACGACCGATGATTCGGAGTCAAGATGTGTGTTAAGCGGACACAATATTTTCTGCATATGAAATGGAACAATGCAATTTTCAACGGAAATATTATTTTATTTTATTTATTTGATTTAATACATGTATCAGTGAATTTCTTTATTTCCCGGATATTTAAGTTAACAAACTTGTGTTATTTGATATAATAAAGTATTTTAGTGAATTTAATATATATTTTGCTAAGTTTAGTTTTTGCCATGAAATACAATATATAGGTTGTTTTAACCGTATTGGAAACTTCATCAAATTATTTAACGTTGAATACAAACATATTTCTCCCGTTTAAACTCGGAATTAATTAAGTCGTTGATGGGTTACTACATTATTTTAAGCAATTTCTGACGGGCTACACCCATTAGTAATATTGGATCTATTGTCGTATATTTTAAAAAGCAAAATCTATCTGATGGCTTTTACTGTTTTTATCATCTTAGAAAGACAAATGACAATGAGTTTCCGATGATTATATATTTTTAACGGCATTCTGATATCCATATATTTTCTATTGTATTCTGATGGTTCTTTGCTTATCGGTATTATTTATTTTATGGTAAATTTTATGTCGGTTCATACCAATCGAGAAACTGACGGCTCCCCATCATTTTGACATCGGTCAAGAGATCGACATGGCATTATCTATTGGGGTTTGGATATTGATAACCCATTAGGAGGCCCTCGATTAACCGTCAAAAAATTTTCCCTCAAATATATATATAGATCCTCCTTTGTTTCTCTATAATTTTTACATTTATAATCGCATCAAAAAATTAAATGAAATATACATCACACATTGTAATTTCTCAATCCACGTAGCTACTAAATTCAAACCATATAAATATAATTATAAATTATAAATAATTATATTTTAATTTATTAAACAACATAAAATAAAACAATTTGTACATAACAAATACATATATATTCCTTAAACTTTTCATAACAATAAATAAAATAACAACAATCTTACTCCTAGTCGGTCTCCTCATTCTAATACTCCTCTACCTCCACTTCCATTGATTGCTTCCTTCCACCGATGTGCCTCACATCGCACCTTCTCAAATTTCATCTTCATTCTCGCTTCCATTTGGCAAGTTGAGCTGCAATCCAGACCTCTACATCTTTATTAGTTGTTGTAACCCACCTGCGAAATGAACTTCATCATCTTGGATACATGTACAGCTCTGCCAACGCGTGTCGTACTCAATCCATGTGACCCCAAGCCATAAATCATTCCCTTCTATTTACTACTCCCTTCTCTTCAAATCTCATAGTCTGACTGATCAATACCAGGGATAGAAACTTCTCCAACTCTGAGTCTTTTCTAGCAGTCGTGCACGTCCTATAATCTAAATTATATAGGATGCTTAATGAAGAAAAAAAAATAATTGTAATGATAGAAAAATCGCTCTTGAGTCTCTGACACCTACTTATGTTCTCAGTGATCTAGCGTCAACCCACCGGTCATCCCACTAATATTGATGAGTAACAACTTGTCCCTCAGTGATGGTCGGAATTTGTAGTGTCTAATAAGATAAAACAAAATTATTAAATAATTTTTATCCGCTAAGATATAATATATATTATAACTTTAACCATCCACCTTTTGCACTTTAAATGTCGGAATGCTCCTCCACTGTGTATGATGGTACCCATACCTCCACATTATAAAGCCTGGTTCGATTTTTCCTACTAACTCCTCTTGACAAAGTTTCGAAGGCCCTAAGCTCAGCATGACTAGCTCTACAAATCCTCTTTTAAGCAATAGAGGCGCTAACCTCTGTAGCGTATCTTAGTGGAAATAGCTCACATAAGGGCTATAAGAAGAATTTCTTCTCCATCATGAATATGAACAGATTAGATTGATAAAGTTATATAACTTAAGATTGTTATTTAGAATTTACTTCAAACTCTATAAGCCACATATCTTGTACTTCAATCGGGATCTCCTTTCATGATAAATATGGAGCATCAAATATTTTCTGTGTAATTTCACGTATAACATGTACGATTCATGTAGATGGATAAAATTTAAAAAATTATTAGTTTCATAATTAAAAAGAAAATAAGTTATATTTTACTTATATCTACATTAATTATGTATTTATAGCGGACTCTAAGTCTAAGTGGCACACCTAAATCTACAGTTGTAAACAGACATGCAACTGCATGGAATGTGGGCAGTGGTGGTGGTATGGTGGGAGTCAACAGTTTGTGGTATGGTGGTGATGTCGATGGGGGTGAAGGTGGCATATAAGGAGTGAGTGGTGGTCATTGTATTCCTTCTATGTGGTGCCACATCAAGGAGCTACAGTCTTCCTCCTCCCAAACCTGTGAACGAAACCTCCGTAAGAAGGGAGATCATCCCCACCACCCGAAGCCATGTGCATCAAGGAAAAAAGAAATAATTAATGTTGAACTAGGAAGCAATGATTGCCCTCAGAGATGCCCTCAAAAGCATGTGTCATCGCTGTTTGCATAAAAATAGTGTTGCACTATGCAACACCAGGAAAATGCATCCTAAATCGCCAAACAGAGAGCATGTTCTCTTTCAATGATGCATTTCATTTTTCTTGTCAACAATATGATATTATATACATACCATACAAATCATATGCATTTACATAATTGACACAAACATTCATTTTATCATCTATATCATTCAAATCTTTAATATAATATGAAACTAAAACATCTATAATTTTTTAAGAGTGAATTGGGCTTTTCAAAATTTAGAAAAGTATGTATGTTTAAAATGTTATTACATTTGGATAGCAACAATGTCAAATTACTATAAAATTTAGTTGTTAGATATATAAATACTAGCTGGTATGCATATAAAAATTATGCTAAACCTAAAACATTGCAATAAAAATGAATACATTATGACAAATATAAAAAATAATGATAACTATAAAAAATAACATTTTTAATAACATGAATTTTTAATGGCATTTAATCAAAAAGTTTCTTCTTCCTCCTCGGCTCCCTATCTCGTCCATGTTGTGGAGATTTCCCATCGGAATACCAAAACTGCAGCGAGCATCTGTCCATATCATCAATCAGCTCCGGTGGCATGTTTAGGTCTATATTTTGATATGAATTTTTGAACAACAGAGGAAGAGTCGGGCGACAAAATTGTATTGCATTCACTTTGCTGCTACTAGCTCCTATTTCTACGTCGTGTCAAAGGTGGTGGAGGTAGCGTAGACGGCCGAGTTTATATTACTGAAAGGGTAAATCCTAGTATTCATGATTCTGATGCTTTAACTATGATAGTTTCTCAAATTGTTGCTCTTTCAAAGAAAAAAGATTAATACGGAATGAATTGTTCTCAAACACATCAAGTGTTAGAAGAAAATTCATTAGGACAAATTGTAGATGCCCAATCTTCATTTGAAACTATAAATTTGATAAATAATAGACAAAATAACCCTTATTCAAACTATTATAATCCACGTTGGAAAACTTATCCAAACTTTAATTGGAATAACCAAGGTAATGCAAATCCTGTTAATCCTCAGTGGGGGAACAATCCTGTAAACCCATTAGGAAATATAAAAAACCTGGGTAATTCTAATTATAGACCTTCTAATCCACCAGGTTTTTATAATAATTCACAATTTAAGAAGAAGTTATTTATGGAAGAATTAGTTTTGAATATGGGTAATCAATTACAAAATCAAGGAGCTGCTATTAAAAACATAGAAAACCAATTGGGGCAAATTGCTACTGCACTAAGCAATAGACCAGTTGGAACTTTACCTAGCAATGTTGAAGTAAATCCTAAAGATTAAGGAAAAGAATAAATTAAGGCTATTCAATTGATAAGTGGAAAACAGTTGGAAACAAAACTTCAAAAAAAAACTGTAGTTGAAAAGGAAAAAGATGAAACTGAAGGAGAAAACAAAAGTTTATATCCTGATTTTCCTCTTAAACCTATGAAAGTTATTGTTCAAACACCTCCACCACCATTTCCTCGAAAACTAAAGCAACAAGATAAAGGAAAAATATATGCTAAATTCTTAGACATGTTGAAAAAATTGTCAATAAATATTCCTTTTGTTGAAGCTTTGGAACAAATGTCTGATTATGTTAAATTTATGAAGGATATACTAAAAAAAAGAGGAAGTTAATAGATCATGAGACTGTTGCACTCAGTAAAGAGAGTAGTATTATAATTTAAAGAAAGCTTCTTGAAAAACTTAAAGATCCTGGTAGTTTCACTATCCCATGTGCTATTGGTGAAAAATTTTATGGGCGAGCATTATGTGATTTAGGAGCTAGCATAAATTTGATGCCTCTATCAACTTTTAAAAGGTTGGGAATTGGAGAGATTGCACCAACTTTTGTAACTCTACAGTTAGCTGATCGATCTATTACACATCCTAAAGGAGTTGTAGAAGATGTTCTGGTCAAGCTTGATAAGTTTATCATTCCTGTGGACTTTATCATTTTAGATATGGAAGAAGATAAAGAAATACCAATCATTTTAGGAAGACCATTCCTAGCTACAGGAAGAGCCATGATAGATGTTCAAAAAGGAGAATTGACAATGAGAGTAAATGATCAAGAAATAACCTTTAACATCTCAAAGTCAATGAAATATCCTTCAATAAAAAAATAATGAATGTTTCAGAATGGATATATGTGATTATCTGAAAAGTGAATATTTTAAGGAAAACTATGAAGAAAAAGAAGATATGGGAAACGATAATGAAATTGATAGCGAAGAAGTTGGTTATATTCAGGAGAAATTTAAAACGCTCATTTCAATAGCACTAGAAAATGAAACATTAATTCCATCTGTTGTAAAACCCCCTAAACTTGAATTAAAGAATCTTCCAAATCATTTGAAGTATGTATTTTTAGGAGAGTTTTCAACATTACCAGTAATTGTATCCTCAGACTTAAATGAAATTCAAGAACAAAAATTAATGGATACATTAAAAAAATACAAAAAAGCTTTTGGTTGGACTCTAGCTGATATTAAAGGAATTAGTCATTCGATTTGTATGCACAGAATTTTATTAAATGAAGAACATAAACCAAGAATTGATCCACAAAGGAGACTGAACCCTATTATGAAACATGTAGTTAAAAACAAAATTTTAAAAAGGTTAGATGCTGGAATTATATATCCTATTTTGGATAGTACTTGGGTAAGTCCAATTCATTGTGTTCCTAAGAAAGGAGGAGTAACTTTGAAGCAAATGAAAATAATGAATTAAAACCTATCAGACAAGTTTCTGGATAACATATTTGTATTGATTATCAAAAATTAAATGTCGCCACCCGAAAAGATCACTTTCCTCTTCCTTTTCTAGACCAAATGTTCGATAGACTTGCTGGACACAAGTATTACTGCTTTCTGGATGGATATACCGGTTACCATCAAATACTTATTGCTCCTGAGGATCAAGAAAAAACAACATTTACTAGTCCTTATGGAACTTTTGCTTTTCAAAGAATGCCTTTTGGACTATGTAATGCACTAGCAACATTCCAAAGATGTATGATGTCTATCTTTAGTAAATTAATTGATAATGAAATAGAAGTATTTATGGATGATTTCTCTGCTTTTGGAACATCATTTGAAGCATGCTTAAATCATCTTGAAAAAGTTTTGGAGCTATGCGAAAGAACTAACTTAGTTCTAAATTGGGAGAAATGTCAATTTATGGTTGTAGGAAGAATTGTATTAGGGAATAAAATTTTAGAAAATGGCATGGAAGTGAACCCTGCAAAAATTCAAGTAATAGCTAAATTACCACCTCCTACTACAGTGAGAGGGGTAAGAAGTTTTCTTGGACATGTTGGTTTCTACAGGCGCTATATTAAAGATTTTTCAAAAATTACCAAACCTCTATGCCAACTTTTAGAAAAGGATAAGAAATATGAATTTATCGAAGACTGCTTAAATGTCTTTGAGTTATTAAAGGAAAAAATAATCACAGCACCTGTAATAGTTTCACCTGATTGGGAGAAACCATTTAAATTAATGTGTGATACTAGTGATTATGCTATTGGAGCTATTCTTGGTCAAAGATATTATAAAATTTTTAAAGTTATATACTATGCTAGTAGAACTCTCAACAATGTTCAAATTAACTACACAGTTACTGAAAAAGAGTTACTGGCTATTGTATACGCTTTTGATAAATTTAGATCATATTTAATTGGGACTAAATGTATTGTGCAAACTGATCATTCCGTTATTAAATATCTGATGCAAAAGAAGGATACTAAACCAAGATTAATTAGATGGGTACTTTTAATGCAAGAATTTGATTTAGTGGTGATTGATAGAAAAGGAACTGGCAATCAAATTACTGATCATTTGTCGAGATTAGAATATCATGAATCATATGATACCGACAATGAAATTACAGACAGTTTCCCTGATGAAAAACTTTATAATATTAATGAGTGGAAAATACCTTGGTATGCTGATATTGTTAACTATATAGTAAGCAATATTTTGCCACTTATGCTAACTTTGCAGCAACAAAAAAATTCATTCATGATGCAAAAGCATATTTTTGGGATGAAACATATTTATATAAGAAATGTAACGATCTTATTATTAGGAGATGTGTCTTATGAAGAAACTGAACATATTATTCAAAAATGTCACGATTCTGAAATTAGAGGACATTTTGGGATTGACAAAACTGCATATAAAATTTTACAAGATGGATTTTATTGGCCTACTCTTTTTAGAGATGTTTACAAATATATCAAAACTTGTGATAGATGCCAACGAGTAGGTAATATATCTAGAAGAAATGAAATACCTCTAAATTTCATGTTAGAAGTTGAGATTTTTTATGTTTGGGGTTTAGATTTCAGTGGACCATTTATTCCTTCATTTAGGAACTTATATATTTTAATTGCAGTTGATTATGTATCAAAGTGGATTGAAGCACAAGCTTTACCTCATTGTGATGCTAAAAGTGTTTCAAAATTTTTAAGGAAAAACATTTTCACAAGATACGGAATGCCGAGAGTGATTATCACTGACGGAGGATCCCATTTTAGAAATAAATACATTCAAAGATTGGCAGAAAAATTTAATATTGTTCATGATTCTCTACTGCCTATCATCTTCAAATAAGTGGTTTAGCTGAAGTTTTTAATCGTGAGATCAAACAAATTTTAGAAAAGACTGTAAATCCTAGCAGAGTAGATTGGTCTATAAGACTGGATACTGCATTATGGGCATACAGGACTGCTTATAAAACTCCTATTGGTATGACTCTTTACAGACTTATTTATGGAAAAACTTGTCACGTACCAGTAAAATTGGAGCATAAAGCATATTGGGCGATTAAAGAATTCAACTATAATTTGAAAAATGCTGGTGAGGAGAAATGTTACAATTGAATGAATTAGAAGAATTAAAAAATGAATCTTACGAGAACGACATAATTTATACGGAAAAACTGAAGTTAATGCATGATCGGAAGATTAACTAGAAGAACTTTGAAATAGGACAAGAAGTTTTGCTTTACAATACAAGGCTAAAATTATTTCATGGGAAATTGAAGTCTCGTTGGTTAGGATCCTTTACGCTGACTTAGGATTACACTTATGGAGCTGTTGAAATTAATGATCATAAGATTGGAAAAGGATTTAAAGTAAATGGACATAGATTAACACCATATTTTGAGGGTAAAAGACCAAATTTTAAAGAGGTTTTAATGCTCAGTCAACCTGAATAAACACCTGAATAGGTTGGGCAGACGACGTTAAACCAAGCGCTTTATGGGAGGCAACCCATAGTTATCTTTATTTGTTTGAGTGTTTGTTTGAGTTTGTCATTAGTTTGTAGTGATATTGAATTCTACTACTTGTATTTGACCTTTGATTATCAAGAATTTGGATCCATAGAGAAAATTTGGAACGTATTTGACCACGGCGTAAATGTTCAAATTTTTACCTAGGGTGCCGAGGGCGCGGTCGACGCCACCGATGGTGGGTTTTTCCCGAGAGCCCTGGAATTTAATTGCACAAGGCTCACCAACAACACCTTCGAGGCCGCCGACAGCGGGATCGGCTACTGGGCAGTTTTTTGAGTTCGAAATGACGGTTTTTTGTGGTTTTTAGCGAATTCGTCCCTTATAAACTCTCATGGATGGTTCCTAAAAACTCCAACTCCCAAAAAATGAATGGAAACTACTTTTAATTTCTCTCTAATGGCTTCCAATTTAGTAGATTACCCTAGATTTCACGTTTACAATCGAAGAAAGTTTGTCAGTGCCGAGGCGCAGTGACTTTTCAACAAGGTGATGTCCAAGAGAAGGCTAATCAAGGAAAGAGGATTCATCAATAGAGGATTAAGTAATTCTTCATCAACAATTGAAGAAATGATTGTGTGATGAAGATGGGAAGTGTTTTTCTATACTACTGTCGCAGTAGTCATTCTAGTGGTTAAGGAATTCTATGCCAATTTACATGGAATCAACCAAGGAAGCGTCTATGTGCGAGGTCGGTGGATAACATTTAATTCTGGAAGGATTAATGAATTTTACATGCTTGAGAATGTTCCTGCCTACCATTATTCGAATTTCATGCCAACAAAAGACAAGATGAATGAAATATTCCAATATTTGACGGACAAAACTGAAGACTAGGAAGTTAGAGAAAACAGGTACATTAGTTTTTCTGCAACACTTCTAAATCCCGTTTTAATAAATTGGCACTTTTTCATATCTGCGAAGTTATTATCGATGATGAAAATCGGTAAAGTCATGAAAGAAAGTGCAATTTTTGAACTACTGCATTCAAATGGAATGGCCGATTGATATTGGATCAATTATTGTGAAGTCTAAGTTTGGCCTGATCGTTCAAGGATCATCTCAAGGGCTTGGACATCCTTCAACAATTTTCTTAATATGCAGTTTGTTTTAAGTTTCGTATGAGATTTGGGAGAAAATACTACTACCCTGGAAACCTTTAGACCCAACTCATATGTTCCCAGCCAATGATGAGTAGAATGACACCGGCGTGGTTTTGGATCAAGCATCGCAGAATTCTGCTCCTATTCAACCTCTAGTAGCGGACAAGACACCGATGATCTTACAGTGAATCAAGAGTCTGGAGAAGGAGGTACAAAATTTAATGAGTACAATTAATAATATGTTTGATTTCTTTGATCATATCGATTGGAGGATGAAATAACATTTTGATCATACTAGGCAATTTGAAGCAAGTTTGATACGCTTAATGAAGAAGATCGGATGGATTGATGAAGATTCAACTAAAGAATTTCCATTCCGACCTTTTTATAACTTGTTCATCCATGTTCAAGGAATGGGTGATATCAGAGGAGAAACTAGTACAGATTCGGAAGAGTAGCAGAATTGTTTGTTTCTTTATGTTGTGTTTGATTTGAACTTTATTTTTGTGTTTGCTTTCTTAGTTTGCTTTTTAATCTTAGTATAGATGAGATTATGATTGAATTGTTTGTTTTCAGTATTTTGAGTGTTGTGGTTTGGATTATGACGTTGATTAGATGGCTTTAGGTTGAGAAAATACATGTTTATGTGTGTTATGTAATGTGTGTTGTAAACACTTGGATTTAATATATAATTGTGAATTTTTATTGTGTGTATGTTTATTTTTGTTAATACATCACTTAATCACTTAAAATATATGATTAAAATGATCAAACGGATGACGACGAGGCTTAAAATTGATCTAAATCGTAAAAAATTAAAAAAAGATCAATATTTGAGAATCTCGCCGACGGCGCGCTTGAGGTCGTTAACGGTGTGATTTTCCTGAGGGTATTGGAATTTAACTCAATAGAGCCCGCCGACAGTGCGAATGACCCTGTCGATGGCTAGATCACGAAAATTACATTTTAACCGTGATTTTGACCGGTCAAACGCTACTATTCATCGTCTTCTTCCCAGTTTAACCTAAAAATTCGACCTAGGGCTTGGTAGATCTTGGATTTGGAGCGATTTCAACACATTCTAACACCGGATTTCATCTTCCCTTGGTAAGAGCTTCACTCCTATTAAAATTTTTTTTTCACTATAAATTTTTACCACATTAAGAAATTTTGGAAAATTTAAAAATGTGGAGAAAAGACTTAGAAGAAATTCATGGAACTTGATTTAGATTACTTTAAACCCCCTTTAAAAGCCATTGTATTATTATTTTGGAGATTAGTTTAGATTTTTGTGATTTTGATAGATCAAACAATGGCTTCACGATAAAAGAGAAGACTCGAATACGACGAGGCTCAATTTATAAACACGAAAGCACAATCGAGGTATACTTTAATCTTTCAAAATAAGAAGTTCATACAAGATCGAGTTTTCAAAAATCCTGGAGGAGAGGTGGAACGAGTTATCAAAGAGAGAAGATGGGAGAACTTCTGCTACACAACAAATAATGTTGTTATTGAAGTTGTGAGAGAGTTTTACTCTAATCTGACTCAACCTAAGGATGAGCCCGTCTACATAAGAGGATTCTCTGTCAAATTTAATGCTAATAGCATTAACTCTTTTTACGAGCTTCACGACTATTTTTCTAGTGAGTATGAAACATTTGGAATAATGGAGGGTCCGTTAAACGACACTATTGACTTTCTCACAGATGGGAAAGGCATTTGAAAAATTAAAAATCATGAACAGATTAACTTTCCACCTTTCATGATGAATGCCATTGCTAAGGCATGGCATTATTTCATTTGTTGGACTCTGCTACCCACCTGTCATCATAGTGAAGTCTCGAGAGACAAAGATATTCTGAATTTCTGTATTCAAAACAACAGAAGTATAAATGTGGGGAGAATAATTTATAAGAATATTATGGCCACAGCAAAGAGTGAGACAAGTGGATATTTATGGCATCTTGGCCTAATTTATGCACTTTTCAATTATCTGGAGTTGAAGCTAATGATGAGGAAGAATGGGTGTATCCGATGAAACCTATTAGTAAAGAAAATATAAAGACTTATGAATCCCATGAGGAATGGAGATCTGGGAGTAGGAGCAAGGGACCTTCTACTAGTAGAGACATTCATTCTACTAGCTATGACCCTACCTTATATGATTTGATGAATGCCATAACCCTGTAGCGAAAAAGTTTTGGGTAGTTAGATGAGAAAATAGAAAGAATTGATCACATGATTGAAGGATTAAAGAGAAGACATGACCACGATAGTGATTATCTTTAGAGGCACTCTGATTTTGAGATGGATTATTATGATGCTCAGGCTAGGTACTATAGAGGAGAGACTAATGTTATTTTTCCAGAATATCCCCGGTATACTCAGTATCAGCCCAATCCTCCTGCTGACCAGGGTGATGAGAAAACATTGTACGGGATTTTGATGTCTGATTGTGATGTGATGTGATGTATGTGTTTGCTTTAGTTTTGTTGTAGTACTTTGATTTTTATTAGTTGTATTCTGTGGACCATGCTTTGTTTCTGGGATATATGTTAAGTTTTGCAGTTTGCATTTTCAATTTTGGATGTCTATGATGGATTATGATTGCATTTGAAATTGTAAAATTGAATAGTCTAAAATATTAAACTGTTTGTTTTGTATTGTGAAATGCATATGTCATGTGTAATTAATTATTGTTGTTTAATATTTAGTTTTATATACATGTTTTAAAATTTCATTACCCAGCAAATTTTCTAAACTGTTATATGTGTAGAAAGGTTTTTAAATATTACAGGTCAGTTGAAGTTAGATATTTTGAGAAGAACCTACAAATTTCGAAAAGACAAAAATGCCTAAAGTGCAAACGTATGAATTTTTTATTTAGAGTTTTTCTTTCCACCCTGTATTATTTCTATTATAGAAAACTTTAAGTTTGGGGGAGGGAAGAAATATAATACCTATTATATGTTTTCAATTAACATATTTTCAAAAATTATAATATAATTTATGTGATAAAATTTAATTCAGATAACTGTATTTAGATTTTATCTAAATATTAAAGAAAATTCAAAGAAATATTTTTGGTAATGAAAATTTATTTTGTAGGTTAAGATATTTAGTATAAGAGGATAAGACTATAGTTAACTATTTAAAGAAAATAAAATAATATTTTGAAATATTAAGAATCTTAGGAATTTAGTTGAGAAAGAAAAGATAGGGATTCAATGATGTAAAAACTATGAAGTATATATAAGGTAAAAAAAATTTTAAAGTTTCCAATTTAGGAAAAGAAGAGTGAAGTTCAAAATTATTAACAGGCTATCCAGATATAGTAATCCTCACTTGAAAAAGAAAAAAAGAAAGAAAAAGAAAAGAATTTAAAAACAATCCTTGAAAAGAAAAGAAAAATATATAAGATTGAAAAACAATCCAAAAGAAAGAAAAAAAGTAAGTGAGGAGAAGCTTGAGGAGATGCCTTATCAAAAATTAGCTTCACTTGGATTAACCTAAAAGAAAAACTAAAAGTATTTTTGAACTTATATTTATGACTAGTTTCTTTACTAATAGTATCCTCATGAAGTTCCTATCTTCTGAATATTCTAAGTGAATTGATATAACAACATATAGTTTTTCTTGAAATGAAAAGAAGATTAGAACTCTTAGACTTGATAACTAGATAGCCTTATACGTGCAGAATTAATCTAATTACTTGAAAATCTTTCTAAGAATTCTTTATATAATATTTATTTAAATCAAAATAATAGTATTTCTGAATTAAAACATTACCACAATGAATCTTAACTTTTATATAGTATTAAAGATTACTTGAGGACAAGTAATAGTTAAGTTTGGGGGATTTTGACCCAAGGAAAAAATGTTAAGAATTTCATACTTATTTTATATTGATTTTGATGATATTGCACTTTAAAAAAGGGTATTTTTGGTGTTTTTCTGCAGGTATGAAGATTTAAAGACAATGGAGCAAAAATATGCAAAAAGGAGCGAATTTGGAGAAAAAAATGATTAAATTATGAAAATTTGACCTAGGGCGCCGATGGCGAGGTAGATGGCGCCGACGGCGTGATTTTCCCGAGAGTTTAGAATATATTTCAAGGGAGGTCGTCGATGGCAGAGTTCAAAACCGCTGACAGCGGAGCCAGTTAAAGGCAGTGTTTCTAGAAAGCCGCCGACGGCGGAGCTCGAGGCCGCTAACGGTGGGATCGGCGGTTCTTTCACAAAATACGTCGAATGTGGATGATTTTTGTAGGGATGCTTGGAAAACCCTTGGAGACTCTTGAACAACTTCAACAAGAACAATTCCAGGCCAAAAAAGTGTCCTATTTGGTCCTCTAAAAATCACTAAGAGTTTTTAACAAGTCCTTTTGGGGTCTTCTAAGAGTCACTTAGTGCCAATAGAGAGTCCACTAGTGTCCATTGTTGTTATTTAGTGAGTTTTAAATAGTGAGTTCAGATAGAGATATTGGTGAGAAATTCTTTGAAGAATTATAAGAGTGGAAGGGAAGTGAGAGATCTCTTCTGCATTGCTATTTCGAATGAGAATTCCACGTACTGTAAAGAAAGGAAGAGATTTAGAGGAACTTCAAGGAGTTTGCTTGGGGAGGAATTTAAGATAAGTTGTGTTTATTTACTTTAGATTGTAAAACTTTACTTTTATATATGAAATCCAAGTTTTATTATATCCTCTCCATGAAATCTGAGTAGTTTTTCTGTCTTTCTCCTAGTTTTGATATTTTTTGTGGAATGATAAATAGAATTAGTGTGCCATAAAAATTTAAAGAAGTTGTGATAATCTTTTACTTAATTCTTAATTTACTTTCAGTTTGGCCAATTGAATAGTTAAAATATGTTGATTTTAACAACTATAGTAAAGATTACATCCGAGATTTAGGGAGGTCAAAGTCCTTGGAAGTAGGGTGCAAATAAATAGGGAAATAATATTCATCGGGCATAGAATTGGAGATTTAAGAGTGACAGGCTAAAATCATCAATTCGGTCCTATCGTTTGGGTGCTGAAGTGTAGATGTTAGCCCTCAGGCGAAGGGAACATGAGAGCTTCGAAGTGAGAGCCGACATCCTCCAAGTGTAGCTGCAGATTTAGTAACCAAGCATAGGATTAGTCATTATTCTTTATACCTGGACCACAGGGTAAAGAATAGGTATGCTCCTATTTGGCACAACACCATTTTAAACTAATTCTAATTATCTATTCACTTAAATATCTTAACAAAGGTGAAAGATTCTTGCTTATATATTTGAACTTCACTTTAGTAGAATTAGTTATCTGTTAGTAGAACTAGTTTAATTTAAACTTCATATTGTTGTTGATTGTGTATTAGTGGCAGATAGACAATTTCGATTTAGTTGTTATTCTAAATTGATTTTTATAGTCATAGTCTGTAGAATCTAAGATATTTCTTGTGGGATCGATATCCAGGACTCCACTAAAGCCCTGTATTACTTGAGCAATACGTATACTTGCGTTAAAGGGTAACTTTGAGATTAAAAGAATATATATATATATATATATATATATATATATATATATATATATATATATACTTGTTATAAATATTAAAATTACGCTAAGTGACCGCATGGAGTGTGTACCTCGAGTCAATTCCTTAACTTCTTATTATGGTTAGACTTGTATGTTCTCTTGTAGTAGTTGGATTGACGAGTTCTCTATAACTCAGGTCTTACTCGGACTTGAGTTTTACAAGAGATATCATGAATTTGAACAATAACAGCTTCATCTCAATTTTCTTGCATCCTTTCTAAAATTTTTTTTCATTTGATAGGAGTCATGAACCTATTTGATGAATAACTTGTGGATGATCTTACACTACGATTTATAACAGTTAGAGGTGCTTAATTATAGGGATTAGATGATGCTTGCGATTGGTGCCTAGGAACCAATTTATCAGGGATAATCTAATCTTTGGGATTATAATCTATAAAATCCTTTTAAAATATACATAATTTATTAGTGTAGTGATTCCATTAGAAATTGGAAGTAAATCAATGTGATGTGATGAGTTAATGGAAGAATTGACCTCATTTATCATATGTGTGTTTTATGTTTGTGTTACAATTTTATATAATAATTGAAGAACATTTTTATATTCCTTTACTGATACCTGCTATGCTAGTTAAACTTTTATTTACTGAATTTCATTCTGGCATGATTAGTTTAGATTTACTTTCTGCTGCATATTGTTCCGTCCTAATGAATACTTGTAAAAGGTTTTCATAGACATTTATGGTACATAAAATTTCTAAATTGTTTCTTCCTGCTTATATTTTCTGTACTAAATGTTATATGTTAAAAATTAAGTTTGGGGTTAGGAATAAAAATAAAATTTTAATGTGAAAATACTTCCTTTTAGTGTAATTTTATTGCAAGCATGTTTTAGGTTAGATTTACTTTCTCCTACAGTCATTCTATCCTGATTATGCATGTATATGAATTTGATGGGATTTTGTAGTAGTAAGTAGATTCAACCTTTACTCTTTCTTCATGCAATATTTTATGGAATTAATTGCAAAATATTTTAAAATTTAAGTTTGGGGGGAAGAAAAATTTTTAAAATGTAAGTTTATTTGTCCTCAGTAGCCTGTATTTAATTTGATATCACTTTTAAATTAATTTATGGTATGTGGTGTTACCTTTAGGTTACTATAATTTCGATTTTAGGAATATTAGAAAAATAACTTAGTTAAAATCCTATGTGAAGAAAATGTTATATAGTTAAGATATTTTGTAGGAAACATTGGAAAAATGATTTTTCTATTTATGGTAGAAAGGAGTTGAATATTTGAAAAGCTAAAATTCTTAGATTTATACTTAATGAGAATTGAACATTTATTGAAAAACTTTTTTGAACTAATACTTACACTTATAAAAAGTGAGGGAAAGTTTTAACTTTTGGATTTTAGAGAGAGGATAGTGAAATTCAAAATTATTAAAGGTCTATCCAGATATAGTAATCCTTACATAAAAAACAAGTAAAAAAAGGGATTAAAAATGATCCCGAAAGAAAGAAAAAGAAAGTGAAAAAAAGGGGATTGAAAATGATCCCAAAAGAAAAAAAATAAGTGAGGAGAAGCTTGAGGAGAAGCATAATAAAAAATTGGTTTCACTTGAATCTTTATAAATGAAAAGATTTAAAAACAATCCTAAGCTTATTCTTATTTCAAAAGGTATTGGTTAAAGTGGTATAGATAGGGTGCTTAAATTCTATTTTTATACTTTCTATGAATCTTTAGTTTGACAAATTTCAATAAATTTTGAAGTAAACAGAAAATCGGAATTCCTAAGTTGAATATGAGATATTCTTACACTCTAGTCCTAGATTGATTTGTTAGAATTTCTCCTATATTATACTATAATATTTTTGAGATGAAATTATAGAAAACTCTATTGAAACCCACAACCACAAGTCAACATATTTTATTTTTAAATTTATAATGTTACTTGAGGACAAGTAACAGTTAAGTTTGGGGGATATTGACATGCCTAAAATATATACAGTTTTTGCTATTAAATTTTACTTATTTTTGAGAATATTACACTTTAAAGGAAGGTATTTTGTATGTTTTTTTGGTTTTAGGTATAGGAAATGGTAATTAGAGCAAAATGAAGCAAAAATGGTGCAATTTGGAGCAAAAACGAGCAAGAAAGCAAATTTTGGCTTAACACATTTCGATAAATCATTCTATGTTTAATTTATTTTACAGTTATTGCATACTTTTTAATGAGATTACACTTTAAAGAAAGTTTTTTTATGCTTATATTGTAGGGCTATCTGTTAGGAACACAACGCAACTGAAACGAGGCGATTCGGAGCTAAAATAGAGCCAAACGGAGTAAAATAGTCGAGCTGTGAAGGATGGGCGCCGGGGGCGCCCAAACCGGCGCCGGCTGTGCCAGAAACCCGAGACCACCAAAATAGGAAGCAGGCAGCGCCCTATTCAGCATCGGTGTTGCTTCAGACGGTTGGGATGCGATATTGGATGGTTTTTGGCCATATACATCAAATATGGATGCTATTTGGAAGGTTTCTTCATGCACCTCTTGGGAAATTCATCTCTACACAGTTGAGTGCAAATAAATAGGGAAATTTGGTTTCTTGAGCTTCGAATTGAAGATTTTAGGGTGACAGGCTGAGATCCTCAATTTGGTCCTAAAGTTTGGTAACTAAAGCTAGGGTTAGCCTTCAGGTGAAGGGAAGTGGGAGCTCTGAAGTGGCAGCCAGTATCCTCCCAGCCTAACCTTAGATTTAGGGACTAAGCCTAGGATTTGTTAATGTTCTTTATAGCACTCTGAAGAGGGGGTACTTAGAAGAGGGTAAAGAATATGATTGCTTCTATTTGGCACATACAATATTTAATGCATCTCATTCCTATACATTATTCAATTCATTATATGAGAATAGTAGTTTATATTATCTCAAAATTCACCAAACCAATTTCCTTAAAAATAGTTATCTTCAGTATTAATATTTGCATTAGGGAGTAGTTATTATTCTTACATATAATCATCTACATTTAAGAGTAGTTATTAGAAAAACCACTTATATCACCCTTTCAAACTAAGGGTGTTAGTAGTAGACAAGAATTTGACTAAGAACCTCTTACCTCGCTTCCCTATGGGATCGATAAACGGGACTCCATTAGAGCCCTCTATTACTTGATACGATACATGTACTTTGATACACCTAAAATATATAGTATTTTTATGCACATTTTTATACCTATTTGTAATGATATTGCACTTTAATGGAAGATATTTTGTGTTTTTCTTGCAGGTATGATGAAAATGGATGGTCATGATGAAAGGAGCAAAATTGGATCAAATTTGGAGCAAAAAATGAAAAAATCAAAATTTTGGCATTGGCAGCTAAGCGCCGCTGGGCCGGCGCTTAGCCGCCACAGTTAAAAATCAAATTCTAAAGGAATTTGGCACAAATTTCAATGGGGATGGGATTCAACTCTTGGTGGTAACTTCCATAACTTCCTTTGGGCGGCAAGTTTGAATGAAGGGGTGCGTTCCTTGGTAGATACATTGAATCTGGACACATTTGAAGAGACACCAAGACACCTTTTGGTTTACTATTTAAAGAGAGTCTTAGGAAAGATAAATGGAGGCTCTTCCTTTGTATTTTGAAGGGTTCTTTCTTTCTTTTGAGGCTCTTCCACTACATTTTGAAGGGTACTTCCACTGTTCTTCCACTGCATTTTGAAGAGAGTTTTTATTAAGAGTAGGAGTAGAGAGTAGTCGGAGTGAAGTCTTCTTCTTCCCACTTATTTTATTTCTTTTAGTTTAGTTTTTTATTGAAGTCTGAAGTCTGTATTCTGAGTCATCGGAGTTGGGAGACTTTCTCTGAGGAGTAGTTTAGCGAAGAGTCAAAGTTTCAGAGGAACTTCCCGAGTCTTGTGGAGAGGATTTTCAGATAAGTGTTTACTTTTGTTCTTACATTTAGTTTTTTAATTAATAGTTCTTTTCATTTGTTGTTTTTCATATGGTTTTTAATTTCAAATCAATGTGTTTTTGTATTTTCTCAATGCATTCTGAGTAGTTTACTTTATCTTTTTCTTTTTTAAATGGAGAAGTAATTAGTTTATGGAGAATTGTTGTGGAAAGTATAAGTGTTTAAAGTTGGAAGAAGTTGTGAAGATTGATTCTGAAAACTTTGTTTACTTCTTAATTTGGCTTGTTAAGTTGTAGAATTTCTTGAGATTATGTAAGATCCAATGCGGTATTGTCTCATAAAAGTTAGTAAGAATCACATGCAATTATATGGGTGAGAATTGTAGTTCATATAATTGAATGTAATATTATGAGATATTTTTTATGGAAGGGAATAAATTAGAAGATTTTAGAGTGACAGGCTAAAACCCCCTAATTTGGTTTGAGGTTTTGAGTTTTGTTATGAGAAGCTAGCCCCTAGTTGGTGGGAATCGAGGGAACTCTAGAGTGAGAGACTGGTATTTTCCCTGGCTAACCATGTTCAAAATGATAAAAATTTCAAATTAACCTATGTTCTTTATAGAACCAAGTAAGGGTAAAGAACACATTTGATTCTATCTGTCACAACAAATTTAAATACTTACACAACAATACTTTAATAATTATTACTACTTCATAAAAGGAAAGAAAAAGATATTCTAGTTAATAGTATTTTACATACAGTGATATTAATTATTATAATTTTAATTTCTTGCTTAACATTTTATTAAAGAAATTTCAAAAGACAAATAAACTTTCAAAACTTTTCAAAATCAAGACATACTTTTCAAAAACCATTAAAAAGTAAAAAAGATAATTTTCTGATTCCTTTAAAGATTTTCATACTTTCCCTGTGAGTTCAATATCTATAATGGGCTTTTATAGGGGATCAAGTCCATTCAGTGTAGGGATGGTTTGGGTTCAAGCAATTGAATTTTGATGCGGTGTGGAGGTGTGGTGGAGTTTGTCTTAGTTTTGGGTTGATTTTCAGTTGAGAAATTAGTTCAGGGCAGAAGGATTTAATGGCCAAGAATGGTGGAATTGCACTCAGTGAGGTTTGAGGAAGTTCTAGGGAAATTTTGGTCGGGCTTCCCCAAGTTTGATTTTTGTGTCCCCTTTGGCCGTGAAGGATGGCTTTTATAGCCATGGCCAGAGGGGGGAGCTCAGAGCTTCAATTTGGGTGCAATGGGGAGCTAACGTGGAGGGCTGATGGCGCCACCAACAAATCAGACCTTGCCACCAAGGATGGGTTCAATTAGGTTTAAATTTGGATAGGGTGGCTCTCGAGTTTGACTCCTCCGACAACTAGGCCTGCCTGTCAGGCTAGAAGAGGGTGATTAGAGGTCAAGTGGTTTAGCGAGGAGTCCATCAAGGCATTAAATTGATTTGGGGAATTATTTGAGAAAAATATATTTGGTTTAGCTTAAAATGGGAATAAATCCCCCAAATTAGGGGACCCTAGGTCCATGGCTCCACTAGGGTGGCCTAGATGGATCTAGCTCAGTCACTAAGGTCAATTTAGTGGTTGTGGAAGGTTTGGTTTGGTCACATTGAGTCATGGGTCCAATTTGGTTCAAGTTGGGCTAAGCTTGGGCTAGGTTAGATTTGGGTCCAATATGAGGTCAAGTGATTAAGAATATTTGTGAGAATAATTGTAATGAAGCTTTTAGAAAAGGTTTGGAGTGACTTTGAATTGGTTTGGGGGTCCAATTTGGCTTGATTTGGTCAATTTTGTGATATTTGGGTTAGCTTGGGTCTAAGTCAGGCTAGAGTGGGGTTAGGGCTCAATTGATTGTTGAAAATGTGTAGGGGGATTTCATAAAGATTTCTAGATATTAGCTGGGTGGAGATCTTTAAAGCAGGGAATTTAAATTGATGAGATTTAGGCATGTGTTCAATTTGGGACAAAATTGAGGGTTTTGCGTTTGGCTTGACTTGGGTGAGATTTTGGGCTCAAATTGGGATCAATTGGCTGGTCAATTTTGTTTAGGGGAATGTCATGAAGGGTTTTGGATATTTAATTGGGGAATTGGTTGAGTCATTGGGTTCAATTTGGAGAGAATGGATCACATGGTCAAAATTGAGGTTTTTGTGTTTGGGGTTGAAATTGGGCTAGCAATTGGGTCAAATTGGGCTTGGATATGGTTTAGATTTGTATTAGGGATGTTGAATTTTGGTTTGGAATTTAAATTGGGCAATACTGAGGTTAATTGGGTTGATATTGGGCTTGAATTAGGCATTTTAGGCTTAAAGGGGGCAGTTTGGGGCTTTCGGTCAAATTGGGTCAATGAGGTGGTTCAAAAATGAAATTGAGAATATTTGGAGGGTTTTGGGAGTTTTTGAGATTTTTTGAGAATTTTTGGATTTTTTGGATCATGAGGGCCATTTTGATAATTTGGGAGGTTTTGAGGCTATTTTGGGAATTTTGGCAAATTTGGGTAATTTTGATTAATTTGAATGGTGGAAAATATTTTGGAATGATTTTTAAGGAATTTTGGTAATTTTGAGTAATTTTGGGAATTTTGGGAAAATTATGGTTTATGGGTAATTTGGTCATTTGGTAGAGTTAAAGGGCTAAGGGACCAATGTTTGGGAATTTGGTAAAATTGGGGTGACAGTTGGAAATACCATGGACCAAGGATAACCCTCTTGGATCCTCGATGTGTTGGTCCTAGCCACCTTAGCCATAGGCTTAGGGTTGTGGGACCACCCACGTGAGTTTCGAAAGATCAGGGGATCAAAGTGGAGTGTGTTTGGCTTAAGGTTTGTGAGTATTGTGTGCAAGTGTAGTGTGTAGGTGTGTGTGCAAACCCCACACCAGACCAAACAACCAGGGTTAGTCCTAAGGCCTGTCCACCTATAAGGAACCCCCCCCCCACCTTGATTTTCTTTATGCTTAGCCTCCTCCTCTTAATTATTAGAGATTAAACCTTAACATTGAAAACTCTTAGTGAAACAAACAAGCATGTGGAATTTCTATGTGGTGGGTTTTCATTGCTAGTCTTCTAAGAAAGTCACCAAGAAAGTCATATGGCTAGACACTAGGCTATCTAAAGAAAACTAGACCTCAACAAAATGAGCTCAACAAATTACACCTCACCAATCCCCGACGATGTGTCATCACTTCCGCTAAGTTTTACAACCCTTGACCTTCCTCCTTACTCTTCGCTTCTTTGTTTCTCGTTCTCTTCCTTATTCAACTTGAAAGTGATGTTTGTCTCTTAAGAATGAACCGTCGAGATGATTAATCAAATACTTGTCGTCTATTCAAAATTTCTTCTCTTTTATCATTATTTATAATTATCGTTAAACTTTAACTTTAACTGAGACAATGAAAATTTGGAGATAGGAAGTCAGTGAGATAAGCAAGCAATGTTAAGGCGAGTATTTATTCTTCTGCATTACTGTAATGATTCTTGCTTCTAATTTAATTTTTCATGTTCTTGTTTTATTTCATTGAGACTTAGACTACCATAATATTTTCATATTATTGGACAAGAAGTATGCATGTTGATTGACCTACATTAACAGGTGCACAATGTTCTTCTTACAAATTTTTTTGAAAATTGCATGACTTTATGATTCTAGTAGAGATGCATATATCATATTATTATATGAATTTTAAAAGCATGCATGTTAACAATCCTGCATAAATAGTTTCATAATGGTTTACTTATAAAATTATTGGACTATTGCATGCCCTTTTGAACATGTGCATTTATTCATGAGTAGATGAATGCAAAGTGACACATAAGAAAGTAATGCATCCTATAAAGACTAAGATATATATATATATATATATATATATATACATATATGAAGATGGTGTTGGTGGCTGAGGAAAGAGTAGCTCTGCTAGGGTTTTGATGGAGTGCTGGCTGGCGCCTGGGCCTTAGGCAGGGGTTTTGGTCGGAGATGGTTGGTGGAAGGTTTGTTGTCTCTCCTACTTTTGTTGTTGTGGTCTGTTTTGGTGGTTGTTGGACCTATTTTGGTCTTCCCGAGCTTACTCTTTTTTAAATTTGGGTGCTACTGTTCCATTGGCTGGTGGAGCTGTAGTGGTTTTGTTTCTGTTCACTGTATTGGGTGGCTGCAGCTTCTCTTATTCTCCTCTTCTGTTGGTTTCTGATCTTGCTTCTAGTTTCGTGGTTGGTCTTCTCTGACTGGTTTGTTGTGGAGGTTGGGTTCCCCTAGTCTTTCTAGGTGAGTTGCCACTTCTGGTTTTATTCTTCTTCTGGAGGGGGGCATTTTTCTGTCCCCTTTTGGCTGGTCTTTCCATGGCACACAATTTTCCTATTGATTCTAGCACTAATGCTATGTGGGCCAAGGCCACATATGCAGGTGTGGTAGGTAGTGGAGTAACTCCTCATAAAAATTAAGATCACCTGGTCTTCCCCCAGGCCTTGCATTATACTGCTGCAGGGAAGGGCTGCAGCCCTTTTATTAAACCTGTGGGAGTTAAGGAAGGACAGCCAGCTGTCCTTTTCTCCAAGCATGACATGAAGACACTCTCTGATGGCATTAAATTCAGTTTGATTTCGAAATTCCAAATGGGGCATCCTAAGATGGAATATGTGAGAAAAGTTTTTGAAGAACTCAATTTGGTTGGTTCATGGAAGCTAGGCTTACTTGATGGGAGACACATGCTCGTAAGGTTGTCCAATGAGGAGGACTATGCAAGGCTATTTGGCAAGCAATTTGTGTTAATAGCTGGAACATATATGAAGTTAATTAAATGGATACCAGATTTTGATCCTTTAAAAGATTCCCCTATCATACCAATGTGGTTTAAGTTTCATAATTTGCCAATACAGCTTTATCATCAAAATGCTTTATATAACATAGCCAGGCATTGGGCACCCCTCTCAAGACTGATACCCACACTTATGACATGGCCAGGCCTGTAGCAGCTAGGGTGTTAGTGGAGAGGCACATTACCCTCCTTGATGTCAACAAAATTTGGGTTAGAACTGATGAGGACTTCCTTGAGGAGGGCTTCTAGCAGGAGACTGAGGTGGAGTTCAAGCCCTTGTATTGCCAACATTGTAGAATGTTTGGGCATATACAAGATAAATGCTATAGATTACACCCACCCACTAGAAAGAGAAAAGTTGGTATTAATAAAGAGACAGGGACTAGTGGTAAAAGTGTTGCAGTGGAGCAGATAGATCCACCTTTGACAGCTGGACCTGACATAGATATGTCTATACCAGACACTAATGCATCAAAAGAGGTGCAGGAAGTTTTTGCTTCAATGTTGATTAAAGGGGACAATTTAAATCCTGCAATGCCTGTTGAAGTTTTGGCTACAGACTTGCTTAGTGCTGATTTGGTTCAGTTAAATGCTGAACAAGAGCTGCCTATAGAGAATTCTAAAACTCCTGCCTTCACTAGTCCTCTGACCTAGAAAAAGGCTAAGCAGGATTCTGAATATGAGCAGGATTTTTCAAAGGCTAATATTGGTATGGTGGCAACTGGACTCGCTAATAAATGGCAAACTCAGAAAAGCAGTAAAAGGAGGAAGAATAAGACTGAGTTACAAGGACTGTTAGAATTTCAGCCTCCTACTAATCGCCCAGATAGTCCCCCTTTCACTACTCTCCCCAAAACAAGGGGGAAAGGAAAGCATCTTTCTCAATGATCAATTTAATATTCTGGAATATTAGGGGGATTGCTCATCCCTCTTGTCTTAGTAGAATTAAACACCTTGTTCATTTTCACAAGCTGTGGTGCTTTGCCATTTTGGAGCCCATGGTTAAAAAGAACATAAATATTATCACTAAATCCTTTGCTAACTTCTCTTATTATATTAATGTCTCCAATAAAATTTGGGTGTTTGCTAGAAAAGAGCTGAATTGGTCTTTGCTGATGGATCATAATCAATTTACTCACTTACAATTTTCAATTGGTAATCAAATTAGTTTTTCAACATTCATTTATGCTAGCAGTAACTATAGGCAACAACAACTGTTATGGAATGATTTGTTGCACATTGGCCATCAGGTGAACTCCTTCTGGATACTGGGGGGAGAGTTTAACTGTCTCACTGCTACTTCTGAGAAAAGAGGAGGCAGTCCTCCTTCAGCCTCTTACATGCACTCTTTCAACTAGTTCATAACTGATGCTGCATTGTTTGATTTAGGCTTTTAGGGCCCTTCCTTCACATGGAGGAGAGGTAATACCTGGGAAAGATTGGATAGGATGCTGGGGAATTCTCTTTGGCTGCAGACCTTTCCCTTTACCAACATCACTCACCTATCTTTGGTAGGTTCAGATCACAGACCCATTCTTTGCTCTATAAGGAATGTGGAAGGAGGGAAAGGGGGAAGCTTTAGATTTCTTAACATGTGGCTGCTCCATCCTGACTTCTTGACTGAATTGAATAATTGCTGGAAGCCTCTTATGGGGCAATCTCCCTGGGGTAACCTATGGACTATGCACAAGAAGACTGCTAAGCACTTGACTCACTGGAATTGGGTTAAATTTGGAAATATCCATGACAACATCCTTAGAGCTGAAGAGAAAGTTGCACAGATGGAAGCTGATTTGTTAAGGGGGATCAGATCTGAGGTGGAACTGCAGTTGGCACATGATGAGCTATTGGCACAAATCAAATACCAGGAAGCCGTTTTTCACCAAAAAGCTGCATCTTCTAAATTCATTGAAGGAGATAGGAACACCAAATACTTCCATGCCTTTATCAACTTCAAAAGGAAATGCAATATGATTCTCTCTATTACTAAATCAGATGGATGCAAATTAATGGAAGCTGATGCCATTGCTGAGGATGCTATTCATCACTTTCAAGAGCTCTTCACTCAGGTTCCTATCCAACCCACACCAATGCATTTTCTGTTATTTCAAGACAATATTAACTATGTGCAGAGACTCCAATTAACTCAAATTCGTTTGGAAGCTGAAATTAAAATTGCATTAGATTCCATTGATGGCACTAAGGCTGCTAGACCAGATGGGTTCACAGCCTCCTTTTACAAAAAGGGTTGTTCTATCATTGGCAATGATGTGGTGCAGGCAGTGCAGAAATTCTTTCAAGGGCTGGATCCACCTAAGTATTTTACTTCCCCCACCATTGTGCTTATTCCTAAGAACAATTCAAGGCATACCTGGGGAGATTTCAGACCCATTAGCTTAACCTCAGTGATTTCCAAGCTACTAAGCAAAATTTTGGTCACCAGGTTGCAGCCCCATCTGAAATTACTGATTATTGCTAACCAGGCAGCCTTTGTGAAGGGGAGGAGCATTTCAGATGATTTATTGCTAGCCCAGGAGTTGCTGTTAGACTTGGATAGGAAGTGTAGAGGTCACAATATGATATACAAATTAGACATCAAGAAAGCTTATGACATTATAAGCTGGGATTTTATTCTCAATTGCCTATCTACTAGAGGTTTCTCTCCTAAATTTGTGCAGCTAATTAAGAGGTGGCTACATTGTAATGCTCATTCTATTTTAGTTAATGGTCAAAGCTATGGTTTCTTCAGTGCCACTAGAGGGATTAAGCAGGGAGATCCCCTCAGCCCTACCCTCTTTATTCTGGCTTTTGACTATTTTTCAAGACTCCTTGATGATCTCATGACAAAATCCCCCCAGCTTCAATATCATCACATGTCCAACTTGATGGATAGTCACTTGTCTTATGCATATGACATTATAATTTTCTCCAGAGCTTCTAAGGCAGCTGTTAAAGGAGTCAATAAAGTTCTGCAGCACTTCAGCTCAATTTCTGGTTTGGATCTCAATCTCCAAAAATGCCAATTTTTAGTCAGCTCTCATGTTAGTCCTCTTATGAAGACATGGATTGCAAATCACACTGGATTCAGGTTATCCCAACTTCCCATCAGCTATCTGGGAGTGCAGCTTCTGAAGGGCAGAACTAAACAAACTCAATTTCAAGATGTAATTGAGAAAATCAAGGCTCAAATCCATTGCTGGTCTAACTCCTTCCTTTCTAATGGTGGCAGAATTACCCTATTAAAAAGCATTCTTCTTGCTCTACCATCATATGCCTTGCAAATGTTTTCTATGAAGAAAAACACTCAGCAGTATTTAGGAAGAATGTTTAACAAATTCTTATGGGCAGGTCAACATAAACAAATCCGTTGGATGCCTTGGCAGAAACTATGCAAACCTCTTCAGTCAGTGGGCTACGTTTCAAAAGCTTTGAACACATGAGTTTTATCAATCTTTGTAAGATTTGGATTAGATTCAGGGCTCAAGACAATCTCTGGGCTAAGTTTATGAAAGGCAAATATTGCAAGCAGGAGCACCCAGCAATGGTTCAACCCAAATTGGGAGACTCTAGGTTGTGGATTAAGCTTCTGAACATCAGGGAGAAGGCTGAAATGCTTTTCATCTGGGATCTTGGTGAGGGGAATATAAACTTCTGGTTGGATCAATGGTGCTGGGGTGGAGAAAAACTTTCTCCCACCAACACTAACTTCTCATTACATAGCTGTATTAAAGATTTTTGGCAAGAGGATCATGTAAATTGCCAGGCCCTTAACAACATACTGAATAGTGAGCAGTTACAGCAAATTCAGAAATCTACTCAAACCTGCTCAAAAGGACAGGTTAATTACAATGAATAAGCGTTCCCAGAAGCTAGCTGCCTTCATTTATCACAAACACTTCAATTGGGAGGATATTTAATGGGGTGATGAATTTTGGGGAAAGTTGCTGACACCTTCCATGTCCTTTTTCTGCTGGAGAACAAGGCATAAATTGCTACCAACTGATGATATATTAAAGATAAAAGGTTTGAGAGGGTCTTCAGTCTATCTTCTTTGTCATTGCAAGGAGGAATCACTTGACCATTTGTTCTTTACTTGCCATTTCTCTCAAAAGGTGTGGCTGGAGTTGCTGAGCAAACTGAAAATTGATACACTTAATTTGAGCTGGTTAGAATTTCTCCCCAGCCTGAAGGATTGGCCGCAGGTGAATCTAATGGTGATCCCTTGCTTGGTTTATTGGTTTGTTTGGATGTGTAGGAATCAGGCCAAATTTGAGGAGAGACCGCCCTTCTATGTGCTGGTGGCTGCCAACTATTTGGCCTACATTCAGAAGCTCTATAAGTATCATCATATGAGGGATATCTGCTTGGTCAGTTCACCTGATAAAGTTTCTGTGCACCTTCCTTTGCTGGTTAAGTGGTCTCCTCTCCCCAGCCCATGGCTTAAGGTTAATACTGATGGGAGCTATTGTAAGATGAAAGCTGGTTTTGGTGGCCTGTTTAGGGATCACAAGGGGAAATGCCTACTATTTTTTCAATCCCCTACCTGGGCATTGGATACCTTGGAAGCTGAGGTTATTGCCAGTCTCTGGGCAATAAGGATTGCACTACAATGCAAGGTGAAGCAGCTGGTGGTAGAATCTGACTCTTCTAGTTGCATTATGTAGCTTCAGAGTTTTACACCTACACCTTGGAATATCAGTAGGTGGATTGGTTGTTTGCCTAATTTTTAAGAGGTCATGCAAATTGAATTTCTCTATGCTCCTAGGGAAGCCAACGCTCCTGCTCATTGGCTGGCTACTCAAGGTTGTTTAAATGAAGAAGTCATTATTGATGTAGCATCCCCATCCCCCTTTAGCCTTCTTACTTCATGGAGACATTTTGGGTCTACCACACATTAGGCCTTAGTTTGTAATCTCTTTTATTAATAGATTGCTTGCCATTGGCAAGTTTTTGGGGAAATATAATATATATATATATATATATATATATATATATATATATATATATATATATATATATGAATACTTGTATGTGTATGTTAATATTAAGAGTTTATCTCGTTATGATATTAACAGGGGGACACTAATTACCCTATGTCGTAGATATTTTTTTTCACCTTAGACAATTGTAAAATTTAGTTGTGTCAACTGGGAATATCAACTATGAGTGAGTAGACACCTTTCCACATTAGTTAACAGTGTAATTTAGATCACAAATTGTTGTGCTGATGAGATAATATCGGTGAGGGGTGTGTTATGTTTCTTTGACGGTGCTTCTAAGATTGATGTGAAAGTTAAATGTATAAAGTATACTAAAGCTTAAGAGATTGCACTTTGAATAATAAAGTAAGAGAATAAATATAAAAATTTTAGATTTCTTTCATTAGAGAATATCATGAATATATGATAAAATTTATTATATGATTTTCTAGAATATATTTTGAGAAACCAACATACATATTGTTTTATTCATTATGTTACTGTAGTTCAGAAGTGTGATTACTCTACTTAGTTATCTTAGATAACTCATTATATTATTTTAATATTTATTAAGGTTTCAACTTTTGAATAAAATCAATCCTTGAGAATATCTTGTGTATATAAGGCGAGGTCATCAACATTAAAGGTAAACCTTTATTTGGTCAATTAAATTGTTTTTCGTTAATTGAACTATTATTTTTCTTGTGACAAAAAAAAACTTCATCATTGACACACCTAAAATATATACGCTTTTTGCTATATCATTTTACTTATTTTTTATGATATTACACTTTAAAGGAAGGTATTTTGTATGTTTATTGGTTTTAGGTATAAGAAATGGTGATTGAAGCAAAAGGAAGCAAAAACGGTGCAATTTGGAGCAAAAACGAGCAAGAAATGAAATTCTGCCCTGACACCTTTCGATAAGTCTTTTGATGCTTAATCTCTTTTACATTTCTTGCATATTTTTGAATGAGATTATACTTTAAATAAAGGTTATTTTTATGCTTATTTTGTATGGCTATCTGTTACGAACGCAACGCAACTGAAATGGGGCGAAACGGAGTTGAAACGGAGCCAAACAGAGCGAAACCGTGGAGCCGCGCAGCAGCCTGCTCGCCGACGGAGAGATCGATCTTGCCGACGGCAAGATTTTCTCGAGACCACTGAAATATGGCTGAAAAGGCCACCGACAGAGGCCTCAAACCCGCCGACAGCAGCCCGGATGACCATGAACCTACATTTGGCGGTTTTGGGCCAATATTCGACGTATTTGGACGCTTTTTCGAAGGGGTGCTTAAGGAAACTCTTCAAAATTTGTCCATACTCTTTAAAATGGTGAATATGTGTTAGAAATGTGTAGAAGAATGTAGAGAAACAATAGATAAAAAGAGGAAAGGAGAGAAAAACTTAGAGGAATGTTTAGGATTCTTAGATTAAGAGTAGAAATGTAGATTTCTACCATTTTGTAGAGATTGGAGAGGAGATTTTGAGAGAATTTGTAAGGGATTTTGCTAGCATTGCATGGATTGCCAAGAGACTTTATGGGAGAGATCTTCATCTTTCTTTCAAAGGTAAAAAGCTAAGTATTGTTCTTCATTATCTTATGATTTTGTAAACATTTGCGTAGTGGATTTGCTTTGGTTAAATGAAGTTTCCTTTGTGTTTTCTTCATGCTTTGTGATGTATCTCTCTTACTCTTTCTTCTTCTTTGAAAATAATGGCAAAAGAAGATTATGCCATTGTTTTCCTTTTACTTTTCTTTTGCAATGAGTAGAAATCATGTTTAGGATTTTGTGATGCATGGTAGAAGTAAATTTAATTACAAATTTGATAGTTTTTACTTGCACTTCATTTACATTGCAATAAGGGCCCATTGTTGTGTTAAAATTCGTTGTAATTGCATCGACCCGAAAAGGCGGTGTAATTCTCAACAATGTGAAACCACATTCAAATTCCATGGATGGTGAAGTTCATGGGGATTGAATGCAAATAAATAAGAAAATATAATTATCGGGTGTTGACCCACAATTTTTTATTATGATATTTTTAATTTAATTGCAACGACGCCAAAAACTTGACCCCGCTATATTATATGTATAGAATTGTAATTGTTTATGTTGTGGATGCTACGCAAGTATACGTATCGTATCAAGTAATACAGGGCTCTAGTGGAGTCCTGGTTATCGATCCCACAGGGAAAGAGAAAATTAATAACAGCTAATTTTAAAATAATAATAATAATTTTAAAACAGTATACGAAAATTTGGAATTCTAAATTTAAACGCAATAAACTAAACTAAGTATTTTAATCAGGTAACGTAACTATGTAGAAAATTTATACGTATTGAAAGTGCAGGAAATTAAACTAAATGCTAAATAAGTCTTAACTATTCAGAAAAAGTATCTTTCCCCTTGTTTAGAAATTTAAGTGATTGATGAATTTAAATAGATAATTTTAAGGTATTGTGACAAATAGGAGCATTCCTATTCTTTACCCTTTGGTCAGGTGTAAAGAATATTGACTAATCCTATGTTTGATTGCGAATCGCGGCTGAGGTCGGGAGGATACCGACTTCCACTTCGAGCTCCCATGTTCCCCTCGCTCGAGGGCTAACATCTACACTTCAGCTCTCAAACAATAAGACCGAATTGAATATTTTAGTCCGTCACACTAAAATGCTCAATTCTACGCCCAGATGATATTATTTCCCTATTTATTTGCACCTTCCTTCCAAGGCTTTTGAATTCCCCGAATATCGGATGTAATTTTTACTATAGTTGATATTCAACACATTTTAACAAATCAAATGGCCAGTTTGAAAGTAAATTAAGTTTTAAGTAAAAATTATCATAATTTATTAATATATAAAAGTACTTCTATTTTTAGTTCTTCAAGTTACTTAATTTCATAACAGGGAGAAAGACTAATAAACTACTCAGAATGCATGTGAACTAAACTAAGCATGGATTTCATTTAAAGTTAAAAACAATAAATACAAATACTTATCTCGATTTATCCCTGACGGACTCTTGCAGTTCCTTTGACTCTTTCTTCCAGTACAGCAAGACTCACTAAAAACTCACTAACTCACTAAAGACTCACTAAAGACTCAAAATAACACACTTATAACACTTAAAGACAAAAATTGCACTCTTATATGCTGAATTTTGGCCTCTATATATAGAGGTGAGCAAAGGTCCAAGAGCTGTGTAAGCATCCCTTCAAAAAGTGTCCATGTTCAATGTATCTGCGCCATTTGAACTAGCTCGCCGTAGGCGACGAACTACCTCACTATCGGCGAGGCTTCTAGAAGATCTTCAAACTGCGCTAGCTTGCTGTCAGCGGGCTCGGGCTCGCTGTCGGCGAGACGATTATAATTCCTTCAGAAATGTCTCCTCGTAGCCTCGCCGTCGGCGGGCTCGATCTCGCCGTCGGCGACTCCGCACAAATTTCATTATTTCCTTCCTTTTTGCTCCAAATTCGCTCATTTTTATGATTTTTGCTTTTATCACCTAAATTCTCCATTCCTGCAATAAAATAAATAAAATACCTTTCTTTAAAGTGCAATTTCATCAAAAATAAGTATGAATTTCTTAATAAAATTTTCAGTGATCAAAATCCCCCAAACTTACTTATTACTTGTCCTCAAGTAATTTTAGTACTACATAAAAATAATGAGTTTTATAATAAGATTTTTCAATTTAAATAACTATGAATTAGATTAATTAATATCATAATAAAGTTAAATAAAAATAATTCATGTAATTTAATTAATCTTATAGAAATAAATTATTTAGTTATCGAGTCTAAGATTTCTAGCTTACTATTCATTTCGGGAATGACTATATTTAAAAGAATAACTACTTAAGATATTCATATGATAAGAAATTCAAGAAAACACTATTAGGTAAAATTCTAATCCATAAACATAAGTTTGGAAATATCTAAGTTTTTTCCTTTAGGTTAATTCAAATGAAGCCGATTTTGATAAGGCATCTCCTCAAGCTTCTCCTCATTTTTTTTTCTTTTTTTTTATTTTTTTTATGAGGATTACTATATCTGGAGAGCCTGTTAATAATTTTGAACTTCATTTTCATCTTCCTAAATTTGAAAATTAGAAATATTTCTTAGCTTATATATACTTCATAGTTTTTACTTCATTGATTTTCAATCTTTTCTTTTTCACTTCAATACTTAAGAATTTTAATTTTAGAATATAGTTTTCCTTACTAAAAATAGTTTACTATATTCTTATTCCCTTTAACCAAATATTTTATTCTATTTAATTAATTAAAGCACTAGAAATATTTCATTTAACCTTTTATAATAATTAAATAAAATAATTCATATTAATTAAATTGAAAAATTTGCTATAAAAATCATTTTATAATAATTTGAAAAATAGAAATTGAGAACAAGTTAATAACTAAATTTGTATTTTACTCCCCCCAAACTTAAATTTTTATATCTACTCTAAATAATGAAAAAGAAGGAAAGTAAATAAATCATACCTTTGAAGTTTAGGTATTTCTTTTTTTCTTTGAAATTTTTGTAGGCTTTTTCATTTTTCATTAAACCTCGTACTGTTAGTATTCTCCATATATATATAACAATTTAAAGAAAATGCAGGGATAAAATCTGAGATAAGTATTAAATACAACAATTAAAATAACTCTATACTACACATATGAATTGCTAACATATTAAAAACTATTGAACTAACAGATTAATAATTTTAAAAACTTAAAACAATATAAAATAAAATAAAAACATACTAAAGAAAACTAACATCCTATTTAACATAAAAACAAATGCAATTAACTAACACAAAAACAAAATCTAAACTACTATAACAATTCAAGCAAATAATCTAACAAACATCCAATGTCTCAAAAAAATAAAGTACTGAATATTACAAACATATAAAGTCCTCAAAATAACTTAACATCAAACAAACAAAACAAATAAAGTCCTAATCTTCAGCATCAAAGTCCCAAACTATATTATCATCCCCTCCTTGATCTGTAGGCTGAGAAGACTGAGCAGGATGATACTGAGTATACCTGGGGCAATCTGAAAAGACAACATTTAAATCTCCACTCCTATAATGACGTTCAGCTTCATAGTATGCAATTTCTTATTCTGAATGTCGCTGGAGGTACTCACTATCATAATCATGTCTCCTCTCTAGATTATCAATCCTTTGATTAAAATGATCAAATATTCTCCCCATCGTCTCTCCAAACTGCTCAAAACTCCTCCTATGCAGGGTCAACTCATTCATCAGATCTTGTAGGGTAGGGGCGGTAGGCTCAGGAGGTTCATAGCTAGTAGAAGGTATATCTCTACTTGACTGAGTGAAATAACTTCTCACTCCTGATCTCCACCCTTCATGAGATTCATACTTCTTGATATTGGCAGTTGTGAGTGGTTTCATAGGTTCCACCCATTCTTCATCATCTCTAGCCTCAACTCCAGAGAGTTGGCAGAGTGCAAAAATTAATCCAGGGTGTCCCAATCCAGCTCCACTCTCATTTCGAGGAGTAGCCAGGATGTTTTGATAAATAATTCTCCTAATGTTGATGCTTCTGTTTTTCTGAATATAGAAATTTAGAATTGCTCTAGCTCGTGTTACCTCACTGTGGTGATATGTGGGTAACAGAGTAGAACAAATAAAGTAATGCCAGGCTTTTGAGACTGCATTTAATTTAGAAAGAGGAAAATTCACTCTTTCCCGTCGCTTAATTTTCCAAACTTCGGTTCCATCGGTGAGAAAGTTAATGACTTCCTCCAGGTGGTCCTTCCATCATTCCAAAAGTTTCATACTCGCTAAAGTGCGAGTCATGAACTTCATAGAATGCGTTAATTCTTGCAGCATTGAAATCTACAAAAAAACCTCGTACCTTTACTGGTGCATCTTCAGTGGCAGTCAAATTGGCATAAAATTCTTTAACCACTTCTACAGCTGCTCTATATTGAACGTAACAGAAATTCTCCCAACCTCGTTCCTTAATAATCCGCTCTACTTTTCCTCCCGTATTTTTGAAAACCCGATCCGCAATGCACTTTCTTCCTTGTATGTTTTCAAAATATTTAGCTCGTGCTCGTGCATTGATGAATCGGTTTTCGTCGAATTCTACTCGACGTTTTTGTCGTGGAGCCATACGATCAATCTGTGAAAATCGTGAAAATTTTCACTAAACTTAAAAATAATACTAAGAAGGCTTCCTACAACATTTATAAGCAATTTAAATCAAATTCCATGGATTTCCACCGAATATTTCTTCCACATTTTGATTTTCCCAAAATTTGTAATGTGGTGAAAATATATGGTGAAAATCAAAAATTTTTGCATAGGAGTGAAGCTCTTACAAAGGGAAGATGAAATCTGGTGTCAAAAAGTGTTTAAATCGCTTCAAATCCAAGATCTCTCAAGCCCTAGGTCGGTTTTTGAGAAAATGAGAGGTTGGGGATGATGAATAGTGTTTTTGACAGGTCAAAATATATGTTTTTCCCGACCTCGCTGTCAGCGTCGACGAGCTAATATTTTTCGGAACCAAAAACTCTCGGGAAAAATCCGCTGTCGGCGAGAAATTCTTCACTGTCAGCGAGATAGATATAGCAGTCGGCGGGATTTTTTCGCCGTCGGCGAGATTCCAAAAATTTTAATTTCGAAATTCGTCACTCATTTTCGTCCTTGATTTGCCTTATATTATATTTCGATCACATCATTTATTAATTTAATATGAAGATTAGCTACTTATACACAAACAAATTCACACAACACAACAAATTAACTTTAATATTGAAATCCATGAGATGTACAAACTAACATAATTTTAAACTCTATAATCAAACTTCAAACTTCAATCCTTACTACTAATCAAGCATCGCAAACCAATCCACGACACACTAAATGCCGATACAAAACTATGACGCATATCTCAATTAAGTTTGAGATATTCAAATTATCACTCCACACATAATAAAATCTAAATCAAATCAAATAACATAAATACAAACATACTATGGAAATCTTTACTACTACTCTTCAAGGTCGAATCTTCATCTTCTCGATATTTCCGATATGACGATGATGCACAAATAAGTTATAGAAAGGCCCGAAGGGAAACTCCGACGCGATTCTTCGGTGATCCAACCCTTCGTCTCGGTAAATGAAGAAAGCTAGCTTCCAGTGTCCAGAATGATCAAAGTGTTCCTTCATACTCCGATCAATGTGATCAAATAAATCGGATATATTGTCGATTAAATCTCTCACATTCTGCAGCTTCTTTCTCCATTCCTTTAATTTTCTTCATAAGTAACTCGTTTTATCCGAAATAGTCCTTGCTATAGGATTATTCTGTGAAGCTCTATCAGAGATAAATGCAATGTCTTTATTATTGTCCAAAGTAGGGAACACATCTGTAGGATCAAGCGGCTTCCAAGGTAACAGAACCTTTTCCCAAGCTTCATAAGAAACGTGGTACTGACTGCATAATGCAAAAATAGTAGATGGGTGTCCTAGTCCGTGAACTGACCCATGCACAATTAAACCCAATGCAGACTTAACAATTATTGATCTAACATCAATAGGCAATCCAATTTGAATACAATAATTCAATATAGCGCATTCCTTCGAAACCTTGTTTACTAACAATTTAGATGAGATGAAAAAGTGCCAGTGCTTTGAGACAGGGTTCAAAAGTGATGCAGAGAAACTAACATACCCGTCTTCACGCATTTCTCAATCTTCTGATTCATCAGTCAGATATCGAAATATCTCATTCATATTATATCGAGAAGGCACAAAATTTGAATAGTGACATACCGGGGTGTTTTCTATAGAGAATAACTCATTTACTCTTGATGGAGTAAACGTCACCCATCTTCCTCGGATGTAGACATTCCCATTGTTGATCACATGTAAGTTAGAGTAGAACTCTTTCACAACTAGAATAACAACAGCAGACGTAGTGTAACAAAATACCTCCCAGTGCCACTGCGCGATCATTTCTTCTATCTTCGTAGTGGAATTCTCTAATCCTCGATTGACAAATCTCCGTTCCTTGATAACTCTTTTCTTTACCAAAACCTTGTTGAAGATCTGCTGCGCTTCCGCACTCACAAATTTCCTCCAGTTAAACACTCTAGAATTAGAGGAATCTAAGAATTTGGAGGCCATTATGGTGAATGGAATAAATTTTAGTGAAGAAGGCAGAATTAGAATGATTTAAGAATGGGTTTTCACTAAGGAATTGGTGTTGAAACCGTGCAAATCGGCATTCAGAGTATAAATAACTCATCTTTATAACTTCCTCGCTGTCGGCGAGAAGTTTCTCGCCGTCGGCGACTCGGCTTATAAAACCGCCTCCTATGTTCTCGCCGTCGGCGGGACGTTTCTCGCTGTCAGTGAGCTCGATAAATAAACTGAATTTAATTTAGGCGCGAACCTCCCTGTCGGCGAGTATCGACCTCGCCGTCAGCGAGATTCCAAAATAATGTCCAATTTCGCTTTAAATCGAATAATTTCATTTCTCATCATAATGGTTCGAATATGTGATGATTATTAATAATAATTGAGTAGTAAAGTTTCAATAATATAGACTAACTATTAAGATACAATAAAAATAGATAAATAATATGGGTTGCCTCCCATAAAGCGCTTGGTTTAACGTCGTCAGCCCGACCTAATTTCAATTATTAATCAGGTCGACTAAGCATTAAAACCTCTTTATAGTTAGGTCTTATACCTTCAAAATATGGTTTTAATCTATGTCCATTAACTTTAAATTTATGTCCAGTTTTTGGATCTTCGATTTTTATAGTTCCGTATGAAAATATTTGAGTTATGGTGAAAGGTCCTAACCATCGAGACTTCAATTTTCCAGAAATAATTTCAATCTAATATTATATAGCAAAACTTCCTGTCCTGGTTCAAAATTTCTCTGATTAATCTTCCGATCATGCCATAATTTCATCCTTTATTTATAAATCCGATCATTATCATATGATTCATTTCTTAATTCTTCCAATTCATTTAATTGCAGCAATCTTTTCTCACCGACTTCCTTCATATTATAATTAAATTCTTTAATCGCCCAATATGCTTTATGTTCTAATTCAACTCGGTAAGTGGCATGTTTTTCCATATATAAGCCCGTAAGGAGTCATTCTAATCGGAGTTTTATAAGCAGATCCTATAAGCCCATAATGCGATGTTTAATCTAATAGACCAATCTAACCTATTTGGGTTTACGGATTTTCCTAAAATACGTTTAATCTCACGATTAGATACTTCGGCTAATCCGCTAGTCTCGTGGATGATAAGCGAGTGGATATCTTATGAGTAATATTGTATTTTTCTACTAGTTTGTGAATGTATTTATTTCTAAAATGAGTTCCTCCGTCAGTGATAATCACTCTCGGCATTCCAAATCTAGTAAAAATATTTTTCATCAGAAATTTTGAAACACTCTTAGCATCACACCTAGGTAAAGCTTGTGCCTTAATCCATTTGGAAACATAATCAACAGCTACTAATATATATGAGTTTACAAATGAAGGAATAAAATGTCCCATAAAATCTAATCCCCAAACATCAAAAATTTCAACTTCTAATATAAAATTTAGAGGCATTTCGTTTCTTCTAGATATATTTCCTACTCTTTGGCATTTATCACAAGTTTTAATATATCTGTATACATCTCTAAATAGAGTAGGCCAATAAAATCCAGATTGTAGAATCTTATAAGCAGTTTTATCAGTCCCAAAATGTCCTCTAAAATCAGAATCATGACATTTTTGAATAATTGGTTCAGTTTCTTCATAAGGTACACATCTTCTAATAATTAAATCCTTACATTGCTTATATAAATATGGTTCATCCCAAAAATAGGTTTTCGTATCATGGATGAATTTTTTCTGTTGTTACAAAGTTAGCATAGGTGGTAAAATATTACTAACTATATAGTTTACTATATCGAAGATACCATGGTATTTTCCACTCATTGATATTATATAGTTGTTCATCAGGAAAATTGTCTATAATTTCATTTTCAATATCAGATAATTCATGATTTTCTAATTTTGATAAATGATCCGCAATTTGATTATCAGTTCCTTTCTTATTAACGATCTCATAATCGAATTCTTGCATTAATAGCATTCATCTAATTAATCTTGGTTTGGAATCTTTCTTTTGCATTAAATATTTTATAGCAGAATGATCAGTATGCACGATACATTTTGTTCCAATCAGATAAGGTCTAAATTTATTAAAATCATATACTACCGCTAATAATTCTCTTTCAGTAATCGTATAATTTATTTCAGCATCATTTAGAGTTTTACTAAGCATAGTATATAACTTTAAAAATCTTTTCATATCTTTACCCAAGACTCGCTCCTACAAGATAATCACTAGCATCACACATAAGTTCAAATAGTTTCTCCCGGTTAGGTGAAACTATTATAGGTGTTGTAATTAATTTTTCTTTTAAGAGTTCAAAAGCATTCAGGCATTCGATTGTAAATTCAAATTTCTTGTCCTTTTCGAGAAGTTGGCATAGAGGTTTAGTAATTTTTGAAAAATCTTTTATATAGCGTCTATAGAATCTAGCATGTCCAAGAAAACTTCTTACCCCTTTTACCGTAGTTGGAGGTGGTAATTTAGCAGGGTCCACTTCCATGCCTTTTTCCAAAATTTTATGCCCTAATACAATGCTGCCCGCAACCATAAATTGACATTTCTCCCAATTTAGAACTAAATTTGTTTTCTCACATACTTCTAATACTTTTTCAAGATGAGTGAAGCATGTGTCAAATGATGTTCCAAATACAGAGAAATCATCCATAAATACTTCTATTCCATTGTCAATTAACTTACTAAATATAGACATCATACATCTCCGGAATGTTGCTTGGTGCATTACATAATCCAAAAGGCATTCTTCGAAAAGCGAAAGTTCCATAAGGACTAGTAAATGTAGTTTTCTCTTGATCCTCGGGAGCAATTTGTATTTGATGATAACCGGTGTATCCATCTAGAAAACAAAAATACTTATGTCCGGCTAATCTATCCAACATCTGGTCTAGAAATGGTAAAGGGAAGTGATCTTTCCTAGTGGCGGTATTTAATTTCCTATAATCAATACATATACGCCAACCAGTAACTTATCTTATAGGAATAAGATCGTTATTTTCATTGGCAGTGACGGTCACTCCTCCTTTCTTAGGAACACAGATGAATTGGGCTTACCTAAGCGTCGTCGAAATAGGATATATAATACCATTATCTAACCATTTTAAAATTTCTTTCTTAACTACTTCTTTCATTATAGGGTTTAATCTCCTTTGGGGACCAGCTTTAGGTTTATGTTCATCATCTAAAATAATTCTATGCATACAGATTGAAGGACTAATTCCTTTAATATCTGCTAAAGTCCAAACAAAAGTTTTCTTATATTTTTTTAAAGTTTCTAAAAGTTTTTATTCTTGAGATTCGTTTAGTGCAGATGAAATAATAACTGGTAAAGTTGAAGAATTACCTAAATAAGCATATTACAAATGATCAGGTAATATTTTTAGCTCAAGTTCAGGAGGTTTAATAATTGATGGAATTATATTCTTGTCAGTGTTTTCAGTAATATCCAAAAATTCAAATCATTCCTGAATATAATCTAGTTCTTCATTATTATCTTCAATTAATTCAGTATTTTCTTTTTCTAATTTATATTCGTAATATTCCTTAAAATGTTCTTGTTGTAAATGTTTAAGTATTTCCATCAGAAAACATTCATCATCTTTTTCTAGCGCAGGATATTTCATTGATTTTGCAATATTAAAGGTAACTTTTTGGTCATTTACTCTCATAGTTAATTCTCCTTTCTGAACATCAATCATAGCTTTTCAAGTAGCTAAAAATGGTCTTCCTAAAATGATAGCAATTTCTTTATCTTCCTCCATATCTAAAACAATAAAATCTACTGGGAAGATAAATTTATCCACTTTTACTAACACATCTTCAATAACTCCCTTAGGATAGGTAACCGAACGATCAACTAATTGAAGGGTTACTCGAAGTAGGTGTAATTTTTCCTAATCCTAATCTCTTAAAAATTGATAGAGGCATTAGATTGATGCTTCGCTCCTAAGTCACACAAAGCTTTTCCATAAAATTTTTCTCCTATAGCGGAGGGTATAGTGAAACTACCAGGATCTTTCAATTTTTCAGAAGTTTCTTCGAATAATAGCACTACACTCTTCACTAAGTGCGACTGTTTCATTATCAGTGAATTTTCTTTTCTTATTTAGAATATCTTTCATAAATTTTACATAATTTGGCATCTGATCTAAAGCTTCGACAAAAGGTATATTGATTGTTAATTTCTTGAATATTTCAAGGAATTTAGTAAATTGTTTATCTTTTTTATGTTGAGCTAGTCGTTGAAGAAATGGTGGTGGAGGTTTTTCAACAGAAATTTTCATAGGTATTAACCCGACCGCAAATAACGCGGCTAGTGTGCAAAGTCTTAAGTAATATAAAAATTAGTAAATATTTTACACACTAGGGGTACTACGCAAGTATACGTATCGTTTCAAGTAATATAGAGTTTTCTTTAAAAATCCCAGTATCGATCCCACGAGGAAGTGAAATAAGAGGTCTTTAGTCAAATTCTAGTCTACTACTAATAGTCCTTAGTTTGGAATGTCAATTGAAATTGTGTTTTATCTAGCAACTATTCCTAAATACAAGTGTTAAATTTAAAGATAGTAACTATATCAAATGCAAATAACAATTTTAAATATAACCCTTTTTGGATGAATTGGTTTGGAGAATTTTGAGATACTAAAAAGTACTATTCTTATGTAATGAAATAGATTATGTATAGGAATGAGATGCATTAAATATTGTATGTGTCAAATAGGAGCAATACTATTCTTTACCCTTTGGTCCAGGCATAAAGAACATTGACTAATCCTATGCTTGGTTATTGAATCTGCGGCTAGGCTGGGAGGATACCGACTGCCACTACGGAGCTCCCACATTCCCCTCGCCTGAGGGCTAACATCTACACTTCAACACCCAAATGATAGGACCGAATTAAGGATTTTAGCCTGTCACTCTAAAATCTCCAATTCTGTGCCCGATTAATATTATTTCCCTGTTTATTTGCATTCAACTTCTATGAACTTCACCATTCATGGAATTTAAATGTGGTTCATACTTAGTTGTAGAAAGCATAGACCTCTCGGATCGTATGTTTTCACAACAAATTTTAACATTACAACAGGCCTTAATTACAATGTAAATGAAGTGCAAGTAAAAAACATCACATTTATATCTAAATTAATTTCTAACATGCATCACAAAATCCTAAGCATGAATTCTACTCATTAGAAAAAAAAAGTGAATTGAAAACAATGGCATAATCATCTCATGTCACTATTTCCAAAGAAGAAGAAAGAGTAAGAGAAATACGTCACAAAGCACGAAGAAAACGCAAAGGAAACTTCATTTAAACAAAGCAGATCCACTACATAAATGTTTACAAAATCATAAGATAATGAAGAACAATACTTAGCTTTTTCCCTTTGAAAGAAAGAGGAAGATCTCTCCCACAAAGTCTCCCGTCGATCCATGCAATGCTCGTACAATCCCTTACAAATTCTCTCAAAAATCTCCTCTCCAATCTCTCCAAAAGGGTAGAAATCTACATTCCTACTCTTAATCTAAAAATCCTAAACATTCCTCTAAGTTTTTCTCCAATTTTTTTCTCTCTAATCTTCTCTTTTTCTCTCCTTTTTCTAACCTATATTCGCCATTTTTAAAGAGTTTGGACGAATTCCCAAGAGTTTCCTTACGCACCCCTTCGAAAAAGCGTCCAAATACGTCGAATATTGGCCCAAAACCGCCAAAAGTCGGTTCGTGGTCGTCCGGGCTGCTGTCGGCGAGTTCGAGCTTGCTGTCGGCGAGCTTTTCGGCCACTTTTTGGTGGTCTCAAGAAAATCTTGCCGTCGGCGAGATCGATCTCGCCGTCGGCGAGATGGCTCTGAGCAGCTCCACCGTTTCGCTCCGTTTGGCCCTGTTTTAGCTCTGATTTGCCCCGTTTCAGTTGCGTTGTGTTCGTAAGAGATAGCCCTACAAAATAAGCATAAAAACAAATTTTATTTAAAGTGTAATCTCATTCAAAAATATTCAAGAAGTGTAAAAGAGATTAAGCATCAAAAGACTTATCGAAAGGTGTCAGGGCAGAATTTCATTTCTTGCTTGTTTTTGCTTCAAATTGCACCGTTTTTGTTTCATTTTGCTCCAATCGCCATTTCTTGTACTTAAAACCAAAAAACATACAAAATACCTTCCTTTAAAGTGTAATATCATCAAAAATAAGTAAAATGATATAGCAAAAATTGTACATATTTTAGGCGTGTCAAAATCCCCCAAACTTAACTGTTACTTGTCCTCAAGTAACACTTTTACTACATAAAAATATAACTCAAGACAATGTAATTTTCACCTGTAAGACACTAAGATTTTTCATTTAAAAGAATATAATGGTTAGATTTTTAGAAAGAAATTTAGTAACTCGGGTTAACACAACAAGTATAAGAATATTCAGCAATCAAGTCTAAGGGTTCTAGTCTTCTATTTATTTCAAGATAAACCATAATTTGTTACATTAAGAATGCCTTGAAAGACTATGTGAAAAAGGAGTTCATGCAAACTTTATTAAAATGTAGGCCAATACTTTAAATATAAATTCAGAAATGAAATCAAGTTCTCCCTTTAGAGTGACTCAAGTAAAGCCAATTTTTAATTAGGTATCTCCTCAAGTTTCTCCTCATAAATATTTTTCTTTCTCTTTTCTCTTTTTTTTTCTTTCGGGATCACTTTCAATCCCTTTTTTTTTCTTTTTTTTCTTTATTTTTTTTTATATGAGAATTACTGTATCTGGAGAGCCTGTAATGATTTTGAACTTCACTCTCCTCTTTCTAAAGTTCAAACTTAAATCATATCCTTACTTTATAATTATGTATGAGCTTTATTATTCATCATAAAGTCACAATCTCTTCTTAACACATAATACTTTAAGTATCTTAATATTTCAAAAATACATTTTTCTTTACTTTAAATAGTTAACTATAATCAAATTCTTTCCTACCAAATATCTTACCCTTATAAAATTAAATTTTATTACTAAAAAATTTCATCCAATCCTTCCATAATATTCAATTAAAATAAAAAGTTTTAGTTATCTCAAGTGAGGTACAATTACCAGAAGTTATGCTAATAATTTTTGAAAATATAACAATTGAGAACAAATAAGAGTTAATATTTTTCTTCCCCCCAAACTTAAATTGTAAAATATTTTGCAATTAATTTCATAAAATATAACAGGAAGAAAAAGTAAAGATTGAATATATTTACTACTACAACATTCTATCAAATTCATATTCATGCATAATCAGGATAAAATGACTGCAGGAGAAAGTAAATCTAGCCTAAAATAAACTTGTAATAAAATTACACTAAAAGGAAGTATTTTCATATTAAAATTTTATTTTTCTTCCTACCCCCAAACTTAATTTTTAACATATATAGCATTCAGTACAGAAAATATAAGTAGGAAGAAAATAATTTATAAATTCTATCTACCACAAATGTCTATCAAAACCATTTACAAGTATTCATTAGGACAGAACAATATGCAGCAGAAAGTAAATCTAAACTAATCATGCCAGAATGAAATTAACTAAACCAAATTCTAACTAGCATAGCAGGTATCAGCAAGGGAATATAAAATGTTCTTCAAGACCTAAATAAAGTTGTAACATAAACATAAACACAAAATTCAAATACAAACACAAATGATAAATGAGGGCAATTCATCCTTTAACTTATCACATCTTACTAATTTACTTCCAATTTCTAACGGAATCACTACACTAGTAAATTAGGCACTTTAAAATAATTTTATAGATTATAATCCCAAAGATAAGATTATCCCTGATATATTGGCTCCTAGGCACTAATCTCAGGCATCACCTAATCCTTATAATTAAGCACCTATAATAGTTATAAAGATAGTGCAAGATCCTCCATATGGTGTTCATCAAATAGGTTCATGACTCCTACCTAATGAAAATAAAGTTGCGGAAAGGAAGTAACAAATTAAGATGGAACTATCAATGTTTAAATTCATGATTTCTCTTGTAAAACTCAAGTCCGGGTGAGACCCAAGTCACGAGTGGACTCATTAATCCAACTACTACAAGAGATCAAGTCTAGCCATAATAAGAAGTTAAGGAATCACCTCCCTCAAGACACACAAAGATCAAACTACTAACAATCCAAACATCTATCAATAATAAAATTGATTAATCCATAATGACACACAAAGATCAATTGAATTTACTCAAAAGTAAATACAAAACAACACTAACAATCATAACTATCAAAACAAACTAAATCAAAACACACTGATAACTATGGGTTGCCTCCCATAAAGCGCTTGGTTTAACGTCGTTAGCCAGACAAGTGATTCCACCTGGATCAAAATTCCATTTAAGTAATCCTCGATCAATCGCCCAATCTTTTCCAGTATCCGGGATTCCTATAAAATCCTCAAATTTTAATTTTTCATTCAGACTCTTCATTTTTAGTTGAATTTATATCATAATTCCTCGTATTTCTTTCTAGATCCAATATTCTTCTATTAATTTTCTTAATTCGCATATTAATATCATCCTTGAAATTTATAAGAAATGGATCTTTATAAGATACTTCAATATCTCCCAAATTTCGGATCAAATTTTCTTTAGATAATTCATATTCAGGATCAAATTCTTCTATGTCACTCTCATGATTCAAGTTATCTTCCAATTCATCTCCTTTATAATTATTAAATGATGGAGGATCTATCTTAGTTGAGGAAATAGATTTTTCTAATTCCCTAGGAATTTCTTCCAATGGTCTTCCAATATCCTTATCCTCTTTTCTCAACTCAAATTTCTTTTGAAATTTATCCTCAAATTCTCTTCCAAGTCTTAGTTCAATAATATTATCTCGGTTCATCATTCAATTCGAGTTTTTCTTGTGATTGAGTCGAATATGAAGATATAAAGACCGGTTGTGTAGATGAAGTCCCTAAATAGATAGGCTTTAAAATTGTACGGGATACAACCATCTTAAGCTCATGGGGCTTTTCAATAGATGGAACTAAAAGTTTACTATTTTTGGTAGCGTCCATCATTTCACACCTCTCCTGAACATACATACAGTCTTCTTTACATAACATTTTTGACTCATCATGAAAGTCTATTTCAATCTCATTTGTTAACTTACTCTCAAAACTTTCTTGGAAATGTTCTTTACTTAGATAATCAATTTTATCCATCTAAAAATAATCATCATCTTTTCTCTCAGCTGGAAATTTCATAGTCTTTAATACATCAAAAGTAACTTCTTGGTCATTAATATTTATAGTCAACTCTCCTTTTTGCACATCTATCATAGTTTGTCCAGTAACAAGGAAAGGTCTCCCTAAAATAATTGGAATTTCTTTATCTTCCTCTATATCTATTACAATAAAGTCCAAAGGAAAGATAAATTTATCAACTTTAACAAGCACGCCTTCTATAACTCCTTTTGGATAAATGATCGATCGATCAGCTAACAGAAGGGTTATAGTAGTGGGAGAAATATCGATTAAACCTAACCTTCTAAATATAGATAGAGGCATCACGTTAATGCTCACTCCTAAATCACATAAAGCTTTTCCACATAATCTTTTTCCAATTGCACAAGGAATGGTAAAGCTACAAGGATCTTTAAGTTTCCGAGGAAAAATTTTCTAAAGTATAGCGCTGCACTCCTCACTTAGTGCAACTGTCTCGTAATCCCCAAATTTCCTTTTCTTATTTAATATATCCTTTATAATTTGCATAACTTGGCATCTGTTCCAAACCTTAAGTGAAAGGAATATTTATCGTTAACTGCTTAAGTACTTTCATGAACTTTGAAAATTTTTTATCCAACTCATGATGTCTAAGTCTTTGAGGAAATGGAGGTGGTGGTTTTTCCAAACTGATTTTAGTTGGAGATATTAATTTTTCCAGATCCTTAGAAACATGTTCTTCAGGCCTTTTAGTTTCCTTTGTTTCTCTCACAACATCTTTTTCTTTTCTAACCATGTCCTCTATCTCTCTTCCATTTTTTAATTGGCCAGCTTCTATTTGTTCATTAGTGTTCTCTTTAGGGTTGATCTCAATGTTGCTAGGAAGTGTTTCTTCGGATCTATTGCTAAGTGAATTAGCAATTTGTTCCAATTGATTCTCTATGTTTATAATAGCAACATTTTGACTTTGCAACTGGTTTCCCATTTTCAGTACAATTTCTTCCATAAACATCTTCTTATCCTCAAATTGTTGATTATTGTTAGAGTCTAGTGGATATGAAGGTTTATAGTTTGTGTTCCCATGATTATTCCAACTTTCATTAGGATTTATATGATTATTTTCCCATTGTTGGTTTCCATCGTCAGTAGTAGGATTCCAGTTAAATTTAGGATGGTTCTCCCAACCTGGGTTGCAAAAGTTAGAGTACGAGTTATTTATGGTATTTAAAGTCTCATATGATAATTTAGAATCAATTATACGCCCTAATGAACTTTCCTCACTTACAGGAGTAAATTGAGGTTGGGTCATTCCAAATTGGTCCAACTTCCTCGATATTGCAGCAATCTGAGATGCAAGAATTGTAATTATATCCGTATCATGAACACTAGCTACATTTTTATGATTTACCCTTGTAGAGGGCCATTGAAATTCATTTGTAGCCATTTCTTCAATTAATGCATACGCTTCATCAAATGATTTTGAAATTAATGATCCACTAGCGGCAGCATCAATTATAGACCTAAGGGATCTTACTAATCTATTATAAAAAGTTTGAATGATTAACCAATCTGGCAGATCATGGTGTGGACACTTTCTTAGGAGTTCCTTAAATCTTTCCCAGGCTTCGTATATTGATTCCCCTTCATACTGACAAAATGAGATAATATCATTTCTAAGTTTAGTAGTCCTTGAAGGTGGAAAATACTTAGCTAAGAATTTCTGTGTTAACTCCTCCCAATTTTTAATAGAACCAGGTGCTAAAGAATATAACCACATTTTAGCCTTATCCCTTAGTGAGAAAGGAAAAAGCCTTAGCCTAACAGCATCGTCTGACATACCGTTATAACGAAATGTAGCACAAAGTTCTAGGAAATTTGATAAGTGTAAATAGGGATCTTCCGAAGGAGTTCCCCCAAACTGATTATTTTACACCAGTTGGATAATCTCAGGATTTATTTCAAATGAGTCAGCTTCTACGACAGGGTATTGTATACTTAAGTGAATTTCATCTGTCGTAGGATTTATGCAATCCCTCAATAATTTATGATGATTTTCCAATTTATTATCATGAAAGTTTTCCATTTCCATTTCTAGTTTTTCGAGTCCTTTCTGTATTTTTATTTTTTTATTTTCTTCAAACTCGGGATCATAAGGTACAAGTCCTACAGATCCTTTGTTTCGCATACGTAACACAACAAATAATATATTAACAATTAAACAAATAAATGATGAAATATATTCAACACAACAAAATATTTTTTCGAACACCATATTTTTCACACAAACAATTTTTGCACAACAAAGTTTCATACAACAAAAAATTTTTCACACAAAAATAGTTTTACTACACTACAGTTTTCTAAATCTAAGCCTAATTGTTTCAACTAAAATTTTCCTAAAGTTCTTACCGAAGCTTCCCCGGCAACGGCGCCAAAAACTTGACCCGACCGCAAATAACGCGGCTAGTGTGCAAAGTCTTAAGTGATATAAAAATTAGTAAATATTTTACACACTAGGGGTACTACGCAAGTATACGTATCATTTCAAGTAATATAGAGTTTTCTTTAAAACCCCAGTATCGATCCCACGAGGAAGTGAAATAAGAGGTCTTTAGTCAAATTCTAGTCTACTACTAATAGTCCTTAGTTTGGAATGTCGATTGAAATTGTGTTTTATCTAGCAACTATTCCTAAATGCAAGTGTTAAATTTAAAGATAGTAACTATATCTAAATGCAAATAACAATTCTAAATATAACCCTTTTTGGATGAATTGGTTTGGAGAATTTTGAGATACTAAAAAGTACTATTCTTATGTAATGAAATAGATTATGTATAAGAATGAGATGCATTAAATATTGTATGTGCCAAATAGGAGCAATTCTATTCTTTACCCTTTGGTCCAGGCATAAAGAACATTGACTAATCCTATGCTTGGTTACTGAATCTGCGGCTAGGTCGGGAGGATACTGACTGCCACTACGGAGCTCCCACGTTCCCCTCGCCTGAGGGCTAACATCTACACTTCAGCACCCAAACGATAGGACCGAATTAAGGATTTTAGTCTGTCACTCTAAAATCTCCAATTCTGCGCTCGATTAATATTATTTCCCTATTTATTTGCATTCAACTTCTATGAACTTCACCATTCATGGAATTTAAATGTGGTTCGTACTTAGTTGTAGAAAGCATAGCCCTCTCGGATCGTATGTTTTCACAACAAATTTTAACATTACAACAGGCCTTAATTGCAATGTAAATGAAGTGCAAGTAAAAACCATCACATTTATATCTAAATTAATTTCTAACATGCATCACAAAATCCTAAGCATGAATTCTACTCATTAGAAAAGAAAAGTAAATTGAAAACAATGGCATAATCATCTCATGTCACTATTTCCAAAGAAGAAGAAAGAGTTACAGAGATACGTCACAAAGAACGAAGAAAACGTAAAGGAAACTTCATTTAAACAAAGCAAATCCACTACATAAATGTTTACAAAATCATAAGATAATGAAGAACAATACTTAGCTTTTTCCCTTTGAAAGAAAGAGGAAGATCTCTCCCACAAAGTCTTTCGTCGATCCATGCAATGCTCGTACAATCCCTTACAAATTCTCTCAAAAATATCCTTTCCAATCTCTCCAAAAGGGTAGAAATCAACACTCCTACTCTTAATCTAAGAATCCTAAACATTCCTCTAACTTTTTCTCCAATTTTTTTCTCTCTAATCTTCTCTTTTTCTCTCCTTTTTCTAACATATATTCGTCATTTTTAAAGAGTTTGGACGAATTCCCAAGAGTTTCCTTAAGCACCCCTTCGAAAAAGCGTCCAAATACGTCGAATATTGGCCCAAAACCGCAAAAAATCGGTTCGTGGTCGTCCGAGCTGCTATCGGCGAGTTCGAGATCGTTGTCGGCGAGCTTTTCGGCCACTTTTCGGTGGTCTCAGGAAAATCTCGCTGTCGGCGAGATCGATCTCGCCGTCGGCGAGATGGCTCTGAGCAGCTCCACCGTTTCGCTCCGTTTGGCCCCGTTTTAGCTCTGATTTGCCCCGTTTCAGTTGCGTTGCGTTCGTAAGAGATAGCCCTACAAAATAAGCATAAAAACAACCTTTTTTTAAAGTGTAATCTCATTCAAAAATATTCAAGAAGTGTAAAAGAGATTAAGCATCAAAAGACTTATCGAAAGGTGTCAGGGCAGAATTTCATTTCTTGCTTGTTTTTGCTTCAAATTGCACCGTTTTTATTTCCTTTTGCTCCAATCGCCATTTCTTGTACCTAAAACTAAAAAACATACAAAATACCTTCCTTTAAAGTGTAATATCATCAAAAATAAGTAAAATGATATAGCAAAAATCATACTTATTTTAGGAGTGTCAGGTATTAAAGGATGTTTTATGTTTGAATCTTGTTGAATTGTTTCCTTTTCAATTTCCACTTCCTCTTTTTGGCTTTCAAGTTCTTTTTGAATTTTAGGTTCAAATTCTTTTCCACTCCTTAGTTGTATTGCTTTAATTTGTTCTTTTCCTTGATCTTTAGGATTTATTTCCACATTACTAGGAAAAGTTCCAGGTTTTCTATTATGTAGCGCAGTAGCAATATGTCCAAGTTGAGTCTCGATATTTTTAATAGATGTTCCTTGAATTTGTAATTGATTTCCTTGAATTTGTAGTTTATTTCCTTGATTATGTAGTTGATGACCCATATTCAAAATTAATTCATCCATATATAATTTCTTATCTTTGAATTGAGGGTTATTATTATTAAATCCAAGTGGGTAATTAGGTTTATAGTTTTGATTTGCTTGATTAGGTTGATTCATCCATTGTTGATTAGATGTGTTATTCCAATTAAAATTTGGATGAGTTTTCCAACCAGGATTAAAATAATTTGAATAAGGGTTATTAGTTCTATTATTAATAACATTTAAAGTTTCATAATTAGATTGAGATTCTATGATTTGTCCAGATGAGTTTTCTTCTAAAGTACGAGAGTAGTTCATTCCAAAATGATCTAATTTCTTAGATATAGCAGCAATTTGAGAAGCTAACATAGATATTGCATCGTTTTCATGAATGCCGGCTATCTTTTTCGGATTTACTCTATCAGCAGGCCATTGGAAATTATTTGTTGTCATTTCTTTGATTAGTGCATAAGCTTCATCAAATGGTTTAGACATTAATGAACCTCCAGCAGCAACATCGATGATTGATCTTAAAGATCCTACTAATCCATTATAAAAAGTTTGAATAATCAGCCAATCTGGTAGCGCATGATGTGGGCATTTCCTAAGAAGTTCCTTAAATCTCTCCCAAGATTCATATATTGATTCTCCATCTAACTGACAAAAAGAAGTTATATCATTTCTAAACTTAGCAGTTTTAGATGGTGGAAAATATTTGGATAGAAATTTTTGTGATAATTCTCCCCAAGTTTTAATAGATCCGAGTGCTTAACGAATTCAACCACATTTTAGCCTTATCCCTTAATGAAAAAGGAAAAAGTCTAAGTCTTATAGCATCGTCGGATACTCCTCGATATTTAAAAGTAGCACAAAGTTCTAGAAAACTAGCAAGATTTAAGTTAGGATCTTCGATAGGTAAACCACTAAATTGATTGTTTTGTACCATTTGGATAATTGCGGGTTTAAGTTCAAATGAATTAGCGACTACATCGGGGTTTTGAATAGTTAAATGAATTTCATCTAATGTAGGGTTGGCATAATCTCTTAATGGTCTTTGTTGGTTCATATTTTGAATTTCAGGAATATTCGCCATTTGTGTTAAATTCATAATTTGTTTCTTTTGTTTTTTAATTCTTTTAATTGTACGCTCTAATTCAGAATCGTAAGGTATTAAATTTTCGTTTCTAAATTTGCGCATACAATTTTAGAATAGATATTAATTTATTATGATTATTTTAAAATAGTTTGTTACTCTAGTAAATTTTTTTTCGATCCTCGGCAACGGCGCCAAAAACTTGACCCATAATTTTTTATTATGATATTTTTAATTTAATTGCAACGACGCCAAAAACTTGACCCCGCTATATTATATGTATAGAATTGTAATTGTTTATGTTGTGGATGCTACGCAAGTATACGTATCGTATCAAGTAATACAGGGCTCTAGTGGAGTCCTGGTTATCGATCCCACAGGGAAAGAGAAAATTAATAACAGCTAATTTTAAAATAATAATAATAATTTTAAAATAGTATACAAAAATTTGGAATTCTAAATTTAAGCGCAATAAAATAAACTAAGTATTTTAATCAGGTAACTTAACCATGTAGAAAATTTATACGTATTGAAAGTGCAGGAAATTAAACTAATTGCTAAATAAGTCTTAACTATTCAGAAAAAGTATTTTTCCCCTTGTTTATAAATTTAAGTGATTGATGAATTTAAATAGATAATTTTAAGGTATTGTGACAAATAGGAGCATTCATATTCTTTACCCTTTGGTCCAGGTGTAAAGAATATTGACTAATCCTATGTTTGATTACCGAATCACGTGGCTAGGCCGGGAGGATACCGACCGCCACTTCGTAGCTCCCACGTTCCCCTCGCCCGAGGGCTAACATCTACACTTCAGCTCTCAAACAATAGGACCGAATTGAATATTTTAGTCCGTCACACTAAAATGCTCAATTCTACGCCCAATGATATTATTTCCCTATTTATTTGCACCTTCCTTCCAAGGCTTTTGAATTCCCCGAATATCAGATGTAATTTTTACTATAGTTGATATTCAACACATTTTAACAAATCAAATGGCCAGTTTGAAAGTAAATTAAGTTTTAAGTAAAAATTATCACAATTTATTAATATATAAAAGTACTTCTATTTTTAGTTCATCAAGTCACTTAATTTCATAACGAGGAGAAAGACTAATAAACTACTCAGAATGCATGGGAACTAAACTAAGCATGGATTTCATTTAAAGTTAAAAACAATAAATACAAATACTTATCTCGATTTATCCCCAAGCAGACTCCTCACAGTTCCTTTGACTCTTCCTTCCAGTACAGCAAGACTCACTAAAAACTCACTAAAAACTCACTAACTCACTAAAGACTCACTAAAGACTCAAAATAACACACTTATAACACTTAAAGACAAAAACTGCACTCTTATATGCTGAATTTCAGCCTCTATATATAGAGGTGAGCAAAGGTCCAAGAGGTGTGTAAGCATCCCTTCAAAAAGTGTCCAGGTTCAATGTATCTGCGCCATTTGAACTAGCTCGCCGTCGGCGACGAACTACCTCATTGTCGGCGAGGCTTCTAGAAGATTTTTAAAAAGTGCTAGCTCACTGTCAGGGGGCTCGGGCTCGCTGTCAGCGAGACAGTTATAATTCCTTCAGAAATGTCTCCTCGTAGCCTCGCCGTCGGCGGGCTCGATCTCGCCGTCGGCGACTCAGAATAAATTTCATTATTTCCTTCCTTTTTGCTCCAAATTCGCTCCTTTTTATGATTTTTGCTTTTATCACCTAAATTCTCCATTCCTACAATAAAATAAAGAAAATACCTTTCTTTAAAGTGCAATTTCATCAAAAATAGGAATGAATTTCTTAATAAAATTTTCAGTGATCAGGCGTAGAATTGGAGATTTTAGAGTGACAGGCTAAAATCCTCAATTCGGTCCTATCGTTTGGGTGCTGAAGTGTAGATTGTTAGCCCTCAGGCGAGGGGAACGTGGGAGCTCCGAAGTGGCAGCCGGTATCCTTCCAAGCTAGCCGCAGATTCAGTAACCAAGCTAGGATTAGTCAATGTTCTTTATGCCTGGACCAAAGGGTAAAGAATAGGATTGCTCCTATTTGGCACATACAATATTAAATGCATCTCATTCCTATACATTATCTATTTCATTACATAAGAATAGTAGTTTTTAATATCTCAAAATTCTTCAAACTAATTCATCCAAAAAGTGTTGTATTTAGAATTGTTATTTGCATTTAGATATAGTTACTATCTTTACATTTAACACTTGCATTTAGGAATAGTTGCTAGATAAAACATAATTTTAATCGACATTCCAAACTAAGGACTATTAGTAGTAGACTAGAATTTGATTAAAGACTTCTTACTTCACTTCCTCGTGGGATCGATACTGGGGTTTTTAAAGAAAACTCTATATTACTTGAAATGATACGTATACTTGAGTAGTACCCCTAGTGTATAAAATATTTTCTAATTTTTATATCATTTAAGATTTTACACACTAGCCGCTATTTATAAATCGGATCAAGTTTTTGGCCATCTTTTGGAAGTTAATTTACTGCGTAATTGCGGGTCGGGTCAAGTTTCTAGCGCCGTTGCCAAGGAAGCTTTGGTAAGAACTTTAAGAGAATTTTAGTTGAAATAATTAGACTTAGACTTGGAAAACTGTAGTGTAGTGAAAACTGTTTTGTGTGAAAAGTGTTTCTTTATGAAAAAATATTGTGAAAAAATTATTTATATGAAAAATAAGATGTTTATGAAAATGTTTTGTTGTGTTGAATATATTTCATTTATTATTTGTTTAATTGTTAATGTATTGTTTGTTATGTTGCGTATGCGAAACAAAGGATCTGAAGGACTTGTGTCTTATGATCCTGAGTTAGAAAAAAATAAAAAAATAAAAATACAGAAAGGACTCGAAAAACTAGAAATGGAAATGGAAAACTTTCAAGATAATAATTTGGAAAATCATCATAAATCATTGAGGGATTACATAAATTCTATGACAGATGAAATTTACTTAAGTATCCAAAACCCTGTCGTAGAAGCTGACTCATTTGAAATAAATCCTGAGATTATCCAACTGGTGCAGAATAATCAGTTTGGGGGAACTTCTTTAGAGGATCCCTATTTACACTTATCAAATTTTCTAGAACTTTGTGCTACATTTTGTTATAATAGCATGTCAGACGATGGCTAAGGCTTTTCCCTTTCTCACTAAGGGATAAGGCTAAAATGTGGTTATACTCTTTAGCACCTGGTTCTATTAAAAATTGGGAGGAGTTAACTCAGAAATTCCTAGCTAAGTATTTTCCACCTTCAAGGACTACTCAACTTAGAAACGATATTATCTCATTTTGTCAATATGAAGGAGAATCAATATACGAAGCCTGGGAAAGATTTAAAGAACTCCTAAGAAAGTGTCCACACCATGCTCTGTCTGATTGGTTAATCATTCAAACTTTTTATAATGGGTTAGTAGGATCTCTTAGGTCTATAATTGATGCTGCCGCTGGTGGATCATTAATGTCAAAATTATTTGATGAAGCGTATGCATTAATTGAAGAAATGGTTACAAATGAATTTTAATGGCCCTCTACAAGGGTAAATCATAAAAATGTAGCTAGTATTCATGATACATATACGATTTCAATTCTTGCATCTCAGTTTGCTGCAATATCAAGGAAGTTGGACCAATTTGGAATGAACCAACCTCAATTTACTCCTGTAAGTAAGAAAATTTCATTAGGGCCTATGATTAATTCTAAATTAACATATGATGCTTTAAATACCATAAATAACTTGTATTCTAACTTTTACAACCCAGGTTGGGAAATCCATCCTAAATTTAACTGGAATCATATTATTGATGGTGGAAACCTAAAATGGGAAAATAATCATGCAAATCATAATGGAAGTTGGAATAATCAAGGGAACACAAACTATAGACCTTCATATCCACTGGACTCTAACAATGATCAACAATTTGAGGATAAGAAAATGTTTATGGAAGAAGTGGTATTGCAAATGGGAAACCAGTTGCAAAGTCAAAATGTTGCGATTAGAAACATAGAGAATCAACTGAGACAAATTGCTAATTCACTTAGCAATAGACACCAAGGAACACTTCCTAGCAATAATGAGATCAACCCTAAAGAGAACACTAATGAACAAATAGAAGCTGTCCAATTAAAAATTGTAAGAGAAATAGAGGATGTGGTTAGAAAAGAGAAAGATGTTGTGAGAGAAACAAAGGAAACTAAAAGACCTGAAGAACATGTTTCTAAGGATCTGGAAAAATTAATATCTCCAACTAAAATCAGTTTGGAAAAACCACCACCTCCATTTCCTCAAAGACTTAGACATCATGAGTTGGATAAAAAATTTTCAAAGTTCATGAAAGTACTTAAGCAGTTAACGATAAATATTCCTTTCACTTAAGCTTTGGAACAGATGCCAAGTTATGCAAAGTTTATTAAGGGTATATTAAACAAGAAACGAAAATTTGAGGATTATGAGACAGTTGCACTAAGTGAGGAGTGCAGTGCCATACTTCGGAAAAATTTTCCTCGGAAACTTAAAGATCCTTGTAGCTTTACAATTCCTTGTGCAATTGGAGAAAAATTATGTGGAAAAGCTTTATGTGATTTAGAAGTGAGCATTAATGTGATGCCTCTATCTATATTTAGAAGGTTAGGTTTAATCGATATTTCTCCCACTACTATAACCCTTCTATTAGCTGATCGATCTATCATTTATCCAAAAGGAGTTATAGAAGACGTGCTTGTTAAAGTGGATTCCTTTGAACTTTATTGTATTAGATATAGAGGAAGATAAAGAAATTTCAATTATTTTAGGGAGACCTTTCCTTGTTACTGGACAAGCTATGATATATGTGCAAAAAGGAGAGTTGACTATGAATATTAATGACCATGAAGTTACTTTTGATGTATTAAAGACTATGAAATATCCAGCTGAGATGAAAGATGATGATTGTTTTTGGATGGATGAAATTGATTATCTAAGTAAAGACCATTTCCAAGAAAGTTTTGAGAGTAAGTTAAAAAATGAGATTGAAATAGATTTTCATGATGAGTCAAAAACATTACTTAAAGAAGACTGTATGTATGTTCAGGAGAGGTGTGAAATGTTGGATGCTACTAAAAATAGTAAACTTTTAATTCCATTTGTTGAAAAATCTCATAGATTTAAGATGGATGTACCCCACACAATTTTAAAGCCTACCTATTTAGGGAATTCATCTACACCACCAGTCTTTATATCTTCAGATTTGATTCAATCACAAAAAAAACTTGAATTGAATGATGAACAAGATAAAACTATTGAACTAGGACTTGGAAGAGAATTTGAGGATAAATTTAAAAAGAACTTTGAGTTGAGAAAAGAGGATAAGGATATTGGAAGACCATTGGAAGAAATTCCTAGGGAATTAGAAAAACTTATTTCCTCAACTAAGATAGATTCTCAATCATTTAATAATTATAAAGGGGAAGAATTGGAAGATAACTTGAATCATAAGAGTGACATAGAAGAATTTGATCTTGAATCTGAATTATCTAATGAGAATCTGATCCAAAATTTAGGAGATGTTAAAGTATCTTATAAAGATCCATTTCTTATAAATTTCAAGGATGATATTAATATGTGGATTGAGAAAATCAATAGAAGAATATTAGATCTAGAAAGAAATATGAGGAATTATGATATAAATCCATCTGAAAAGGAAGAGCTGAATAAAAATTAAAATTTGAGAATTCTGTAGGAATCCCTGGATCTGAAAATGATTGGGCGATTGATCGAGGATTACTTAATTGAAATTTTGATCCAGGTGAAATCATTTTTCGGGCTAACGACGTTAAACCAAGCGCTTTATGGGAGGCAACCCATAGTTATCGGTGTGCTTTGATTTAGTGTGCTCGAGAGACATGATTGTTAGTGTTGTATTGTGTTTGATTTAGAGTGGATAGACTTGATCTTTATGTGTCATTATACATTGATAAGTTTGATTGTTGATTGATAGATGCTTGGATTATTAGTGCTTTGATCTGATCTTTGTCTGTGTTATGAGGGAGATGATTCCTTAACTTCTTATTATGGCTAGACTTGATCTCTTGTAGTAGTTGGATTAACAAGTCCACTGTGACTTATGTCTTACCCAGACTTAAGTTTTACAAGAGAAATCATGAATTTCGAACATTGATTGTTTCATCTTAATTTGTTACTTCCTTTCTACAACTTTATTTTCATTAGATACCTATTTGATGAATACCATATGGATGATCTTACACTATTTTTTATAACTTTTTGAGGTGCTTAATTATAAGGATTAGATGATGCCTGAGATTGGTGTCCGGAAACCAATTTATTAAGGTTAATCTTATCTTTGGGATTATAATTTATAAAATCTTTTGAAGTACCTAATTTACTAGTGTAGTGATTCCGTTAGAAATTGGAAGTAAATCAATGTGATGTGATGAGTTAACGGAAGAATTGACCTCATTTATCATATGTGTGTTTATGTTTGTGTTATAACTTTATTTAGGTATTGAAGAACAATTTTATATTCCCTTGTTGAAACATGCTATGCTAGTTAGACTTTGGTTTAGTTAATTTCATTCTAGCATGATTAGTTTAGATTTACTTTTTGCTGCATATTGTTCTGTTCTAATGAATACTTGCAAATGATTTTGATAGACATTTGTGGTAGATAGAATTTCTAAATTATTTTCTTCCTGCTTATATTTTCTGTACTGAATGCTATATATGTTAAAAATTATGTTTGGGGGTAGGAAAAAGAATAAAATTTTAATGTGAAAATACTTCATTTTAGTGTAATTTTATTACAAGCATGTTTTAGGTTAGCTTTACTTTCTCCTACAGTCATTTTATCCTGATTATGCATGATATGAATTTGATAGGATGTTGTAATAGTAAGTATATTCAACCTTTACTTTTTCTTCCTACTACATTTTATGGAATTAATTGCAAAATATTTTAAAATTTAAGTTTGGGGGGGTAGAAAAATATTAACTCTTATTTGTTCTCAATTATTATATTTTCAAAAATTATTAACATAACTTTTGGCAATTGAACCTCGCTTGAGATAACTAAAACTTTTTATTTTAGTTGAATATTATGGAAGGATTTGATGAAAGTTTTTAGTAATAAAGGTTAATTTTATAAGGGTAAAATATTTGGTATAAAAGAATTTGATTATAATTAACTATTTAAAATAAAGAAAACTCGTATTTTTGAAATGTTAAGAGACTTAAAGTATTGTGTGTTAAGAAGAGATTGTGACTTTATGATGAATAATAAAGCTCATACCTAATTATAAAGTAAGGATGTGTTTCAAGTTTGAACTTTAGAAAGAGGAGAGTGAAGTTCAAAATCATTACAGGCTCTCCAGATATAGTAATCCTCATTAAAAAAATATAGAAAAAGAAAAGAGAGTGAAAAAAAATGGGGATTGAAAATGATCCCGAAAGAAAAGAAAAAAAAAAGAAAAATATTTATGAGGAGAAGCTTGAGGAGACGCCTAATAAAAAATCGGCTTCACTTGAGTCACCCTAAAGTGAAAACTCGATTTCATTTCGAATTTATATTTAAAGTATTGCCTACATTCTAATGAAGTTTACATAAACTTCTTTTCACATAATCTTTCAAGGCATTCTTAATGTGACAAATTATGGTTTATCTTGAAATAAATAGAATACTAGAACCCTTAGACTTGATTGCTGAATATTCTTATACTTGTAGTGTTGACCTGAGTTACTGAATTTCTTTCTAAAAATCTAACCAAAATATTCTTTTGAATAAAAATTTTAGTGTCTTACAGGTGAAAAGTACATTGCCTTGAGTTATATTTTTATGTAGTAAAAGTGTTACTTGAGAACAAGTAATGATTAAGTTTGGGGATTTTGACACGCCTAAAATATATACGCTTTTTGCTATATCATTTTACTTATTTTTGATGATATTACACTTTAAAGAAAGGTATTTTGTATGTTTATTAGTTTTAGGTATAAGAAATTGTGATTGGAGAAAAAGAAAGCAAAAATGGTGCAATTTGGAGCAAAAACGAGCAAGAAATGAAATTCTGCCCTGACACCTTTCGATAATTCTTTTGATGCTTAATCTCTTTTACACTTCTTACATATTTTTGAATGAGATTATACTTTAAAGAAAGATTATTTTTATGCTTATTTTGTAGGGCTATCTGTTACGAACGCAACACAACTGAAATGGGGCGAAACGGAGTTGAAATGGAGCCAAACAGAGCGAAATCGTGGAGCCGCGCAGCAGCCTGCTCGCCGACGGCGAGATCGATCTCGCCGACGGTGAGATTTTCCCGAGACCACCGAAATATGGCCGAAAAGGCCACCGACAGCGGCCTCGAACCCCAGCGACAGCGGCCTCGAACCCCAAAGTTATGTATTTACATATATCACACCTAAATATTCAAATTTTTATATTTAACAGAAATTAAAATATATTAGAACATATTTGATTTAGTTGAATGAAACAAATATGATAAAGAGCACTAAGCATTTGCTAATGTAAATTTACAAGAGCAGTGCACAATGGTACATATAGTATAGTAGGTTAGCACACTCGCCTAGTTAACGTGAACAAAGGGTAAGAAATGGTGTTGTTGCTTTTGTCAGAGAAAGAAGTCGTTTTATTGGATCATGGTATATAGCTGAAACTGACGAGATTTTAAGCATAGGATGAAGATGGTTCATAGATTGGATGAGAGGATATATTAGGGCAGTCACTTGGTTTTAGTGAAGAACAAAGAAGAAATGTCTTTGTGGCATTGGATGGAAGACAATGATGCTAATTAGAGCATGAAAGGAAACTAATATTTGTGCAATTTCAAGCTGAGGAGGGAGATATTTTTGAATTGGACGAGAAATATGTTAAGATTCACTTGGTTTGGAAGAAACAGGGAGATCACATGTTGCTGAAGCTTTTAATGAAGGAGCGATGTTTAAAAGGTCCATAAAATGATGAAGTTGCTGCAGTTTCAGGTGGATAAATGAGACAATTTGGGGACAAAGGGCAAACTTCATGCACGAGAATTTTTGCGAAGTAGTTGATGAGGTAGACAATATTATATTTGGCTAAGAAAAGTAGATTAATGCGTATTTATGTAAATATATATGCTTAGGTGCAAGATATATAAATACAAAACTTTGATGTACTGTTTTTTTTTTTAAACTTGTAATCATCTATAATATACTTTTTTCTTAGGTATTGTAATTATATTATGAACTTTTTTTATTTTTATATATTAGAGCTGAAATTATTATATTTTTATTTTTTTTCTCTTTTTTTGCTATATTCTTGTTTTTTTAAATAAATAAAATGCACTCATTTCGGCCATTTTTAGAGATCCAAACCTTTGCGTTCGCTAGGCTGGATCCATTGTGGACTTCTAAGACTATGATAGGCTGGCATGATTTTGGGCCCAAAAGTCCACAGTATTAAATGGGCTTAGTCTAGTTTGTCTAAAGGGAAACCGTTTCCCATTATAATCGATTCGTCGGTGTTGCCCTAAGACAACGCGGACTATGCAAAATCCTCTCCTGCTCAAACAATCGAGCTCTACCCCTCGCTCTCGCCGGCTTCCATAATTCGCTTGGCCGCAGAGGCTCTCGCTTCTCAATATGGGGTAAGAATTTTCTAGTTTCCATATATTCTCTTACGCTATTCTCTGCATTTCTTCTCAGCCATGTATTCTCTTACGCTCTTCTCTGCGCAGTTAAACGAGATATCGGACGTAGTTTCGTATTCTGTATTTGATTTGATCTCAAGGGGCAAAAAAAAATTTGTTTTTGTTCAACAAAAAGTTTAGATTTGAATCTGAATCTATGTATATCTTTTGATTGGTTCGGTAGCCAATTGTTTTGGAGAAATCTTTAGACCCCTCTGCATACCTTATGCGGAATTTGGCTGTATTTTTCCTTTTGTTTTTGTTCAACAATGTCTCTGGTATGGGATAAAGGCCTGTTATTGTCGTTGTGGGATTAAATCCTTTAGGGAAGGAAACATTACAAGTATTTTTTTTAATCTTGGTACTATTTTGTTCTGTGTTTTTCTTTTTATGGTTCTTATTTGTACTTATTTATTAATGATCTTGAAAAATACTGCTGTTAATTGTTTTTTTTTTAAGTCCCGCTATATTGCACGGGTTCACAAATAATTTGTAGGGTTGGCTTCTTTTCCACTTCATTTGTGATATGTTATGAAGTGTTTTTTTTTGAACGTGCACTATTTGATGGCCCTAATAAATTCCAAATTATGTGGAAATTTTAAAGCTCTTGCTTTGTGGATGTTGAATATCTCAATATTTGGCCACGTTATCATCAATACATGTTGCTAATTTTTAAAATTATTTCAGGATATTTTCATTTTATTCTTATGTTCATGTTTTAATTTTTTTTTTTTTTTTAAATTAACTTTGGAATGACAATTTTTGGCTTTGAAGGATTATTTTTTACATCTATTTTGTAAGCTGTCGTAGAAATTTTCTTTGTATGCTTATTAACGGTCCTGTGCTGATTCAGAATTGACTATCAGCGCTTAACATTATCATAAGCTACATAAATTTGTTGCGTCATGTATCTGGAAATCCTTGATGTATTATTATTTTTTTTGGTTAGATACATGCTAGCATTCATTAAGTGCTTTCATATGCATTGGCTCTTTCTAGTTAAGCTGGTATAGTTTTACTCTTCATATCTTTCTCCATGCATTCATGTGTATCTGTGTCCCTTTTTTGTGGTTCAGTTTGAGTTCTGCTTTGGCATTTAATAATATATATATAATTTTAAACTTTGTGCTTATTTTTCTACCCGTACTTTATGTGCATTTACATGATAAATCCTTGCATGTTCATTTCGTTTTAATAGTTTTGGTTGGCGGTTACTGCTTGTTCTTTTTTTATTAATGGTAAGTAAAAGTTTATCTAATAATCCTATCATTTCTTTTGCCTCTGAATAAAACTTTTAATTGCAGGAAAACACGTGGTATGGGAGCTGGTCGAAAACTGAAGACCCATAGAAGAAATCAGAGGTGGGCAGACAAATCATACAAGAAAAGTCACCTTGGAAATGAATGGAAGAAGCCTTTTGCTGGGTCTTCTCATGCAAAAGGCATTGTGTTGGAAAAAATGTGAGTGCTCTTTTAATTTAATTTTGTACTTACAAAATAATTTCCGCTGACATGCAAGTGTGTGCATTCCACCACAGTGGCATTGAGGCTAAGCAACCCAACTCTGCTATCAGAAAGTGTGCTAGGGTTCAATTGATCAAGAATGGCAAAAAGATTGCAGCCTTTGTTCCAAATGATGGTTGTTTGAACTACATCGAGGAAAATGTAAGCCCGTGCTTCCTTAAGGTTTATTTAAATTTATTTGTAATATTAAAACTTTTTACTTTGTCTATGTTTTGTGTTCTCTAATTGCTTTTATTTGTGGTATTAAAGCCATCTATCAACCTAGTCTTTTTGATTTATTACCTGATTATCACACATGATCTGCTCCACATTGTGATCATGTAAACCATTTTATGGTTGTGACCACCATATATGTTTCCATCGCTCCGACTTACCCTTCCAGCATTGTTGCAAACCTAGAACACCATCTGCTTCTTCTGCTTACCTTATACACTCTAAGCTGGTGCAGACCTACAACACCATCTGCTTGCCTTATACACACAAGTTGTGGCTGCAACTCAGTCTTCACATGTACACTTCTTGCATTCTAAGATTGGAACTAAGGGTCTGTTTTGCACAACTTTTTTCCTGTTTTGCTTTTTAGACTTCCATCACAATTCTGAACGGGGAATTGCTTTTTAGAAGTTTTTGCTATAAGAAGTTACTTATTGCAACCAAATCTGTTGAAGTTTGGTCGCTGCATGAATGTTTTTGTAAATATTTATAATTCACACTGTAATCTTTTTAAGAAGTTGCTTTCCTCATCATAATTTTACAATTATCTTTATAAAAAGCTGCAGCCATCCCAAACGGATCTCTAATCATCCGCTATTTTACCTTTTAGCCACATCATAGACCTCCCCATACGCTGCATGTGATCTTTCCATTGTTAGTCATAGTGCATGTCCACTTCCTTTGGCTTGACTGTTGATCATTGCATCTTTTATCATTCCACCATTGTCACCTTCCCATCATTTTCAACACAGTGTCTATTCAAATGTATGATGATTGATTATTCTAGATTAACCAATAAAGATTACCTTGGTGACCTTGAAGGTGTTCTCAATTATATCAATTAGAAAATGATTGTCATCATTTATTTTACTCAAACTCAAATGTAATTTTCATCCATTGTTGAATAATCATGATGAGAAGTTATGAAAATGGATGTATAATTAGTTGGTGTTTAATTTGCGACAATAAATCAAAGAAAAATAATTGGAGTTCTCTTCATTCTAGATTAATTATGGTATTTTCTTTTTTTCAAAATAAGTAGCACTGTGTTGGTAATTTCAATAAGATGAATGAAAATTTTCAGTCTCGAGTTTTGTTGATATTCTTGAGAAATTAATGCAAGTTTTTTTTACTATTATTGGTTATTTTTGGGCATTTTTTTTACGTTGTATCACTGGAGATGCCATTTTACATTTGTCTCTTTATATTGAGATGGATTTTCCATTCATTTTCCTTCTTATAGATAAATATTCGAAAATGTCATTATGGTAGGTGACTGTTCATGTTTCCTCCAATAGCATTTAACTTCTGCGAGGTAGGAGGTCATTGACTTTTTATATATGTGAGGAGATTTGTGAACTTTGGTTTATATATATATACGCGCGCGCGCACGCGTGTGTGCGCGTGTGTGAGGAGTAGGTGAATAAGAGAGAAAAGAGAAGAAATAGATGCAGAATTGTGGGAAAGGCAAACAATAGATGGCAAAGATGGATTTTGGAGGAAATACATTGTACTCATCCTCCAATATTTCCGAACTTTATGTTGAGGATCGGCTTATATTGAGGGTACGGTTGGTTCTTTATTCATAAGTTTAGTAAAACTTGAAAATATAATAAAAGAAAAAATTTACAAATAAATATAATCATAATTTTTGTGCTGTATCAATTATCTCAGCATTAAAAAAATTTATTTCACAGCTATAATTTTACTGGAGTAGATACATAAGGTCATTACTTATATTGAATATTTGCAATATTTATCTTGAAGATGAGAGTCAAATAAGTTGCTGCTGGAGATTAAGGAAACATTCTTCCTTGGTTGAAGAGAGGGTGAAAAACCCAAAGTCATCAATAATAATAGACAAAATTTGCCATAATCTCTAGAACATCATTAAAATTCAGAAAAAATATCCTTTGATGCCAAGATACGAGTAGTCTCTTTATTCTTAACCAAGGTTTGTTGTTGGCAAATTCAATACCTATTTTTTTACTATCCACTTAAATAATATATTTTTTCTTTGCTTTAAATGAAATTACAACTAAATTGAAATTTGTATAAGTAAATTTAAATATAATCCTAAACCTGCTGCATCAAAATATTTTTTAGCTTCAAATGAGCTAAGAAATACGGCATATCTTGTACAGGATGAAGTATTGATTGCTGGATTTGGTCGTAAAGGGCATGCTGTGGGAGATATTCCCGGAGTTAGGTTCAAGGTTGTGAAGGTTTCTGGTGTCTCTCTCCTGGCTCTTTTCAAAGAGAAGAAGGAAAAGCCCAGATCTTAGTCTGTTACGTCTTTCAATGTTTGGGGAACTTACTATTGATTAGCTTCTTTGTGTTTTTACCCCTACTTTTTAACTTTTTCTTTAAGATCTATCTATTAAAGAGACAGTTTTGGAGTTTTTTCCTTCTCTCTTTGGAACAGACGCTAGCTTATGTTGAATTTGTTTATCGAAGTTTCGTTGATTTGATAAATAGTTACATTGCGTAACAATTTCTCTACTTACTTTTTGAAAGATTTACATACATACCATGCCACCCAATGTCCATGCATAACATATCTAACACCTAAACCTTTACATATGTGCCACTTTATCCATGCTTGGAACGGTGTATTTTATTTATTTAAAACTTAATATAGTGGTATTTTTAATCCGATATGAAGGATTTGGGTGTAGAAATGCAGAAGACAAAGTTTAGGTGTTTGTTATGTAAATACATATGAATGACGGTATGTATGTAAATGTACCTTTTTTTTTGTTCTGCATTGATATCTTAACTTTTTCACTTCCCTGTGATGTGATCAAGTTTATTCGTAGAGGTATTTAAATTCTTAGCGCACAATTTTTATGTATTTACATCTCTACATTTTAATTTGATATTTTCATTTATTATATTCAAATCATTCCTATTCCATTAAAAAATATGCTATGTCTACTTTTTGTACCTTTTTATACAAGTTTAGGTGTTATATATCTGAATACATAGAAATTGTGCAGTATGTATGCAGATCTTCCTTTATTCTATTATTCAAATGATTGTAAAATGTATTAATGGCTATTTGTTTGTTAGTATCATTTTTTTGTTGTTGTTTCTGTTTGCTTGAAATTACAATAAAAGTTGGCGATTTTTTTGCTTATAATTCTGTTAGCTATTAGGACTGCAATTCGATTACTTAGTTTATTGTTGAAGCACTCGTAAATTGAGCTCAAGATAAAGAGTACAGTTTTTAAGGGTGCGAAGTGAAGTTCCACTGTTACTTTAGTGTGTATGGATCTGTAATTTAACTAATGATTCAAGTATATTGAATACAAGCTGAATTTATTTGATTTTTGATATGATTATTCGTTTTGATGCAGTCTAGGAATGCTTGCATTATTACTCATCAATATAATTTTGAAACATTTACAATACATACCTCAACTCTCTCAACTAGTTACACATCCAACAACTAAGCTTTCATATTTATATTAACAATTTGGTGTCAAATTTGTGAATGAAGCTGTGTATTTTTTATTTCTAAAAAAGTAGATGAAAGTTGCATTTTTTTATGTGCAATTCATGTTCTGCATAAAATATAAAGTAGTTTGTAGTAATATGAGCTAGTATTTGGCTTCATACTATTCCTCTATTCATTTTGGCTATATAACACTAACACCATCAATAATTGAGATAGAAATTTTACTGCCTCTCAAGATTAAGTTTAATATTCTCATATAGCGTGATTAATCATAAATCATTTTATTTTCACAAAAGTCAAAAAGTGGATTTGATTAAAACCAGAGAATGCTATGGTATAAGCATATGCATCTTAATTCTTACCCATAGCTTGTTTGTGGGACAATGTGGTAAACATGCATATCTCATGTAATCAACCCCAAATTAAATGCTTCTAATCCAAAACAAGTGGTTAATGTTTTTAAAAGGCTCGTAGTCTTGTTGTTTTCCTTTATTATGTAGGAAGTTGAAATTAATTGATATTTGCATCACCCTGACAAACAGAGTAGATGAATAGTTTATTCCTCAATTTGCTTATGATGATGAATTATATTATATAAAGTTTCTGAATATATCTGTTAAAGAAGATTAAGGCATGATATAATGCTTAATTAATAATGTTCATCCATTGGAGAAGCTATGTAAACCAACATGAATAAATAAGATGTAGCTTGATAAAGTAAGGCTTATTTATTAAAATTGTAACAATAAAGTCACATTTACTAAGCTCGATTAGGTTTGTTTAAGGTTTATTAATCACAATTTGAAGATATTTGAACTGAGCTCAAACCACTCCCACAAACATTTAGTAAACAATCTTGAGCCTAAGCACTATTAGAAAAGTTCGAATTGAGCATGTGCCAAATTTGAAGAAGTTTTTGTAAATGAACTCGAGCTCTAACTATCTTTTGCTTGGCTTTGCTCAATTCTTTTGTTGTCCTATTTGATTTTATACTTTTTTTGTAGTAAATATGGACAGTGTTTAGGAAATAAGATACACATTATTCCTCTTCTTAATAAATATGAATATTCAAAATTATATTTTAAATAGTACACAAATATTTTATATTTTTTTAGGATTTCTTTTTTTTTTTTGTTGATTCACTTGATTATTCACTTTTTTGATTTATTACCATGTAAATAATTACAGATAAATTATATTATTAACTATCATGCAGTTAAAAACATCTTATTATAATGTTATTAATCACATATCTGGTTAGTAAATTTAGTGTTCCTAAAGTTTTATTTATTTTACTATATTTATTTAAGTATGCTAATTATGTGTTAATTTTGATTTATTGTATAATTATCTTATATTTAAAATATTTTGACTATTTTTTCTCATTAAATTTATTTATTTGTATAGGTTCATTTTATGGTATGTGAAAACGATGGAAAACCCGTCGTTATTTTCACTACCCAAGAAGTGAAGCGTTCTCACCGATGACGTTAAGCTTCACTCTAATCGGAAATTCCACTCGGTCATCCCAAGATGAATTTGATTAGAAAGTTTTTTGAGGATTTGAAGCTCATTGGAGCATGGAGGTTGGGACTGTTGGATGACAGACACTTACTTATTCGACTACGTAATGAAGAGGATTATGCAAAAATCTTTGCCAAACAATCTCTTTTGGTTGCTGGCACCCCTATGAGAATTATAAAATTGACTCCTGATTTTGGCCCATCTAAGGAACCTCCGATTTTGACCCATCTAAGGAACCTCCTATCGTTCCAATGTGGTTCAAGTTTCCTGGTCTTCCACTTCAGTTGTACAATCGATAGGCTTTGTTCAACATCAGCCAAGCTCTTGGTACTCCGCTCAGAGTTGATTCACCTACTTTTGATTGGGCCTCGCCAGATGGTGCCAGGGTTCAGGTGGAGGGAGATATCACTCTTCTAGATGTGGATCGAATTTGGATCACAGATGAGGAGGATGGGTTTTGACAGAAGGTTGTGGTGGATAACAGAGCTCTGTATTGTTAACATTGTAAAATGTTTGGGCACATTATAGACACTTGTTATAGACTGCATCCTCCCTCAAGAAAAATGACTTCTGGGCCTCTCTTAGCTGCTGTTGGGAATTCCCAACAAAGAGTTGATGCTACTTGGTTCAGGAGAATAGGGTAGCATCTGATGCTGATAACGTGCTCAACGGTTTAATATCAGTTGACAAGGCTGTCGGGGAGACTTCTCCGGTGGCAAGTCAAATGACCAACACAGCTGTTATTGAACAAGCTGGATGTGTGGCCCTTCCTCCTGAGGTGCAAACCACCCAGGTGGCTACTATGGCTGTCGAGTCTGACCGATACATTCAAAAATTTAGCAGAAAAAGAAAAAAACCCCAAGTTATACACATAGCGGCACCCACCGCTTTGAATCTGCAGGATCAGTCAACAGATGAGGAAGAAGCAGAATAAGAAGTTGATGAAGATGAAGATGAAGATGAAGAAGATTGACAAGTTTACACTTCTCGTCGAAAGAAGAAGCCTGGGGACACCTTACTAATTGATGATACCTTGATTACTCATGGAAATGGAACATCAATGAAGATATTACTTTATGGATCACTAAGAAACAGAGCGAGAGTATCGCGCTCTCGTCCTTAGACTTTGTTATTGCTCTTTTTCTGTTATGGTCTTTGGATCCTTTTGTAAGTGTTGTATCGTAGGGGTAGGGCTTCACTTTTGGGGCCTTCTCCTCAAGCTCCTCAAGCTTTTGTAAACGTTTTATTTTTAATAAAATAGGCCCTTGGGCTTTCAAATATATATATATATATATATATATATATATATATATATATATATATATTTGTAGTAAATGCGATCAACTTAAAGTTTATAAGATTCTTATGTAAAAGATAATGAAAAATATCAGTTCCTTTCTAATTCAGAAATACTTTTAGATTTTTCAAAATATAGGATTCAAACATTTCATCTTCCTCACTTAAAAAATTTCATTTAGAAATAATTTTAGCTACTATATCATAACTTTAAGCTTTAGATTTTCTCAAAACTTATATTTTAAACTTTAGGTATGGAACAAATTTTTGATTAGACCCTTAAATCGTCAAGTTTCTCTTTCCTTTTTACATACTATTTTTATCCTTTTTTTCTTTTTTTCTTTTTCTTTTTCTTTTTCTCTTCTTGTTTTTCTTTTTTTTTTTGAGGCAAGGATTACTATATTTGGATAGGCCTTTAATAATTTTGAATTCCACCCTTTTATTTAAAACAAAGGTCTGATATATATCTTTCACTTAAAAATCATAATAATAGTGTTGAAAATTATTTCTCAACAAAAGAAATTTAAACTTTGAAAAATAAAAGGTCAAATCTTCTATTTATCCAAAAATACAATATTTATTACTAAAGGTAGTTTAACTATATTTAACATTTATTTACTAAGAAAATTTTAACTTTAATTTTTTTTCATAATTACTGTAAATTTTAACTAAATTCTCTTACTCATTTCTATATTCAAAATTTTGCTTCCTTAATATAACTTCATATACATAATTGTTTTCAATCAAAAATCAAGTTTTATTTAAGTATTCTTGAGAATAAATAAAATTTAAGTTTTTAAAAGTTTGTTTTTAAATTCCCCCCAAACTTCAATTTGGATAAAACATTTAAGCATAAAAATGATACATGGGTAAGAATTAAAAACTATAATAAAATGCTTGCAGAAATTTTAATATTCTAAATATGCAAGTATAACATTTTAAAAACAAGAAGTAAAAATAAATCAATTCAGTTTTTCGTAAAATAGAAATTTCAAAATTTTAAAGGACTTCTATAATAGTGAAGGTTTTCAAAGTAAATACACACCAGCTCAAATCACAACATACTAGAAAATAAATGGTAGAAAATTTTGAAAAGTTTAAACATGCTATATAATTAGGGGTTTCTAATAGTTTTCTAAATTTTTCTAATACTTATAGGAATTAAATTAGACACTACTAAAAACTTAAACACTAGAAACACATACAAACATTTACTATCACAAATACATTACATATTACATCATAAAACATCTATCCAGCACATAAACAACTGAATGTGCATAATAGAAATTGTCCAAATATAATCTACACAACATCAGGGTCCATCACATATGAAAATATTAAATAAAGGCATCACAACACATAAGAAAATCACATAACAACATCACAAACTGAACAAAACAATCCTAATTATCATACTCATTATCATCATCTTCATTCCAATCTCTAGATGGCACATAAGGTATATAAAAAGAACGAGGGAGCATCTCAGCACTATGATCTCCTCTAATCACTCTGTCCATGTACTGCTGATAATTCTCCTTATGTTCATCATGTTTTACAATATACCTTTCAATATTTTCAATCTTACTATCCATATCTCTAACATGATCTCGGGTAAGATTCACGTTCTTTAAAATCTTCTGTAATAATCCAGTTTATGAATCTCTGGAGGATGATGCATGTGTAGTAGAAGCACGAGAAGTAGAAATAACTGAAGCAGAAGCACTGGAAGCTCTAACAGATCCTCCTTTCCAACCAAATACTGAATGTACAATGTGAGTGTTCATATTTACACTATTTATAGATCTAAGGGGCTGAAGAACCTCTTCCCATGTTTCAGACTTAACACCAAACTGCTCACAAAGTGAATAAATCAGAGATGGAAATCTCATACCTGCAGTAGTAGCACCTCCGACACAGTTCAAAATATAATAAAAAATAATAGCCCCAATATCTAAAGGCTTTCCCTGCTGAATACAATGGTTCATAATAACTCTCTCCCTTGTAACTTCATTGACATGACTTGAAGGCAAAAGCTTAGATGAGATAAAATAATGCCATGCCTTTGAAGTGACATTCAATATAGAGGCTTGAAAATTTACTCTTCTTTCATTTGTAATCTTCCACAAACCTCTTCCATCAATAAGAAAGACCATAATCTCATCTAACTCTCCCTCAGAAGGATGATAATTCACATAAAAAACAAAACATCGCAGGAGGTAATCAATAAAAAGTATTAATTACCGCAGATGAAAAATCCACTTGTTGCCCCTTAACAATCACCAAATTGTCTTCTATTGCTGGCAAGTTAGTATAGAACTCTCTCACCACAGAAACAACTTCAACAGTGGAGAAGCAACAGTATCTTTCACATATCCTTCTTGTAATCATCTCCTCAATTTAACCTCCTGGTTTACGAAAAACTCATTCTGGAATCAATTTCCGTGATACGAGTGCATCGACGTAATGATTCTCAGCTTTAGAACTTACAAATTTGTCAGAATAAAAAATTTATTTTTCTTCCGAGCATTTTGACTTTGGAGCCATCTCTAAAAATTCACAAAAAATTCACCATAAATTTCAAATTTAAACTAGACTTATTAACCCAACTTTCAAAGGCAAACTCCATTAAATCCAAACAATTTCTCATGATTTTCTCAAATTTTCATCATGAAAAGTGATTTTTGGATTTTTCAATAATGTACTCAAAATACATGGTGAAAATAAAAAATTTTACTTAGGAGTAGTGCTAATACCTTAAAAAACTCAAATCCAACAAATTTCGACGAAATCGACTCTCAAATGATCCAAGTATTGATGCCTTAGGTTCCTATTTTGCAAAATCGAGAGGTTGAAGGTGATGAGGATGTTAAAAATGGCAAATTTCGGGGTTTTAACTGCCGAAAATTGATTTTTACGAACAGGCGCATATGCATGAGGTATACAACGCTTAGCCGTGAAATTTAGCGCTTATGCGCCGTCAGTTTAACGCTTAGGCACCGGTGCCCAAATTTTGACAATTAAGTTAATTCCATCAAAAATCTGAGTTAATCACCTTTAATCACTTCAAATAATTATTTTTCCCCATAAACTCTTCTAATGCTCCAAAAATACTCATTAATTTCCAATGATTCCACACATATTTCACACAAACACAAATTTATATTTCATTAAATATTAAAATACACTTAATACAAACTACAAATTTCTATCCAAACTCTTTGGATAAACATCTCCAAATACATAAGTTTAAACACATGTAATTAAACACAAATTTACATCATTGAGATGTATCAAACACATGTAAAGTGCAACAAACACAAACATTAAAGAAAACATACTTAAAACATTAAATGCACATAATTAAACCACAAGACCACACATAATTTAATTCCAATCTCCATTATGTGGAATATATCCAGAATCACCATTAGTTCCATTTGAACTCTCTGGAATGTAAATCTGATAAAACGGGCAATAATTAAAAGCTCTTACATCTTCTATCCATTTGTTCTTCAGATAAATTGCTCTATTTGCTTCTTCCACATGACTTATATGACTGAATTGCATTTTGAGTCATCATCCAATGTGTGTTAAATGTGCATTAATTTTATTTACCTTTGCATTAATAGACTCCACATCGGCCTCGATCTTCGTAATCCTTTCTACTATTCCTTGGATACTCACAGCCAAAAATCCAATATATAACTCTTGCGCACTATCACAAAGAAACTTCTTCTTGTTGGCTTCCTCTTTCTTCTTAACTTTGCTCTTCCAAGAAGACATTTTTGTACTTAAATACTCTTTCAGAAGACTCATGAATGAAAATAAGAATTGGGGCAAGTATCTCACAAATTTAGGGCCTTTTTATAGACTTGGGAAGGCACAAAACGACCCTAGACGTGTTAAAACTCCTTAATAACTCCCAAAACTACTCACCCACAATTTTTGGCTTCCAAAACCTCATTTTTCACATTTTTTTATGACTGTGGCACCTATGCACCAACCAACTACGACGACCGCCAGAGTGCACATTTTTGCACAGCTTCGCTAAACGTCACAATCTTCATTCTGACTCCTTTAAGTCATTAAATAAGGTCAAATAAACACCACTATAACATAAAAAACTTCAAAATGCTACTGCATTTCTCAAATCAAACCAAATAAAAGCATGTAAAGCAAACATAAAACAAAGCACACCGATAAATATGAGTTGCCTCCCACAAAGTGCTTGGTTTAACGTCTTATTCTAAGTGACCCAACATCAAATTCTCATCAGGTTTAGATTGATCAACTGAAAAGTAAGGTTTACTTCTATGATCGTAAACTTTAAATATTTTTCTAGTATTAGGATCTTGAATATCCACATCTCTATATGAGTAAACTTTCATCACAATAAATGGGCCTGCCCACTTGGACTTAAGTTTTCCACCAGAAATTCTCAATCTAGCATTATACAAGAAAATTTTTGCCATAACTCAAGATTTTTAGTACGAATCTTCCGATCATGCCATAACTTCATCTTTTCTCTATAAATCTTAGCATTTTCATAAGATCTATTCCTTATCTCTTCAAGCTCATTTAATTGCAATAATCTTTTTTCTCGAGCATCTTTCAATTAAAATTAAACTCTTTAATAGCCCAATATGCTTTATGCTCAAGTTCAACTCGTAAATGACGAGCATTTCCAAAAATTAGCTTATATGGGGACTTTTCTATAAGAGTTCTGTAGGCAGTCCTATAGGCCCACAAAGCATAATCCAATTTGATTAACCAATCCATTCTATTTAGATTAATGATGCATCCAAAATATATACTGTTTTTGCTATATAATTTTACCCATTTTTTGTGATATTGCACTTTAAAGAAAAGTATTTTTCATGATTTGTTGCAGGTATGATGATTTTAGGTGATTGGAGCAAAAAGAAGTAAAAAGGAATGAATTCAGAGAAAAAAGGAGAAAAATGGGAGAAAATAGCGGTGCCTGAATGGGTGCCACTGGCGCCAACTTCCAGAGACTCCAGAATTAAATGGATGATAGAGAGCCGCCGACGCCCTATCGGTGCAATTAAAAAATGAAGAGTTTTGGCAACTTTTTGAAGGGATGCTTAAGGAAACTCTTGGAAATTCGTTTTTAACATATATGTAATTGTTTTTGGATGAAATTTGAGAGGGGGGAGAGGAGTGTAGAAGTAGAGAGAGTGTGAGTTTAGAGTTAGGGTTTGGAAGAGTGAGTGTAGAAGTGAAGGTTTGAGAGGGTTTCTTCTTTAAGGAGTGAAGGAGAAGGAGTAAAATGAGAGATTGCTTCTACCTTTCCATTCTAAAGAGGGAATTGAGCGTTGCAAAGAAGAGAGAAAAATGATTCAAAGGAACTTTAAGGGATTCGCTTGGGGAAGAGAAAGAGATAAGTTGTATTTGCTATTGTGGTTTGTATGACTTTTCTTTTATATATAAGATCCGTTTTATTGTGTTTTCTCTATGAATTCTGAGTATTCTTCTTTGTCTTTCTTCTTGCATAGAAATGTGATGATGTGATAATATGGTTTTGAAGTGCTTTTAAAGTATTGAAGAAATTGTGATGGTTTTTCATTTCGAACTTAATTTACTTTTCGATCTGGCCAATTGAATTATTAAAATCTGTTGTTGTACATTAACTCCGAAAGGATTGAGTGTCCTACAACAATAATGAAGAATCCATTCAATGTCCATGAATGATATGCATAGTTCATGGGAATTAAGTGCAAATAAATAGGGAAATATGTTTTGATGGACTTCAAGTTGGAGGTTTCAAGGTGACAGACTGAGATCCCCAATTTGGTCCTAAGATTTGTAACTAAAGTCGAAGGTTAGCCTTCGAGTGAAGGGCGAGTGGAGCTCCGTAGTGACAACCAATATCCTCCCAAACTTAGCCTTAGATTTAGTGACTGAACTTAGGATATGTCAATGTTCTTTACATGCTTGAAAGAGGGGGTACTCTTTTGAATGTAAAGAAACATTTATGCTCCTATTTGGCACAATACAATAAATAATCGTTCTATATCATTCACACATCGCATACTCATTACAAGAGGAAAGACATTTTTTATATATAACAAAACCTTTCAAATACAGGGCTTAGTGTGTGTGTTAGTTAATTCTGTTTAAAGATATTAGAAGTAATTGTGGTTTGTTTAACTGTTACTGTTTTCCGCTTCTTGTTAGTAGAAGTAAACTTAAACTTTAATTACAATTTGAGTATTGGATTTCAGTATTACGCTATCTATTGTAAGGAACGTGCCTTCCCTGTGGGATCGATAACTAGGACTCCATTAGAGCCCTGTATTACCTGATACGATACGTATACTTACATTGAAGTTTAGACTTTACAAAATCATTATAAATATATAAATTTGGTTTCATAAGTGCTTGCATAAAAAAAGTCCGTATCAAGTTTTTGGCGCCATTGTCGGGGAAGGTATAAACAGTATCTATTGATAATATAATAACTGAAAACCTTTACTTTGTAGTGTTTAATTGTGTGTTTGTTTACTTGTTAGAGTATTGTGTGATTTTATATGCATAGTAGTGGATCTATAGGTTTAGTACCTTATGATTTGGAGTTAGAGCATACTGTTAGAAAGATTAGAAAACAATAAAAACAAACTGAGAATCCTTATGAAATGACGAATAACCAAGATAATCAGAGAAATGATATTAGAAATTTGCCAAGACCTATAAGAGATTATGCTAATCCAACAACAAATGAAATTCATGTGACTATTCAAAATCCTGATGTTGCTGCTAATTCATTTGAGCTTAAACCTACTATTATCCAAATGATACAAAATAATCAATTTGGAGGAACATCTAATGAGGATCCAAATTTACATCTCGCTAGTTTTCTAGAACTGTGTGCTACTTTTAAATATGACGGAGTGTCTAGTGATGTTGTCAGACTTAGAATTTTTCCTTTTTCATTAAGGGATAAAGCTAAGGCGTGGTTAAATTCTTTAGCAAATGGATCTATTAGAACTTGGGGAGTAATTTCTCAAAAGTTTCTATCAAAATATTTCCCTCCATCAAAGACTGCTAAGCTAAGAAATGATATCACATCTTTTGGTCGACTTGTAAGGGAATCAATATATGAAGCTTGGGAAAGATTTAAAGATCTTCTTAGGAAGTGCCCACATCATGCTTTACCAGACTGGTTAATAATTCAAACATTTTACAATGGATTAGTGGGATTATTGAGATTGATTATAGATGTGCTGCTGGTGGTTCGTTAATATCAAAACCTTTTGATGAAGCATACTCATTAATAGAAGAAATGACTACTAACAATTTTTAATGGCCCTCTGAACGGGTAAATCCTAAAAGAGTAGCAAGTGTTCATGATTCAGATATGATGATTTTGATAGTTTCTCAAATTACAGCCCTTTTTAAGAAAATAAATTAGTATGGAATGAATTATTCTCAACCACCCCAAGTGTTAGAGAAAAATTCATTCGGACAAATAACATAATCTCAAACACCTTATGAGATTTTGAATGCTATTAATAGACCTAATAATTCTTATTCCAATTATTATAATCCTGGTTGGAAGAATCACCCAAATTTCAACTGGAATAATAATAATGCCAATGTTAACCCACAATGGGGGAACAATTCTATAAATATTGTTGGAAATTCGAACAATCAAGGAAATACTAATTTTAGACCTTCTTATCCTCCTGGATTCACCCGCAATTTAAGGATAAGAAGTTGTCTACTGAAGAAATGATTCTGAATATGGGAAATCAACTACAAGCTCAAGGTGTTGCGATAAAAAATATTGAAAATCAATTGGGGAATATTTTCACTGCACTTAATAATAGACCTTCTGGAACACTTCCAAGAAATGTTGAGATCAATCCAAAGATCAAAACAAGGAACAACTTAAGGCTATTCAATGAAGGAGTGGAAAGGAATTAGAGACAAGGGTGCAAAAAGAAATTGAAATTGAGAAAGATAAGGTGGATATTGAAAAAGGTTCAAACAAGATTTATCTAGACATGGAATATCCTCTTGAACCAATGAAGATTACTGTTGAAAAACCACCACCTCCATTTCCTTAAAAATTGAAGCAACAAAACACGGATAACAGATTTAGAAATTTTTTTAGATCCTTAAGAAATTAACGATAAATATTCCTTTTGTTGAAGCATTAGAACAGATGCTTGACTATGCCAAGTTTATGAAGGACATTCTCAAAAAGAAAAGAAAGTTCACAGATCTTGAAACTGTTGCACTTAGCGGAGAGTGTAGTGCAATTATTCAGAAGAAGGTTCTGGAAAAACTTAAAGATCTTGGTAGTTTCACTATCCCGTGTGCTATAGGTGAAAATTTTTTCGGAACAGCCTTATGTAATCTGGGATCTAGTATTAATCTTATGCTATTATAAACTTTCAAAAGGATGGGAATAGGAGAAATTTCTCCTACATCTGTGACTCTTTAGTTAGCCGATCGTTCCATTACTTACCCTAAAGGAGTGGTGGAAGATGTGTTAGTGAAAGTGGATAAATTTATCTTTCTTATAGATTTTATTGTACTTGATATAGAGGAAGATAAAAAACTTCCAATCATTTTGGGAAGACCATTCCTTGCTACTGGGAGAGCAGTGATTGATATTCAAAAAGGAGAATTAACAATGAGGGTTAATGATTAAGAGGTGACCTTTTATATTTTGAAATCTATGAAGTATCCCTCAATGGCAAAAGATGATGAATGTTTTAGGATGGAGGTCTGTGAATATTTGAGAAAGGATCATTTTGAAAATATATTTGAAAAAGAAGCGGAGTATGAAATTATGTTTGAAGAAGGAATTGAAGATGAAGAAAATTCAGATAGTAAGAAGAATGAAAAATTGGAGTATGTTCAGGAGAGATTTGAAGTATTAGACACTATGGAAGGTGGAGATAAAGGCTTAATTCCATCTATAATATGAATTTGAGATGAAAATTCTTCCTAATCATTTAAAGTATATGTTTTTAGGAGAATCATCTACCCTACCAGTTATTGTATCTTCAGAGTTAAACGAATATCAAGAACAAAAATTGTTGGAAATTTTAAAAAGATACAAAAAGGCTTTTGGATTTTAAACGAATCTGTCCTTCGACTTGTATGCACATGTTTTTATTAGATGAAGAACATAATCCGAGAGTTGATCCGCAGAGGAGATTGAATCCAATAATGAAAGAAGTAGTTAAGAAGGAGATTTTAAAATGGTTGGATGTTGGAATTATTTATCCTATTTCGGATAGTGCTTGGGTGAGTCCAATACATTATGTACCGAAAAAGGGAGGAGTGACTATTGAAGTGAATGAATGGAATGAAATTATACCCACAAGACAAATTAATGGATGGAGAATTTGTATTGACTATAAGAAATTAAATGCCGCCACCCGAAAAGATTACTTTCCTCTTCCTTTTCTCGATCAAATGCTGGATAGACTTACTGGACACAAGTACTACTGCTTTCTGGATGGATATACTAGTTATCCTCAAATACCTATTTCTCCTGAGGATCAAGAAAAGACAACATTTACTAGCCCTTACAGAGCCTTTGCTTTTCAAAGAATGCCTTTTGGACTGTGCAATGAACCTGAAACGTTTCAGAGATTTATGATGTCTATCTTCAACAGTATGATAGATAATGGAATAGAAGTTTTCATGGATGAGTTCTCTGTATTTGGGACTTCATTTGAAATCTATTTGGAAAACTCAGTAAACGTTTTGCAGCTTTGCGAGAAAAAAAAATTAGTTCTGAATTGGGAGAAATGTCAATTTATGGTTGCAGGAGGAATTGTGCTCGGGCATAAAATTTCTAATTTGGTATGGAGGTCAAACCTGCTAAAATTCGAGTGATTGTCATCACCCACTACCATGAGAGAGGTGAGGAGTTTCTTAAGACACACTGGATTTTACAGGCGATATATTAAACATTTTTCTAAAATTACCAAACCTTTGTGCCGACTTCTAGAAAATGATATAAAATTTGATTTTAATGATGAATGTTTGTATGCTTTTGATTTATTGAAAGAGAAATTAATCATTGCACCTATAATTGTTTCACCCGATCGGGAGAAACTATTCGAACTTACGTGTGATGCCAGCGATTATGCGATCTGGATTAGCGTTAGGCGAGAGGCATGATAAAGTTTTCAAAGTCATTTACTATGCTAGTAAAACTCTTAATGAAGCTCAAATTAATTATACCACTACTGAAAGAGAGTTATTAGCTATATTATTTGCTTTTAAAAAGTTTAGACCTTATTTAATTGGAGCTAAAAGTATTGTGCTTACAGTCCATTCAGCTATCAAATATTTAATGCAAAAGAAGGATGCTAAACCTAGAATGATTAGATGGATACTTCTTCTGCAAGAATTTGATTTTATGATAGTTGATCTCAATGGATTTGTTAATCACATAGCTAATCATTTGTCGAAATTAGAGTATGATAAATTATCTGAATTTAAGAAAGAAGTTACAGAAACTTTCCCTGACGAACAACTTTATACTATTATGGGAAGAAATTTGCGTTGGTATGCTAATATTGTGAATTATATTATGAGTGATATTGTATCACCTGATTTAACAAGGCAACAACAAAATAAGTTTAAATATGATGCAAGATTTTATTTTTGGGATGAGCCCTATCTATATAAACAGTGTAAGGATCTGATTATTAGGAGATGTGTGCCACATGAGAAACTAATTTAATTATTCAACAATGTCATGATTTTGAATTTGGAGGTCATTTCGGTGTTAATAAAACTGCTTTTAAGATTTTACAATCTGGATTTTATTAGCCTACTTTTTTTAAGGATGTATAAAAATATATTAAATCATCTGATCGATGCCAGAGAGTAGGTAATATCTCTAGAAGAAATGAAATGTCTCTAAATTATAATTGGGAAGTTGAAATTTTTGATGTATGGGAATAGATTTTATGAGACCATTTACTCCATTTGAGAATTTATATATACTGGTTGCAGTTGATTATGTCTCGAAATGGATTGAAGCTATTGCTTTACCTAGATGTGATGCTCGGAGTGTTTCAAAAATTTTAAAGAAAATTATATTTATGAGATATGGAATGCTGAGTGTGATTATAAATGATGGTGGATCCCATTTCAGAAATAATCTAATTAAGGGATTAATTGAGAAATATAATATTATTCATAGTAATCTCTACTGCTTTATCATCCTCATACTAGTGGTTTAACGAAGTGTCTAATCGTGAAATTAAAAGAATTTTGGAGAAAACCGTGGAGAATCACAAAGTAGATCGAGTCCCGCAGATTAGATATCGCATTACGTGCATAGAGAACTTCTTTTAAGACCCTTATTGGAATATCTCCTTATTGACTAGTGTTTGGTAAGACTTGCTATTTACCGGTTGAATTGGAGCATAAAGCATATTTGAGGATAAAAGAGTTGAATTTTAAGTTGAAAAATGCTAGAGAGAAGAGATTTATGCAATTGAATGAATTGGAAAAAATTAGAAATGCATATTATCACAATGACAAAATCTATAAAGAGAGAAATGAAATCGTGGCATGATCGAAGATAAGCAAAAGGAAAACCATCCGTGTTGAGTTCAAGCTTCATCAACAAGACATTAAACACAAAAGTCATTGAGAATGAAAATTAAAATCAATAGTAGCTTCATCCCATGAAACTAAAATGGCATCTCGTTAGCGGAGTGATGAAATTCGTCTCCGGATTGACTAGAGCCCCGTAGAAGAAATAGAAAACAAACGACTCAAAAGACTTGAAGAAAAAGAAAGAAAAAAATATAAAAATGATGGAGGAATACACCGCTCGAGTTTCAAGACTTCAAGATTTTCCTAAAGAGACATATTATACCCAGAGGAAGAAAAAGGATCAAGAAGAGGAGAAAATTGAGAGAAATAAATAATTCATCTCACTCCTTACGAACCAAATATTAGATCTTACAACAACAAAGACTAACCGATAAACGAGTCGCTTCTCAAGAAGAAGTAAGATGTATTCGGGCTTACAACGAAAATCATTCGAGTAATTTAAATATATTAACAACAGCAACCCAAGAATATATTGGAAGACATTCAGTTTTACTGGAGTTTTTGCTAAAATTGAACAAGGTGCCATTATTAAACATGTAATGAAGCACGTGATCAAGGTGAGCCGGACGCCTAAGCAAGAGAACATACTCGAACCTAATAGATGGATACAACTACGCTGCAAGGGTCGATGACAATCCAAGGGTGTTGTTACAATTATGTTGTGGACAAAGATGACAATCCCCCAGGAATCTCACGACATGAACAAGTGTATTCCATTACCAACAATGATTATTTAGATTATTGGCATCATTCCCGATGACATGGAACATAATGCCTACCACCCTGTGTTCCTGCATGTTCGCATCATAAATATACTTCGAGAAAGGAGACTCGTATACCACCACATATTGATAGTCATGATTTGTTGACCTTTTCGCACTCGTCACTCATGAATATGTTCTGACTAAGCTGATAGAAATACAAATCAGGGGACCTGAGAATTTTGAGGATCTTGCCAGATTCTTCTACCACGAGGATTGGGCTTTTAATCCCGCAAGGCAAGTGGAGATAATTTTTCTGGGCTATTGTATACTAAGTGGGGAGCCGATAACGCATTTTGATAACATTAAGAAAGATGCGTCCTTAAAAACAACCTATCGGATATCAAGCTATCCCGTGAGCTTGAAGGGTTGAAGCTCTCTGGAGCTACCATGACCCTATGAATGTCCAAACACCCGAGAAATGTTCGACAAACAATGTCTTGGAGTGTTAGATATTTATGGTTGATTCTAAGAAGATTCAGCTACGTTATGACAAAAAGGGGGATATGAAATCTTTTGACATGTGATATATCGCAGTTCGTAACATTCGTACCATATGGGATATTTTACATATATGTGTCAAGTAATTTTGTTTGCAATGATATGTACCAGTTGACTTTTGTACATTATATATGGAAATAAAATAAATGTTGAAAAACATTCCCTGTTATCCGTGATGTGTCATGTGTCCTAAAAGTGTAAAAATGAATTCTTTAAATAGAGATGACAATATGAATAACTTGTGATAACAATATGAGAATTATCATTCGACTTATATAAAGTTAAATCCCCACAGGAGTCCCCAATGGATATACTCTTCCTCAGATTCATCCACTCTTCGTTATTTGATATAAGTCCTTTCCCGATATGAAAATTATGGCATTCCTATAACTTGACATCTGATATTTCAGAAACGACATGACATCTTCTCTCTTTAAGTTATTGGATATAAGTCTTTTCTCCCCGACATGAAAATTATGGTGATTCTATAACTCAACAATTGACATTTGAGAGATGATATGTCATCTTCTCTCTCTATAGTTATTAAATATAAGTCCTTTCCCCGACATAGAAATTATGACATTCCTATAACTCAAGACTGACATTTGGCGAGAGACGATGCGACATCTTCTCTCTCTTAAGTTATCAGATATAAGTCCTTTCCGACATGGAAATTATGGCATTCCTATAACTCGAAATCTGACATTTCTAAGAGACAATATGACATCTTCTGTCTTTTTATAGCTTACTGGATATAAGTTCTTTCCCGACACAAAAATTATGGCATTCCTATAACTCAACATCCGACATTTCTCAAGGATGATATGACATTTTCCTTTAGTTATTGGATACAAATCCTTTCCCGACACGGAAATTATGATATTCCAATAACTTAATATTTAACATTTCGAGAGATGATATGACATATTCTCTCTCTTTAGTAATTGGATATAAGTCCTTTTCTCTGAAACGAAAATTATGGTACCCAATGGCTATCTCTTTAAGAAAGGATATAAGTCGCATAACATCATTCTCAAGACCGACTCGCATACATCCGAAATTCTTTTAGAGACGATATGACATCCACTCTCTTTCTCATTTATTATGAGACACTTCCCGATAGACTAGCGAGGGATATTAAGAGGATTTCGGGTCAACAATATGTGCAAGATACTTATATGTGCAAGATTTCACATATATTTCGGGCCCTCAGCTACCTCACTTTTATGAAAGGGTCCCAAATGATACTAACGAACCTAATGACCAGGGTTAAAACTTAATAAGACTTTTAATCTAAATTTTAATGACATTCTAAAATGATCCAATCAGCAATGACAAACCTTAATTTGATGAATTACCGACCCAATAAGTCAACTTTTGACCTAAATGATCAACTTTGGTCAACCGGTCAATTCCTAACCTAGTGACCAACCCTACTGATCCAACAGGTCAACATTTGACCCAAATGGTCAATTTTGGTCAAACTGGCCGAATTCCCCGACCCCGTGACCAACCCTACCGACCCAACAAGTCAACATTTGACCAAAATAGCCAATTTTGGTCAAAATGATCAATTCCTTAAACCAATGACCAACCATCGACCTAAAAAGCCAACTTTTAACTTAAAAAGTCAATTTTGGTCAAAATAATCAATTCTTGGCCCGATGATCAACTATTGAACCAACAAGTCAACTTTTGACCTAAAAAGATAACTTTGGTCAAATTGATCAATTTTTAATCCAAGGACCAACCATTGACTATTAAGCCATAATCAAAACACTAAAATGATCAAATATGACTCATTTAAACACTTAAAGACACTACCATGACCATTAAGACAACTTCAGTCAACCCTTAACCTAGATATGTCAAAATCGGGTCAAAATAACTAATCCATGCCCCCTAACCACAAAATCGACTTTAAATACGTACATTAACAAGCAACTCGACAATACCAAAACCACCAAAATTAATCCAAGTGTGACCACATTGACCTTTAGATTGACCTAAACCCCAAAATTCAATAATATGACCAAATTAAACCTTCAATAGCAAAACACATAAAATTCATAACCAAATCAAGCACGGCAAGGTCAATAAGTTATATTGGATACCCTCAGATTAGAATCTGGTCAATATAATAACTTTGGGTCAACAGAGGTCAACCTTAGTCAACATGCATCTAATTTGGTCAAAATACCTAATTTTGGACAAAAAATGATAAAATTAATCAAATAATTAATCCCAAATTATTTTTGACAATTTATCAATTAATAATATAATTTCCAACTTTTTGATTAATTACATAATTAATTAAAAATGTAATTATAATTAAAAAAGCTATAAAATAAAATTTGGATATATGACATCACCCATGATAATAAATGGTTTTGAAATTTCAAACCCATTAATGACATCATGAGTGACCTTATATGGGTTACACATAACCCATGAGACCCATTACAAATGAATTAACACATTAAATGACCTATGACACACCATTTAACCATGGTTAAAAATATCATCATGACATATTAAAAGTATTATACATTTTTTTTCATTCAAACAATACTTGGATATTATGTATAACATAACATATGCAAAAAACATAAAAAAACATGAAAAAACACCAACAACTTTGTGTGTGTGTTTGCATTCTGGAGGTGGGCGCTTCTCTCCCCCCCTTTCCCTTTGGGCCCATTAATAATTTGATTATTTCTTCGGAGTCTTCTTTATTGAGTAAGGAGCTAACAAAGGTAGGTCTAGGCTCTTCGCTAGTACCTAAGTTAACTTCGTTAACTCATCTATTGTAGATTTAATTTCTTCTTCGAATTACGGTGGAGCGTCTCGATTTGTACATCTTCGAGTTCGTACGTAGTTTCCATGCGGTTTTCATTAGATTCGCGAGTGACAACCAAGCAAAATTCGGTATCGTCGGCGATCCCTACGTGTCAGAATCCGAGTCCATACTTTGAATTGGGTGGACGACGGAGTTATTCCATAACTTTTCAAAATGTTGTGATTGGCCTTTTGTCCATTGTCGAGGTAAGAAACCACGTTGAATTAAATTTTGAACACGGGGAGAGTACCGCTCGAAAGGTAATTCCATTAATTCTGATGAAGTGACATCTTCGAATTGTACATTATTTTCAGTTTTGGAGGAAGAAGCACCACGGTAGAATTTGATTGGCCTTGCACCGTCGTTACGTACCTCTTTGACCACCATAACCTCGATCTTGCTCGATTGGATCGGGGTTAGGGTCATAGTATGTACGTAGTGGTTAATCTTCTCGTACATTGATTTGTATTTTTCGTTCTTCTCATCTTCGAGAGAGATCTTGAATTGCGGCTTCTTCTGACTTATTGTCGCTGCTTCTTGTTTGATTTCTTTTTCTTCTTCGGAACTATCTTCCCGATCGACATTGATGGCTGGTTTCCTTCGTCCAGCTGTCTACAGCGTCTCTACCACGACCTCGTCCCCGGCCTCGACCTCGGATGCGAGTTGTGGAGAAACCTTCACCATCTCGCCGGAAGGGAGTGGTGAGTGGCTGATTGGACTAGAACTTCGAGGTTCTTCGTTGTCCTGAACTTTCTTTGCTTCATTTGTTACGGTATCTACGGAGAAGATTGTTTTCTTTGGCGGTGCATAATAAGGCTGCGTCTTCATGGATTCCAATCTCATGTACGGAGAATGGTTGCAAGTCACCTTTGATGCCTTTGTTCCCCTCCATCGTAGTACTTGATGCAGCTGGTGTAGAGATGATGGTACCATCCTGTTTTCATGTATCCATGGTCGGCCCGGTAGAGCGTTGAACGACGTTTCGAATCGATTATGTGAAATTTCGCGGTTGTCTTTGCTAAGTCACGGTCTTCATCGATAGCGTTATTGACCGAGGGCTCTTTCTCCTTTACGGTTGAATCCTCTTAATAACATTTTGTACGCTTCGAGCTCGCGAGCATCAATTTCCAAATATGCTTAGTGTTCGAAGACTCATTATATTGATTGATGCTCCTGGATCCACCAATACTGCGGAGAGCGTAAACTTCCCGATTATAGCTGAAATGTACAACGGTCGGTTGTGATCCGCTATCCCAGTAGTAGGTCATTGTCCAGTGAAGGTAACGCCTCGTTGTTCTTTTAACGAGCAAACCTCATCTAAGGAATCTCCGGCCATTTGAGCTAAGCGAATTTCCGGATCGAGTAAGGCCTTGATCAGAGCTTCTCTCATCTCCTTTGATAAGATGAGAGCGTCGTAAATGCTCAGTTTGGCCGGTAGTTTCCTAAGATGGGCTAGCACGTTGTAGTCCACTTTATTTCCATGTGTCTCGGCTTCTTCTCGAATGGGTATTTCTTCTGTCGGGGTTGGTTCTTCTTGAACAACCACACTGCTTTCCTTTGTCCTTTGGACCCATTCTTGGAGGTAGAACTCTTCCACTTCTTAAGTTGACTTCGTAATTTCTTCTGAATCTAGTGTTGAGTTTGTCGGTGTCTCCTCTTGAATCGGAATGACAGGCTCTTCCGGATTATCTTCAGAATCTGAAGGCTCTAACTCTATCGTGACTGGAGCTCCTCGAAACTCACAGATAGATCCGTTGCTTGTTGAACTCTCGTAGCCTCCTTGATGGATGTCTTCTTCGTTATTTTGATTGTCGAGATCGTGTATGATTTGAGAATTGTCGTTGGTATCGAAATCGATGTCCGGATTGTCGCTAGTTACGTAATCGTTAGAAACAGTCAAAACGTAGCCAACGCCATCACCCTTATCATTATATGATCCCACGAAGTGAGCGAGATAATCATACAAAATCGGAGGTTCGAGGGATTTCTCCCCGAATCGGAAAGCAACTATCCTAGGATAAGCGGCCCCTAGTCCAGCCTTAGGAGTCTCGGTCCTCTCTTCTTCGTCGATTTTCTTCTTCTCTTCGATCGCCTCTGTTGAGGTGGTTCTTCTATCGCGAGTGATAGTACCGGCTTAACGGGTCTCGAACTACGAATTGAAGCTCGCAGAGGCGGTTCGGATGTTGTCTAAAATCTTCTTCGAAGACCTCGTCCGAGGCGGTAGTCCATCCATCGTCGGTTGCATAGGGATCTATCGGAATGACGGGATCGATTGAGATAACATTGACGGAACCTCCTTTACGGGGTTCCTTCGTGTACTCCTTCGGGATTGTTATATTTCCTTTCAGAAGGTTGTCGTTGAGCCAACTTTTAAAGGTAATGCAATCTTCATCTTGTGCCCGAAGCATCCGGTGGTAGGGGCAAAAGTTGGGATCACCTTTCTTGTTGACTTCCTCTGGTCTTTTAGGCTCTAGCGTTGGAAATGCGGAGTCTTCATCGGACTACGGAACATTTTCGAATCTTGCTTCATTCTTGAACGGATATTCTCTGCTCGGAAGTTCCCTTAATGTACGTTGCGGACGAGACGGTTGTTCATACTTGCGGAGACGGCTGATAGCTTGGACCGGGGTTGTTGGTAGTCTGTTGTGGTTCTTTGCGGCCGTTCGGTGGTATTTGCATCGGTTGCTTGCCTTTGTCAGCTGCTGCAACGATCCGGATTTCTTTTCGAAGGTCTTCACCGGCTTCTGCTTGTCCGTCTTGTCGGCGAAACTTAATTGCTTCGCCTCTTCTTGCAAGCTTCCGGCCTTGCTTAACAACTTCTCGAAAGTCTTAATAGTGAATCCTTTGAGGAGAAGTCGTTATCGGGCCGTGAATGCTTTTAAGCAAAATCCGCATTGCATGTTGTTCTTGCGGTTGTGGTTCACACTTCATGCTTAAGTTCCTCCATCGAAGTATGTAATCCACCAAAGTTTCATTCGGCCTTTGTTTCTCTACCACTAAATCACCTATAGTGATGTGGTGCTTGAGCTCCGGCGAATCGCTTGATGAAGAGGTTCTCTAGCTGCGAGAACGTCTTCACAGAACCATTTGGTAATTCGCATACCGGTCGAAGGCGATTCTGACGGATGGCTGACGAGCCATCGGAAGAGTAATGCATCGCTCCGCCGGCATTACAACAGCGGCACGAAAGTGTGCAACATGCTTGTCGGGGGTTCCCGGTTCCGTCGAAGGTCTTGAACGGAGGTGGTACGAAGCCTTTCGGGTATTGGACGGCGTCGAATTCTTCGGGTAAGGTCTACCCGTCCGAATGGATGTCCCGCTCTTCGATTGTGCTAAGGCTTCTCGCACTATCTTGTTCCACCAAGTTCTTGATATCCTTTTCGGGGATCATACTTTGTGTTGTATCCTTTTCGAGTGATCATCCCCGTTGACGGATGTAATCTCCTTTCCTCCGTCTGCAATGTGAATGACCTGCGGGGGTGTCTCTCATGTGGTTGTACTTGACTGCGGAGAGTGGCCGGAGGCTACGGCCATCTCTTCCATCCTTTTCGCCATTTGAGCGATCGTGTCGTCTTTTTCCTGAAGTTGCCTTCTCATCGGTTACGGCTCCTCTCTTCTGCGAGTTGCCGGGAGCACCTTGCGAAGGCGATGAAGCTCGTGTCTCGACCATATTGATTTCGCATATTCGTCGTCCATGAATTCCGATGAATCGATCTCGTCTCCGAACTTTTCTTCTCTTTCTTTTGCCGGCCAGTCGGATATCGGTTCTCGGCTTTTCCATGGCATCTTCTAGCGGGGCTTTACGTGTGTCTTTGCGGTTGTCGTGCGATAGGCTGTCGGGTCCCTTTTCACGAGTTCCCTTTATCGCGGTAGCACTTTCTTCGGATTCCGGCCTCTGGCGAGACTTTCTTTCTCGAGTACTGCTGTTTCGATCTTAGCTGCCCGGTGGTGGGACGCCATACCATCCTTCGCGGCGGAAGGTCTAGGACCGGATGGTGCAGTCGGCCAAATGCTGGAAGGTGGTATCCTCCCTAATCCGTAATCCGAGACTACGACGGGCGGGCTAGCCTTCATTCTTTTACTTGGCTTTTACGTCATGACGGCGGGCTCTACTCGGGGCCCGAGACGGGATTTGGCCGGCACCGCACTATCCTTCGTAGAATCTCCGATACGGGGCGGTTTTCCTTCTTTGCTAACTTTTCTACCAAAGTTTGCGGTCGAGCAAACAGGCGTAGTTCTAGTTCTTTTCTGCGGCTATCGTTGTAATATGCGGGCCGAGGTAATGTGGCGGCAATCTTGCGAACATTCTCCTCGTCCTGCACGGCGGAGAGGGGATGGAACATGCTTCCTCCCGAAAGTGGTATGTAGTCGGGCGGCGGTGTATATTACGGTGCAGCGGCGGTGTATATTCGGGCGGCTACGGAATTTCCTCCAGGAAGGCGATTTCGGCGGCTGCGGCTTCTCCGGCGATCCTTCTACTTTGTTTCTTCTTTGGGTCCTTGTCGGTGACGGAATCTTTGAGCTGGACCCGATTTCGAAAACAGAAGGTCTTACGGGAAGATCCGTACCCTCCACGGTAACGGGTTTACCATAGTTACGGATTTCTTTCCCCTTTGATTTGGCGAAGTCGGGGTAGGTGCGAAACGACTAGACCGGTGGGGGTAGTAAGAACGGTCCTCTGCGGACGGCGGTACTCCTCTAGTCGGGATCCTTTGCGGGGAGGAAACTCTTGGGTCGACCTAAGGTTGAACTCGAGCGGTGGCTCCTCGGCTTCGGATACCTTGTTCGTCGGTGCGAAGAGGGAGACGTCGGTGACTTTGACATTCGTGTTTTCGAATCCTTGTCGAATCGGATGATCCCATTGTCGGGCGGCTCATCCTTATAGACGGCGAAGTCCGGTCCATTGGTGAAGGAGAAAATCGGCTTCGGGGCTTCCATTTCGCGGGGTAGATTCGGTTGTCGGTCCCGAAGTTATGCTTCTTTTCTTTAGGACGAAAAGAAAGGAATTGAAAAAGTCGAACTCATTCTTGTTCATGTATTTATAAGAAGGAATCATTTGTTAAAAGAGTCACTTATTAGAGGGTTTGTTTATTTAGAACGGAATGTTCGAAGGTGTAAAGAAGGTAAGGAATCCGATTCGAGTTGGAAAGGAAAAGAAAGTCTTAAGCAAGACTTCTCGACTCGAAGGATCATTCCTAAGCTAACACTTATTGGGGGTCCGCCCACCTCGAAATGAGGTAAAAGGATCTCGGAACCTCTCTGTTTAGGGGTGTCTAAACGAGTGGCTCCTAAATCCGAGAATGTTGGCTATACTTGTTCACGGTAGAAATGAACATAGTATTCCAACGGAAAGAATGGTAGTTTGATCCATTAAGGACATGGATACACTTCCGATTTTTGAAAGCAGAATTATCTGATTAAAATGGAGAGAGGAATTTTCCCCAGCGGAGTCGCCAGAAATCTGTCGGCATATTTTTAGGTCGGTGTGTTGTGTTTTGAAGAGGGGTCGCCTACAGAAATTGTCGGCGAATTCTTAATTTAGTTTAAATAAATAATTTTGGAAAGTAGTATTTGATTTTGAAAATAATTTTAAATTTGAAGATTTTAAGATATGAGATTAAGCCGATCTCACATCCCAAATAGCTTATATAAACGAGCACCGCACCACTGAGCCGTGTATCTATCCCTAAAGATAGACACCGCTGCTTGACGGTGGGGCTCGATTAAATAAACTAGAAGATTTGTGACATCCGTTTGGTACTGCGAACCAATTTTATAAGCGAACAAAATTCCACAGCTTAATATGAAAACATTAAACGGGGTTTATATTACACAGGTTCTTTAAAATTCCTATAAGGGCAAGCCACTATAGTTAATTACATCTTAAGTGACGGGAATCACCTAAGAAAACTCTCGATAATAATCAATAATGCTGCTCTCGAGGATTTGAAAGTTTAAGTTTTCGAGGATTGAATTTTGGAATTTCGATAGGGAATGGATCAAGTTTGGAACATTTTGTTTTGGGAATCCGAAAGGAAGAAAAGTAGGAGAAATCACGGATTCGAAGCGAACTTCGGTAATTTCCCGACTATCCTATTGTTTGGCTTGGATTTAGGAAAGTCCTAATATTTATTTAAATGTTTTGATCTTGCCGATTTTAATTAATTAGGACTTATATTTGTATGATAAAATCATACAAATAGCCTCGAAGATGTGAGGGTTTATTGTCGTACTCGGACGACTACCTCGGAATCCTAAGACCGGTTAGGGCTTAATTTGCGATGCAAGTGCACTAACGAAGAGGTTGAGGATTTATGTTGCACTTAAGCGAACTACCTCGAAATCCTATGGCTTGGTTATTTAATTCTAGGAAAGTTTTGCTTGAAGTAGACTCGGGTTTTCTTGATGACGATGGCCGTCTTGCCCGCCATGCTCCGAGCTCCTTGTTGTTGCGAGAGGTTTAGTTTTAGAAGTCATAAATCGGGGATGAGAAAAGTGTTTTGGTTTAGAGAAGATCTTAATTTCGAGTGTTTTTTACGTTTTAATTAAAACAAATCTTAAAGTTGATTATAACGACACGGTTAAGATCCCGCGGTTCCATCCTTCGGCATCATTATTTTTATCGGATTCACTTAGTCCGGATGAATTTGCTAAACTCGATTGAATGAGTTCCACACTTTCATTTAGGCCAGTGGGAAATCCCGTTAGCAACACGTAGGTTACATCATCCGAGGTATTCCCGATCATCCAACGGGACGTTTTAATTTAATTGTAATTGTAGTTTTGTGTTCGTTTGTGATTAAATTTTGAGTTGTTTTATATTTTGAAATGTTGTGGCGGTGAATTTTATCTTGCGATGACTTTTAACTTAGTTTTGGTTTTCGGTTTTAGGGATCTATCCTAAAGGTGTGAGTTTTCATGCAACGAGTTGTTTATCATGCAGAAAAGTAAGTGCGATGCGGTTAAATAAATTGCGATAATGTAAATTGCGAGAAAGTAAATTGCAATAAAATAAAAGCGTACTGGAGAGGTCTTCCCGTCATCCAATTTGCACTTAAAACACGATTAGAATATTTAAGCGAGTTCCTAGGTAAAGCTAAGGTAAGGGTTATGGTTTTCTACCAAGTTCCTAATCATATGGCTAGTCATTTCTCATGACGTCTAGGTTCTTTGTGTTTTGGTTTGAAGGACGATTTTCTTCATCGAAGAATAATTAAATTCGATTGTTCTTATAAATGTCCTATCATATTGAGGAAGTGCTTAAGAAGAATCTTAAACATCTTTTCGATATTTCTAGGATTGTTTTAAGTCCAAATGGGTTTAATTATACAAATGAATTAATCGTCAGAGAATTCGAGTTTTGTTGTTATCTTGCTCGGTGAAGCTAGGACGTTTGAATATCACATAAGTGAAGTAACATTTCATTTAATGTTACGTTTAGGAGTTATAATAACTAAAGCTTTCGAGGGTAAATTGGTATTGAATGATTTGATTTAAGTTAAAGGGTTTAAATTTGGAATAGTGTTCAAGTTGCTTTATATTTAATTTCTTTATGTTTTAAGTGTTGTTATTTAATTCAATTTAATTTAATTTAATTTAATTTAATTGAGTTTTAATTTTAATTTAATTTAATTCAATTTAGTTTGATTTGATGTTAAATTAATTTAATTTGATTTGATTTAATTTTAATTTAATTTGATTTAATTTAATTTAATTTAATTTAATTTAATTTAATTTAATTTAATTTAATTTAATTTAATTTATTTAATTTAATTTAATTTAATTTAATTTAATTTAATTTAATTTTAATTTAATTAACTTTTAATTTAATTTAATTTAATTTAATTTAATTTAATTTACTTAATTTAATTTAATTTTTAATTTAATTTTATTTTTAATTTTAATTGAAATTTTTAAAAGAGTTTAATAATTTAATTTTAGTTTAATGATTAAGTCTTTTAATGTTTTGAATTTGAGTTATCATTTTAATTAAGAATTGAATATTAATGAGATGATTAATTTAGGGATTTTTAAATTAAAGAATAAATCTCTTCCTAATAATATCCCTATTTTAATAATTCGATTTTATTATTCTTCCAAATTTAATCGATTATTTAATTAAAGTTTAATCATTTTAAATTGCTTAATGGGTTTCTACCCTTTAATTATTTAAATTTCAATCATCAAATCAGATTAGGATCAAATATTTTACTTGTTAATTTTTTTATTAAACCTAAAGTTTTAATTAAGGGTTAAAATTTTAATTACCATTTTACCCTTTAAGCTTAATAATTTCATAACTCACTAAATTGAACTCGAATGAACTTGAAATTTTTATGTGACTTCACTCATATGTCAATAAAGACATGAGAGGAGAAAATGTGATTTTTACTGTATTTAATTTATTTATATAATTATTTTTGGTAGAAAATAGAGATTTCCAAGGAAAATTTAATAACATGACCAAGGGAAAGTTTCTGTCCTTAAGAAAATTAGGGGACATTCCTAATGACCGAGAGGACCACTTGGACCAATTTTGGTGATTTTTTGAATTATATTATTTTTATTATAATTATTTTAAGTTTTGGAGTGTTAATTAATTTAAAAATAAAATAAATGTTGAAAAATGAATTTTATATTTTTCAAAAATCTCTCTGATATCAAGGAAATCAGAGAATCAAATTTTGCAATTTTCTGATTTTTCTATGATTTATTATAATTATTTTAGTGAAAATGCTAGAAAATACATTTTTTTAATTTTAAAATTATCCTAGAGCTTTAAAATTTAATATCTCACTAAATAGACCTAAGAAAAATGTGGGGTTTGTTCCTAAGTGATTAAAATTCAAAATGTGACATTTTGGTGAATTTTATTATTTTTGTGATTTTTATTATTTTTTAATTATTAAAAATATTAAAATATTATTAAAAATCAACTTTTTTAGAAAATTGAAATTTTAATTTTCTTAAATTCCCCTGATATCAGAGAGGCTCCAAAACCAATTTGGTGAATTTTTGAAAAGTATTTTGAAAGTTATGAATTTTTAAAGTTTAAAATGACTAAGTGGCTTAATCAACCCGATTAGTGGGACTAACCAAGTCGATTGACCTCAAATTTTTATGGTGGGTTCCTCTGATCCTAAAGGTCAGTGGAGAATTGATTTCAAGTCAATTTGATGCATGGTTAACTCTAATTAATTAGAGACCTATTTTGGGTGTTTAAGCCGATTAGGGTTGTTTTAAATGAACTAACTCAAAACCTATTTTTCCTAGGGTTCTCTGGTCGTAAGGAACATCATCAAATTTTCCTAGAATTTATTTCACAACATGCTATTTATTGGAATTAAAATACTCAAAACGAGCAACATGAATTTGAAAAATCAATAACTCTTCATAGGGATGGCCTCGACTTTGGAAAATTCAGGGAATGTTCCCGAATTCGGAGGCTTAAAAGCCACATGGTCTCGTGCCATGGTGAATTGTATACATGCATGGAGAATTAAAAGTATGCAGAGAGTAAATAAATTATAAAAAATAAAATACTTGATGAAATTAAATGATTTCTTTTCCACATTATTCTCCTCTGTTCATCTGAAGCGAGAGGGTATTTTTATTTTATTTTTCTGATTTTTCTACACAAAGTTATGAATTTTTGAAGTTTAGGGAATTAAATAAATCAAAAAATACCCTAATTTTCTATTTATCCACGCGGCGCCAACTCATCCTCGGCATCTCCGAAACGCCGCGTGGCGCGCTCCCATTCGACGCCGCCATCTGAGTCAGCGCTTCCGGGGCCCGCGGTTCTTGTACCATCTCATGGTCCGACGCCATGCGAGCCGTCCGTCCGCGCGTGTATTGAATGGACGGCATCCGTTCATCGTCCCGAGCGTCCTCGCCGAGAGCCGTCCACACTAAATCCCTAAGATCTCACTCGATACTCGATGGATTTTCATGTTCTTATGCTCTATGGATTCGTCTTGAAGAGACGAACACATCTATACGGTTATCATGCATTGAAATTAAAGCATTCGAAATGGAGAATCTCCGGAAGCTCGGGATGAAGAATTAGTTCATACCTTTGCTCGGAGAAGTGTGGCTTCGATCCGAGAGTTGTTGCACCTTCGATTGGATCCCGGCAAGCTCCGGATGAAGTCTCACGAGTGCAGTGAATTGTCCAGATGTGATTTCGATCAAGCCGATCCACAAAGCTTGGAGGCTGGAGCAGGCGGGTGGCACTGGAGATGGGGCTTTTTTGGTGGACACCTTCCCTTGGTGCGAGTGAAGGTGTAGAACCAATCGATTTGGGGATTGGCTCCTCTGTGGAGAAGTGTCCTGGTTTTGGGTGGAATTTCGACTACGAAATTGAGCTCGCGAGAGAAGAAATGGCGGGGGATCTCCTTGGGGATCAAGTGCTGCTGTGTATGGGGAGGAGTACGGAACAATTTTGGCGAGTTTCCTTAAGGTTTGTTTTCGGCACCTCTCATGGCCGAGAGGGGTGGTGTTTAAATAGGAGAGGGTGGAGGGCCTCCCGGGGAGAGTTAGGGCTTGGGATCGAGTTGCTCTTGGCAGAGAAGAACGGCTCACGATGGCCGCTTGGGGATGGGGCGGCTCGGCGGGTGAGAATTTCGAGTTGGGCTCACATGTGAGCTCTCGGCCATGGTGGTTTTCGGCGGCGTGGTGGCTGGCGGCCGAGGCATGGAGTCACCCTCGAGGTCGGGTGAGGTCGGGGCTGGAGGTTTGTGCGATCGATTGGCCATGGACATGTGTAAAGGAGTTGAATTGAAATGGAATGGGGGATGAGCTCATTTTGGGTCCAAATGGGTCAACCCACGCTTTTGGGCTTGGTTCACCTCCCCATGGCTAGCTTGAAGTGAGGAAGATCAGATGGATCAGCTAGGATAATGGTGGAGAAGTCACCATCCATGAATGATTTTGATTAAACATGGTTTAAGGTGGAGCATGAAAGGGTTAAAACCTTTTAAGGGGGCATTAAGAGAGGCTCCTCCTTTTGCCATTAATGGCTTGATCACATGTCGAAGTCTTCCATGGCTTCATGTGGCTTGTCCATGGCTTGCATGGCTCACCTTTGGCTTGGGAAAAGGTTGAGTCGATTTCATGAAAATGGATTTTAGGAATTTTTGGTAATTTGATGGAAATTTGTATGAAACTTGATTTGGAATAATTTGATGGTGAATTTAGGACTTAGGTAATGGCTTTAATTAAGTGGATGGCAAATGGAGATGTCATGTGGGCTTTAGGGTAGATTTTGGGCTTTTGAATTTGAAGGAAGTGGGCTCTTAGGAAAGTTTTAAGGGAAATGGGCTTTTTGATTTTAGGATGGGCATTTGGGTAAAGATTTTGTGAAGAACTTTGTCAAATAAATGTCATAATTGGTTTAGGGATGTTCTATGAAGGGCTTGGAGTCAATTTGGTGTGATTTGGTGTTGAATTGGTTTGAATTTGGGTTTATTTGTTAAGTGGGCCTATATGGGTCGAAGTTGGCCAAGTTGGGCCAATGTTGGGCTAGGGTTGAAATTGATGTAAAATCAATGTTGAGAAATGTTTATGGGAGTGTTTCAAAGAGGTTTTGGCTTTGGTTGGGCTTTGATTTTGGGGTTTGGGCTCATTTGGGTTAGGTTTGGGTTTAGGTCGAAAATGGGCCTTTTAGCTTTGGGTTGAATTTGAGTGGGGTTTGGGTCTAAATTTTGGGCAAATCATGTTAGTGTTTTGTTTGTGGGAATGTTAAGGAAGATTTAGAAAAGGTTTGGGGTTAATTGGAGTTGAATTGGGTGAGTTTGGGTTAGGTTTGGGTCATGGGTCCAAATTGGGCTTTAAGGCCAAAAGTGAAATTGGATCCAAATATCAATCAAATTGAACTTGGATTTGGCCTAGATTGGTGTTGGGAATGTTTAATTGAAGTTTAGAATTGAATTGGACCAGAATTTGGGTCAATTGGGTGGGTTTGGTTTGACATTGGGTTCACTTTGGGTTAAAATGGGTCGAATTGGGGGTTTTGACAAAAGTAGGGTAAATTGACAAAATTGGCCCATGGTGTAGTTGGACAAAATGAAATTGGGAATATTTGGGATTTTCTGGAATTTTCTGGGAATTTTCTGAATTTTTGGATTTTTTGGGTCAAGAGGGGTATTTTGGGTATTTGGAGGGTATTGGGAGGTTTTCTTGGAATTTTTGGTATTTTTGGGTATGGATGATCAATTTAAGTGATGTGGAAATGTTTGGGAATGATTTTGGAGAATTTTGGATAATTTGGAAATTTTTGAGAAATTTGGGTAATTTCGGGGGTTTTGGGTAAGTTAAGCGGGTGTAGGGTCCGGGGTCAAAAATTGAAAATTTGGGAAATTGAAGATTGGGTGGATGTAAGTGGAAAGAAGTCATTTTGGTTGAGCCATGAAGCCATATCAAGCCCATATGAGCCATGAAGGGACCCATTTGAGGCATTCAGTTATGTTGTTCACAACCCTCTTGCGCGAGGGCTTAGGGGTTAAGGACCATCCATGTGAATCACCTACATGAGTCGGGAGGTCAAGTTAGGTATGGGTGTAGTTTTAGGAGGTGTGTGGAAGTGTAGTGTTGTGTGTAAGTCGGCCCCTTCACCGAGACCGGGCCACGCAGGGCGGTCCTAAGGCCGAAGAGTCTATAGGAACTCATCATTTAAACTTCCACATTTGATTTCGACCCTCAGGTGATTAGGGGTCTATAGTCGAGTTTGTGGAGTTTGCGGGGAGTTAAGAAGTGGTTTGAATTTCTAAAAGGTGGGTCCCAATTCTAGTCCTCTAAGACAGTCAAAGGAAAAGCCTGAGGCTAGATCCTAAGTACTAAAGAGAAGAAGAGAAGACCTCATCAAAAATGAGGTCAACAGTGTTGTAATGAAAAGTTGAAATTGTTAAATGAAATGTGTAGTGTTATAATAATTTTCTTAATAGTTAAGGTGTTTTGTTGGATGTTTAGATGTTTAAAGTTAATATTTCTTTACCCTGTAAATGTTTAAAATTTTAATATCACTGTTACTAACTGTTTCATACCTGCTAGCTGTAAATTTTGACTAATACCAGATAGGTTTTGAAGATTTCAAGATCCCGACACAAAAAAGGTTAGTTTCTTTTACTCTCTCCTGTTTCAAATTTATTGAAAAATTTAAGTTTGGGGGAGGGTAGAAAAATATTAACTCTTATTTGTTCTCAATTATTATATTTTCAAAAATTATTAGCAAAACTTATTGTAGTTGAACCTCACTTTAGATAACTAAAACATTTTATTTCAGTGGAATATTATGGAAGGATTGGATGAAAGTTTTTAGAAATAAAGGTTAATTTTATAGGGGTAAGATATTTGGTATGAGAGGATTTGACTATAGTTAACTATTTAAAGTAAAGAAAACTGTATTTTTAAAATGTTAAGAGACTGAAAGTATTATGTGTTAAGAAGAGATTGTGACTTTAAAATGAATAATAAAACTCATACCTAATTATAAAGTAAGGAGGTGTTTCAAGTTTGAACTTTAGAAAGAGTAGAGTGAAGTTAAAAATAGGCTATCCAGATATAGTAATCCTCATAATTAAAAAAAAAGAAAAAGGAAAGAAAAGAAAAGAAGGATTGATAAACAATCTTAAAAGAAAAAAAGAAAGAAGAAAAAGAAAAGAAAAAGAAAGAAAAATATTTATAAGGAGAGCTTGAGGAGATGCCTAATAAAAAATTGGCTTCACTTGAGTCACCCTGAAGGGAGAACTTGATTTCATTTCTGAATTTATATTTAAAGTATTGGCCTACATTCTGATGAAGTTTGCATGAACTCCTTTTTCATATAGTCTTTCAAGGCACTCTTAATGTGACAAATTATGGTTTATCTTGAAATAAATAGAAGACTAGAACCCTTAAACTTGATTGCTGAATATTCTTATACCTTTAGTGTTGACCTGAGTTACTGAATTTCTTTCTAAAAGTCTTACCAATATATTCCTTTGAATGAAAAATTTTAGTGTCCTACAGGTGATAAGTATATCGCCTTGAGTTATATATTTAAGTAGTAAAATGATTACTTTAAGATAAGTAATAGTTAAGTTTTAGGGATTTTGATGCACCAAAAATATATACTATTTTTGCTATATAATTTTACCCTTTTTTGGTGATATTACACTTTAAAGAAAGATATTTTTCATGATTTATTACAGGTATGATGATTTTAGGTGATTGTAGCAAAAAGAAGCAAAAAGGAACGAATTCAGAGCGAAAATAAGCAAAATAGGAGAAAACAACTTCTGACGCCGCCGGCGCTAGAATGGGTGCCGCCGGCACCAACTTTCAGAGACTCTAGAATTAAATGGACGATAGAGCACCGCTGGCGCCTTATGTTGGTGCAATACAAAAATGAAGAGTTTTGGCAACTTTTTGAAGGGATGCTTAAGGAAACTCTTGGGAATTCGTTTCTAACATATATATAACTGTTTTTAGATGAAATTTGAGAGGGGGGAGAAGAGTGTAGAAGTAGAGAGAGTGTGAGTTTAGAGTTAGGGTTTGGAAGAGTGAGTGTATAAGTGAAGATTTGAGAGGGATTCTTCTTTAAGGAGTGAAGGAGAAGGAGTAAAGTGAGAGATTGCTTCTTCCTTTCCATTCTAAAGAGGGAATTGTGTGTTGCAAAGATGAGAGAAAATGATTAAAAGGAACTTCAAGGTATTTGCTTGGGGAAGAGGAATAGATGAGTTGTATTTGTTATTGTGGTTTGTATGACTTTTCTTTTATATATAAAATCCATGTTTTATTGTGTCTTCTCTATGAATTATGAGTAGTCTCCTTTGTCTTTCTTCATGCATAGAGATGTGATTATGTGATCATGTGGATTTGAATTGCTTTTAAAGTATTGAAGAAATTGTAATGGTTTTTCATTTTGAACTTAATTTACTTTTCGATCTGGCCAATTGAATTGTTAAAATCTATTTTTGTACATTTACTCCAAAAGGATTAAGTGCCTACAACAATAATGAAGAATCCATTTAATGTCCATGAATGAATTGCGTAGTTCATGGGAATTTAGTGCAAATGCATAGGGAAATGTGTTTTGATGGGCTTCAAATTAGAGGTTTCAGGGTGACAGGCTGAGATCCCCAATTAGGTTCTAAGATTGGTAACTAAAGTCGAAGGTTAGCCTTCAGGTGAAGGGTGAGTGGGAGCTCCGTAGTGACAGCAGGTTTCCTCCCAGTCTAGCCTTAGATTTAGTGACTGAACTTAGGATATGTCAATGTTCTTTACATGCTTGGAAGAGGGGGTACTCTTTTGAAGATAAAGAAATATTTATGCTCCTATTCAGCACAATACAATAAATAATTATTCTATATCATTCACACATCATATAGTCATTGCAAGTGGAAAGACACTTTTCATATATATCAAAACCTTTCAAATACAAAGCTTAGTGTGTGTGTATTAGTTAATTCTGTTTAAAGATATTAGAAGTAATTGTGGTTTCCTTAACTGTTACTGTTTTCTGCATCTTATTGTTTTCTGCATCTTGTTAGTAGAAATAAACTTAAACTTTAATTGTGATTTGAGTATTGGATTTCAGTATTACGCTATCTATTGTATGGAACGTGCCTTCCCTGTGGGATCGATAATTAGAACCCCATTAGAGCCCTGTATTACTTGATACGATACATATACTTGCGTTGAAGCTTGGACTTTACAAAATCATTATAAATATATAAATTTGGGTTCATAAGTTCTTGCATATAAAAATTTCACATCAATTAACAGTCTTTTCCAATATTCTTTTAATTTCATGATAAGATAATTCAACTAAACCACTTGTCTGCGGATGATAAGCAGTAGCAATGCGATGGTTAATATGATATTTCTTTACTAACTTTTCCATAATCACATTTCTAAAATGACTTCCCCCATCAATTATGATTACTCTTGGTATTCCAAATCTACAAAATATATTCTTTTTTAAAAACTTTGCAACACTTTGAGCATCACATCGAGGTAAAACAACAACTTCTATCCATTTAGATACATAGTCTACTGCTATAAAAAATGTATGTATTTCCGAAAGATGGTATAAATGGTCCCATGAAATCTAATCTCCAAAAGTCAGATATTTCAACTTCAAACATATAATTGAGGGGCATCACATTTTTCTAGAAATATTGCCTACATGTTGACATTGATCACAATTTTTAATATAAACATTAACATCTTTAAAAATTATTAGCCAATAAAATCCAGATTGTAAGAATTTATATGCAGTTTTATCAACTCCAAAATGTCCCGCATAATCAAAATTATGACATTTTTGAATAATTTCACAAGTTTCTTTTAAAGGCACACATCTTCAAATAGTCAAATCCTTTCCTTGTTTGTATAAAAATGGGTCATCCAAAAAATAAGCTTAGCTTCAGATATAAATTTCTTCCTCTCCTGGTATGTCAAATTGATCACAGAAAAATTCATTAAGAAATTCATATCTATTTTTGATGAAATTGCACTTTAAAGAAATATATTTTCTTTATTTTACTGCAGGAATGAAGATTTATAAGTGATGGGAGCAAAAAACAAGAAATGGAGCAAATTTGAATCAAAAGGAAGGAATTCATGCAAATTGAACTAAGTCGACCGACGAGATCGAGGCCGCCGACGGCGATATTACTAAGGAGAATTTCTGAAGGATTTATAACTACCTCGCCGACAGCGAGCCCGAGCCCGCCGACAGCGAGATCGATCGGTTTGAAGTCCTTCTAGAAGCCCCGCCGACGGCGAGATCGTTTCCCGCCGACGGTGAGCCAGTTCAAAATGCAAATACATTGAACCTGGACATTTTTTAAAGAGGTGTTTAAGCACCCCTTGGACCTTTGTCTACCTCTATAAATAGAGGCCGAATTTTAGTGTTTGTGTGTGTCTTTTGAGTCTTCAAAAAGTTTCTCTAGAGTCTTTTATGTGTCTATTTTTGTAAGTCTGAGTGTGTTTAGTGAGTTTCTTTAGTTTATTTGAGTGCTATTTAGAAGTTTGCTGTACTTAGAAGGAAAAGTCGAAAGGAACTTCGAGGAGTACTGCTTGGGAGGAAATTAAGATAAGTATCTTTATTTATTGTTGTTGTTAACTTTAAATGAAATCCATGCTTTGTTTTATTCCCATGCATTCTGAGTAGTTTTCTTAGTCTTTCTCCTTGTTTATGAAAGTTATGCGAATTGATGAAATTAAATAGAAGTACCTAATATATTAAAATAAATTGTGATAATTTTTACTTAAAACTTAATTTACTTTCAATCCGGCGATTGAGTTGTTAAAATATGTTGAATTATCAACTATAGTAAAAATTACATCCAATATTCGGGGAAGTCGAAAAGCCTTGGAAGGCGGGTGCAAATAAATAGGGAAATATTAATTATTGGACGTAGAATTGAACATTTTAGTGTGACGGACAAAAATATTCAATTTGGTCCGATTGTTTGAGGCTGAATTGTAGATGTTAGCCCTCGGGTGAGGGGAACGTGGGAGCTACGAAGTGGCGACTGATATCCTCCCGACTTGTCATTGATTCAATAATCAAACATAGGATTAGTCGATATTCTTTGCACCTGGACCAAAGGCTAAAGAATAGGAATGCTCCTATTTGTCACAATACAATTTAAAAATTCTATTTAAATTCATCATTCACTTAATTTTCTAAAACCAAGGAGAAGGATACTTTTTCTGAATTATTTAAATCAACTTATTTCAAATATTAGTTTAGTTTGCTTTAGTTACTTTAAATTTCCGTCCACTGTATTAGTAAGTAATTCCTTTTAATTTAGCTGATAACAAATCTGTTAAAAACTTCCCTGTGGGATCGATAACTGAGGACTCCACTAGAGCACTTGTATTACTTGATACGATACGTATACTTGCGTAGAATCCACATTATACATTAAATCATATATATATATTTAAAGCGGGATCGAGTTTTTGGTGTCGTTGCTATAAACATAAATTACGTACATATTAAAAGTGGATCGAGTTTTGGCGCAGTTGCTGTAGAAGTAAAAGAAATTATTTACTAGAGTAACAGACTATTTTTTAAAATTTTATGCGAAAATTTGGAAATGAAAATTTAATACCTTACGATTCAGAATTAGAGCGTACAATTAAAAGAATTAGAAAAAAAAAGTGAAATTATAAATTTAACACAAATGGCAAATATTCCTGAAAATGAAAATATCAATCAACCAAGACCATTACGAGATTATGCCAACCCTACATTAGATGAAATTCATTTAACTATTCAAAACCCTGATGTAGCTACTAATTCATTCGAACTTAAACCTGCATTTATCTAAATGGTACAAAATAATCAATTTAGTGGTTCACCTACTAAAGATCCTAATTTACATCTTGCTAGTTTTTTAGAACTATGTGATACTTTCAAATATGAAGGAGTATCTAATGATCTTTATTAGACTTAGACTTTTTCCTTTTTCTTTAAGGGATAAGGCTAAAATGTGGATTAAATTCATTAGCACTCTGGATCTATTAAAACTTAGGGAGAATTATCACAAAAATTTCTATCCAAATATTTTCCACCATCTAAAACTGCTAAGCTTAGAAATGATATAACTTCTTTTAGTCAGTTTGTCGGAGAGTTGTTGACCTCATTTTTGATGAGGTCTTCTCTTCCCTCTTTAGTGCTTAGGATCTAGCCTTAGGCTTTTCCTTTGACTATCTTAGAGGACTAGAATTGGGACCCATCATTTAGAAATTTAAATCACTTCTTGTCTCTACGAGACCACACAAGCTTGATTGTAGACCCCTAATCACCTAGAGGGTTGAAATCGAAAGTGAAGGTTTAAAGGATGAGTTCCCAATGGGACTCTTTGGCACTTAGGACCACCACAGGTAGCTTGGTCCATTGAGGGTTGACTTACACACTCACTACACTCATACTCTACACTCTCGCACACACAATCCGAATCCTAAAACCACACCCATACCAACTTGACTCCTTGACTCATGTAGGTAATTCATATGGATGGACCTTAACCACTAAGCCCACGATTAGAGAGGTTAGGAACAACATAGTGAATGCCTCGAATGAGTCATCTCATGGCTCATATAGGCTTAACATGGCTTCATGGCTCAACCAAAGTGATTCCATTTCACTCATATTTGATCAATCTTCTTTTTTCCAAAATTTCAATTTTTGACCCGGAGACCCTATACTTATCGAACTACCAAAAGCCCTTAAAATTGCCAGAATCCTCCAAAATTTCCAAATCACCCAAAATTCCCCAAAATTAGCCATAAAAATTTCCTCACCAATCAAATTGATCATCCATAGCCAAAAATACCAAAGATTCCAAAAATACCCCCCAATACCCTTCAAATACCCAAAATACCCCTCTTAGTAAAAAAATCCAAAAATTTAGAAAATTCCCAGAAAATTCCAGAAAATCCCAAATATTCCCAATTTCATTTTATTCAACTACACCATGGGCTGATTTTGTCAATTTACCCCAGTTTTGCCAAAACCCCCAATTTGACCCATTCTTAACCCAAATGAACCCAATGTCAAACCAAACCTCCCTAATTGACTCCAATTTTGGTCCAATTCAATTCTAAACTTCAATTCAATATCCCCAATATCAATTTAGACCAAATACAAGTCTAATTTGATTGACATTTGGATTCAATTCCAATTTGGAGCTTAAAGCCCAATTTTGACCCATGACCTAAACTTGACCCAATTTGACCCAATTCAACTCCAATTGATCCCAAATCTTTCCCAAACCTTCATAACATCCCCATAAAAAAAACACTAACATGATTTTCCTAAAATTTGGACCCAAACCCCACTCAAATTCAACCCAAAACCAAAAGGCCCACTTTTGACCTAAATCCAAACCTAACCCAAATAAGCCCAAATCCCAAAACCAAAACCCAACCAAATTTGAAACCTCTTTGAAACACTCCCATAAACATTTCCAAACATTAATTTTACATCAATTTCAACCTTAGCCCAACATTGGCACAAATTAGCCCAATTTGACCTACATTGGCCCATTTACCAAATCGACCCGAATTCGACCCAATTCAGACCCAAACCACCTCAAATTCATTTCAAATCACTCATGACACATCCCTAGACTAAACCCAACATTTCTTTAGCCCAATCCTTTAGAAGATTTGCACTTACCAATTTGTTTTTAAACTTAAAAGCCTATCCCCTTAAACCATGCTAAAAGCCCACCTTTACCAAATTTTAAAAGCCCAAACCCATCCTAAAGCCCACACTACAATTTCATCTTATCTTCAATCAATTAATATCACTCCCTAAGTGCTAAATCCATCATGAAAATCAAACCAAGATGGTATTATGCCAAATCCCATCAAATAACCCCAAAATTTTCAAAATTTCATAAATCCTTTTCCATGAAAGTTGACTTGACTTTTCCCAAGCCAAATGTGAGCCATGAATAAGCCATTCTCAAGCCACATGAAGCCATGGGGGCTTTGACTTGTCATTAGTCCACTTATGGCAAGAAGAGGGGGTTCTTTCTTAAACCTCCCTTAAACCTTTTTTACCTTAAGCATGTCGCACACTAAACCATGCTTAGCCACCTCACCATGGATAGGGACTTCACTACCCCAATTCGAGCTGACCCAAATGATTCTCCCTCGGCCCGAGGTCAAACCTTGGATGGTGAACCTAGCCCGAAACCAAGGGTTGACTCAAACCAAGCAAAAATGGCCTCTTCCCCATTCCATTCCAAGCCATCCCCTTTACACATGGCAGCCATCAATTGACATCACAAACATCAAGCCCTGACCCACCTGAACCTGAGGGTGACCCATGCCTGCCGGCCAACCGCCTGGATCGCCGGAAAACACCACACTCAAGAGCTAACATGTGAGCCAACACTGCAATTCCCACCTGCTGAGCTGCCCCATGCCAAATGGCCACTATGGCTGTTCTTCCCTTCACCAGAGCGGTCGATCCCAACCCACTAACTCCCCACGGGAGGCCCTCCGACCTCTCTGCCCATTTAAACCCCACCTCCTCTCGGCCAAGGGAGGTGCTTGAAACAAACCTTAAGGAAACTTCTGCCAAAATTGTTCCGGATTACTCCCCACACATAGAGAACTTGATCCCCAGCTGAAATCCCCACTGCCATTTCCTCTCGCGAACTCGATTTCGAGTTGAAATCCAAGCCCAAAACCACGACACTTCTCCACGGTGAGCCGATCCCCAAATTGATTGGTCCTACACCTTCACCGGACCAAGAGAAGAGGTTTCCCCTAAAAGCCCCATCTCCGGAGCCGGCCATTGCTTCCAGCCTCCAAGCTTTGTGATCGAGTCGTGGGCACTTTCATACCTGCAGACAATTCACCGGAGCCAAGGGACTTCATGCTGGAGCTTGCTTGGACCCGATCGAACGTGACACAACTCTCGGATCGAAGCTTCACTTCTGCGAGCAAAGGTATGAACTCACTCTTCCTCCCGAGCTTCCAGAGATTCTCAATTTAGTTTGGGTCAATTTCAATACATGTTTACCGTATGGATGTTTTCGTCTCTTCAAGATGAATCCATAGAGCATAAGAATTCGAAAATCCGTTGAGAATCGAGTGAGAAATTAGGGTTAGAAGGTTGACGGTCACGGGTTCACTCCAGTCGTAGATGATGACTGGGAACCGTTGGATCGTGTGTGTATTGCGCGGACGGCCAGGATCGCACCGGACAGAGTAATGGGACATGAACCGCGGGCCCCTGGAGCGCTGAGTCAGATGGCGGCGCCGACTCAGGAGACGACGCGTGGAACTTCGGAGCTGCCGAGGTTGACGCGGCGCCGCGTGGATAAGTAGGAAATTAGGATTTTTCTTATTTATTTAATTACCAGAACTTTGAAAATCCATAACTTTGTGTAGAAAAATCTTAAAAATAAAATAAAAATAACCTCTTGCTCAGTGAACAGAGGAGAATAATGTGGAAAAGGAATCATGTAATTTCATTAAGTATTTTATTTTTAATTATTTATTTACTCTCTGCACTATTTCAATTCTCCATGCATATAGGAAATTCACCATGGCATGAGACCATAGGGCTTTTGAAGCCTCGCACTTGGGAACATTCCCTGAATTTTCCGAGGTCGAGAGGCCATCCTATGAGAAGTTATTGATTTTTCAAATTCATGTTGTTGTTTTGAATATTTTAATTCCAATAATTAGCATGTTGAGAAATAAATTCTAGAAAAATTTGGTGATATTTCTTATGACCAGAAGGACCTAGGAAAAATAATTTTTTGAGCTAATTCATTCTGAACAACCTTAATTGACCTGAACACCCAAAAGTGAACTTTAATTAATTAGGGCTAACCATTCATCAAATTAACTTAAAAATAATTCTCCATTGTCTTTTAGGGATAGGAGAACACCACATAAAAATTTGAAAACAATTGGACTTGATTAACCCCACCAAATGGGTTGATTAAGCCTCTTAAGTAATAATGAATAAAATTAAAGTTTAAAAATTTATAACTCACAAAATACTTTTCAAAAATTCACAAAATTGGTTTTGGAGCCTCTGCGATATCAGAGGAATTTAGGAAAATTAAAATTATAATTTTCTAAAAAAGTTGATTTTTATCGATATTTTAATAATTTTAATAATTAAAAAATAATGAAAATCATAAAAATATTAAAAATCACCAAAATGTCATATTTTGAATTCTAAACACTTAGGAACAAACTAAATATTTTTTTTAAGTCCCTAGGATAAGATATTGAATTTTAAAGGTTTAATGAAATTTTTAATATTAAAAATGTATTTTTTTCAACCTTTTCACTAAAATAATTCTAATAAATCAAAGAAAAATCAGAAAATTATAAAAATTGGTTTCTGGTTTCTCTGATATTAGAAGGATTTTTGAAAAATATAAAATTCATTTTTCAACCCTTATTTTATTTTTAAATTAATTAATACTCCAAAACTCAAAATAATTATAATAAATAAAATAAAATTCAATAAATTACAAAAAATTGTCTAAATGGTCCTCTAGTTATTAGGAATGCCCCATAATTTTCTTAAGAGCAGAAGAATTCCTTGGTCATGTTATTGAATTTCCCTTGAAAAACCCCTATTTTCCATTAAAAATAATTACATAAATAAATTAAATACAGAAAAATCACATTTTCTCCTCTAATGTCTTAATTGACATTTAAGTGAGGTCACATAAAAATTTCAAGTTCATTTGAGCTTAATTTAGTGAGTTATAAAATTATTAAACTTGAAGGGCAAAATGGTAATTAAAATTTTCAACCTTTAATTAAAATTTTAAGATTAATCAAAAGGGAAGGGTAAAATATTTGATTTTAAACTGATTTTGGATGATTGAAACCTAAATGGTTAAGGGTAGAAACCCACCAAACATTTTAAGAATAATTAAAGTAAAGCCTTAATTAATTAATTAATTAAATTTGGAAGATTAATAAAAAAAATTGAAATTATAAAGTAGGGATATTATTTAAGAAGATGTTTATTCTTTAATTTAAAAATCCCTAAATAAATCACTTCAATAATACTTAATTCTTAATTAAAAGATTAAAATAATAATCCAAATTAAAATTAAATTAAAATTAAATTAAAGTAAATTAAATTAAATTAAATTAAAGTCAAATCAAATTAAATTAAATTAAACTAAATTATAAATTAAATTAAATTAAAATTAAATTAAATTAAATTAAATTAAAAATAAAATAAAATTGAAATTAAATTAAATTGAAATTAAATTAAAATAGAATTAGATTGAAATTAAATTAAATTGAAATTAAATTTAAATTAAGGTAAATTAAATTAAATTAAATTGAATTAAATTAAATTAAAATCATTTAATAACATACCTAAATGAAATTATTAAGAATTAAACCTAAAATAACTTAAACACTATTCCAAACTTAAACTAAATTTTTTATAATTAAATCAAAAATTAGAATTAAATCATTAAGTCTAAATCATCAAAATACTTAATAACTTGATTTGCCCTTTTAAAAGCTCTTATTATTATAACTCTTAAATGAAACATCAAGTGAAGTATTACCTCACTTATAGGATATTCAAATGTCCTAAGTTCATTCGAAGCAAAAGAATAATATTTAAACTCTCGGATGATTAATTCACTTGTATAATTAAATTCTCTTGGACTTAAAACGATCCTAGAAATATTGAAAAGATATTTAAGATTTGTCTTAAGCACTTACTCAATATGATAGGATGTTTATAAGAACAATTGAACTTAATTGTTCTTTGATGAAGAAAATCGTCCTTAAACCAAAACACAAGAACCTAGACGTCATAGGAGATGACTAGCTATAGGATTAGGACTTTGATAGACAACCAAAACCTTTCCCTTAGCTTTACCTAGGTTCTTGATGAAACATTTAAATGCCTTAATATGTGTTTTAAGTACAGCTTGGGATGACGGGAAGACCCTCGAGGTACACTTTTATTTTGTTGCAATTTACTGCAATTTACTTACATGCACTGTTACTTTACTTTTCTTGCATGATAAACAACTGTTGTATGAAAACCAAAACCTTTAGGATAGTCCCTAAATTGAAACCAAAACTAAATTAAAAGTCACTGCAGGATAAAAATCACCGCCACAACATTTCAAAATATAAAAACAACTCAAAATTTAATCACAAATAGAACATAAAACTACAATTGCAACTAAAATTAAAACGTCTCGTTGAATGATCGGGAATACCTCGGATGATGTAACCCACGTGTTGCTAACGGGATTTCCCACGGTCTAAATGAAAGTGTGGAACTCATTCGATTGAGTTTAGCAAATTCATACGGGCTAAGTGAATTCAATGAAAATAACGGTGTCGGGATGACGAAACCGTGGGATCTTAATCGGTTCTGTTCTAATAACTTTAAGATTTGTTTTAACTAAAACACTAAAAACACTTAGACTTTAAGATTCCTAAAACCAAACTCTTCTCTTCTCTTTTGATTACAATCTTCTAAAACTAAACCTCTGCGACAACGAGGAGCTCGGAGCATGGTGGGCGGCACGGCCATCGTCATCGGCAAAACTCTGAGTCTACTTCGGCAAAACTTTCTTAGAATTAAATAACCGAGCCATAGGATTTCGAGGTAGTTTGCACTAGTGCAGCATAAATCCTCGAGCTCTCCGTTAGGCATTTGCATGATCGTGTCATGTAAATTAAGCCTCTAACCGGTCTTAGGACTCCGAGGTAGTCGTTTGGTACGACATAAACCCTCACATCTTCGAGGTCTATTCGTATGATTTTATCATACAAATATAAGTCCAAATTAATTAAAAGCTGGCAAGATTGAAATCTCGAGATAATATTAGGATTCTCTTAAACTCGAATCAAACAATGGGATAGTTTGAGAAGTTGCCAAGATTCTTCTTGGATCCTCGGCTTCTCTGCTTCTCTTCCTTTTGGACTCCACGAAAATAAATGTTCCAAATTTGAGCTAATCCCTTTTGAAATTTCAAAAATCCAATCCTTTGAAAACCTTAAACTTTGAAATTCTTGAGAGCAAACCCATTGATCATTATCGAGAGTTTTCTTAGGTGATTCCCGTCATTTAAGATGTAAAGAACTATAGGGGCTTGCCCTTATAGGGAACTTTAAGAACCCGAGTAATATAAACCCTGTTTAATTCATTTATATTAAGCGGGGAATTTGTCGACTTATAAAATTGGTTCGTAGACCAAACGAGATGTCACAAATCTTCTAGTTTATTTGACCGAGCCCCATCATCAAGTAGTGTGTCTACTCTCCGGGATAGATATACAGTTTGTGATGCAGTGCTCGTTTATATAAACTTTTTGGGATGTGAGATCAGTTTGATTTCATATCTTAAAATTTTCAAATTTAAAATTATTTAAAAAAATCAAATACTACTTTTCAAATTATTTATTTAAATTAAATTAAAAATTCACCGACAATTTCTGTAGGCGACCTCTTTTAAAAATACAACACACCAACCTAAAATACGCCGACAAGAGTCTATATATGAAGCTTGGGAGAGATTTAAAAAACTTCTTAGGAAATGCCCACATCATGCATTACCAGATTGGTTAATTATCCAAACTTTCTATAATGGATTAGTAGGATCTTTAAGATCAATCATCGATGCTGCTGCTGGAGGATTATTAATGTCAAAACCATTTGATGATGCCTATGCACTAATTAAAGAAATGGCAACTAATAATTTTCAATGGCCTGCTGAGAGAAAGAATCCGAAAAAAATAGCTAGTATTCATGATAATGATGCAATATCTATGTTAGCCTAACAAATTACTGCTGCATCTAAAAAATTAGATCATTTTGGAATGACTTACTCTCCAACTGTATCAGAAGAAAATTCATCTGGACAACTTATAGAATCCCAATCTCAATATGAAACTATTAATGCAATTAACAACAGACCCAATAATCTTTATGCAAATTATTATAATCCTGGATGGAAAAATCTTCCTAATTTTAATTGGAATAATGACACAACTAATCAACCATGGATGAATAATATGACACGACCATTAGGAAATCCATCTAATCAGGAAATCCTAATTATAAATCTAATTATCCACCTGGATTTAATAACCTACAATTTAAAGATAAGAAATTATCTATAGAAGAATTAATATTAAATATGGGTCAACATTTACAAAATCAAGGAAATCGATTACAAATACGAGGAAACCAATTACAAAATCAAGGAACAACTATAAAAAATATTGAAACTCAACTTGGACATATCGCTACTGCACTTAATAATAGAATACTGGAACATTTCCTAGTAATGTAGAAATAAATCCGAAGACAAGGAAATGAACAAATTAAAGCGATACGATTACGAAGTGGAAAAGAATTAGAACCTCGAATTCAGAAAGAACTTGAAAGTCAAAAAGAGGAAGTGGAAATTGAAAAGGAAAAGAATTAACAAGATCCGAACTTAGAAAATCCTTCAATACCTATGAAAATTTCTGTTGAAAAACCTCTACCACCATTTCCTCAACGACTAATGCAACATAAAAAAGATAAACAATTTGCCAAAATTCCTTGAAATTTTAAAGAAATTAACAATAAATATTCCTTTTGTAGAAGCTTTAGAATAGATGCCAAACTATGTAAAATTCATGAAAGATATTCTAAATAAAAAAAAGAAAATTTATCGATAATGAAATGGTCGCACTTAGTGAAGAGTGTAGTGCTATTATTCAGAAAAAATTTCCTGAAAAGTTAAAAGATCCTGGTAGTTTCACTATACCACTGCGTTATTGGAGAAAAATTCTATGGAAAAGCTTTGTGTGACTTAGGAGCGAAGCATCGATCTAATTCCTCTATCAATTTTTAAAAGATTAGGATTGGGTGAAATTTCACTACTTCGAGTAACTCTTTAGTTAGGCGATCGTTTTATTACATATCCTAAGGGAGTTATTGAAGATGTATTGGTAAAAGTGGACAAATTTATCTTCCACTGTAGATTTTATTGTTCTAGATATGGAAGAAGATAAAGAAATTCCTATCATTTTAGGAAGACCATTTTTAGCCACGGGAAAAGCTATGATTGATGTTCGGAAAGGAGAATTAACTATGAGAGTAAATGACCGAAAAGTTACTTTTAATATTCGCTAAATCAATGAAATATCCTGTAGTTAGAAAAAGATGATGAGTGTTTTCGAATGGAAGTACGTGATCATTTACAAAAAGAACATTTTAAGGAATATTATGAAGAAAAATTAGAAAAAGAAAATATTGAATTAATTGAAAATTCTGAGATAAATGAAGAACTAGATTATATTCAAGAGAAATTTGAATTTTGGATAACACGAAAAAACACTAAAAAAATATAGTTCCATCGATTATTAAACCTCAATGAACTTGAGTTAAAAATGTTACCTAATCATTTAAAGTGTGCTTACTTAGGTAATTCTTGACTCACTACGAGTTATTATTTCATACGAATTAAATGAATCTCGAGAACAAAAACTTTTAGATACATTAAAAAAATATAAAAAAATTTTTGGTTGGACTTTAGCAGATATTAAAGGAATTAGTCCTTGATTTGTATGCACGAAATTATTTTAGATAATGAACATAAACGTAAAGCAGATCCACAAAGGAGATTAAATCCAATAATGAAAGAAGTAGTTGAAAAAGAAATTCTAAAATGGTTAGATAATGGTATTTTATATCTTATTTCTGATAGTGCTTGGGTAAGCCCAATTCACTGTGTACCTAAAAAAGGAGGGGTGACTGTCAAAGCTAATAAAAATAATGATCTTATCCTTATAAGATAAGTTCTTGGATGGTGAATATGTATTGATTATAGAAAATTAAACACGACCACCGAGAAAAGATCACTTCCCTTTACCATTTCTAGACCAGGATGTTAGATAGATTAGTGGGACATAAGTATTTTTGTTTCTTAAATGAATATACCGGTTATCATCGAATACAAATTGCTCCGAGGATCGAGATAAAACTACATTTACTAGTCCTTATGGAACTTTCGCTTTTCGAAGAATGTCTTTTGGATTATGTAATGCACTGCAACATCCAAAGATGTATGATGTCTATATTTAGTAAATTAATTGATAATGGAATAGAAGTATTTATGGATGATTTCTCTGTATTTGGAACAACATTCGACACATGCTTAAATCATCTTGAAAAAGTATTTGAAGTATGTGAGAAAACTAATTTAGTTCTTAATTGGGAGAAATGTCAATTTATGGTTACAGGCGGCATTGTATTAGGGCATAAAATTTCGGAAAAAGGCATGGAAGTAGACCTACCAAAAATTCGAGTTATAGCTAAATTACCACCTCCAACTACGGTGAAATGGGTAAGAAGTTTTCTTGGACATCTTTGGATTCTACCAACGTTATATTAAAGATTTTTAAAAATTACTAAACCTCTATGCCAACTTCTTGAAAAAGACAAGAAATTTGAATTTACAATTTGAATGCATGAATGCTTTCGAATTATTAAAAGATAAATTAATTACAACACCTATAATAGTTTCACATAATTGGGAGAAACCATTTAAGCTTATGTGTGATGCTAGTGATTATCTTATAGGAGCGATTCTTGGCGAAGATATGATAAGATTTTCAAAGTTATATACTACGCTAGTAAAACTCTAAATGATGCTTGAAATAAATTATACGATTCTTGTAAAGAGAATTATTAGCGGTAGTATATGCTTTTAATAAATTTCGGCATTATCTAATAGGAACTAAATGTATTGTACATATTGATCATTCTGCTATTAAATATTTAATGCAAAAGAAAGATTCTAAACCAAGATTAATCGGATGGATATTATTAATGCGAAATTTGATTTTGAGATCATTAACAAAAAAGAGCTGATAATCGAATTGCGATCATTTATCGAGATTAGAAAATCATGAATTATCTAATATTGATAATGAAATTTTAAACAGATTTTCACGATGAAAAACTTTATAATATTAATGAGTTGAAAATACCTTGGTATCTTTGATATAGTAAATTATATTGTAAGTGACATTATACCACTTATGCTAACTTTGCAACAACAAAAAAAATTCATTCACGATACTTAAAACATACTTTTGGGATGAACCATACTTATATAAACGATGTAAGGATTTAATCATTAGAAGATGCGTACCTTATGAAGAAAGCTGAACCAATTATTTAAAAATGTCATGATTCGATTTTGGAGGACATTTTGGGACGGATAAAACTCATATAAAATTCTATAATGCGGATTCTCTTGCTTACTACTATTTAGAGATGTATATAGATATATAAAAACCTGCGATAAATGCGAAAGAGTAGGAAACATATCGAGGAAAAATGAAATGCCTCTCGAATTTTATATTAGAAGTTGAAATTTTTGATGTTTGGGGATTAGATTTCATGGAACCTTTTATTCCTTCATTTAGAAACTCATATATATTAGTAAGTTGTTGATTATGTTTCCAAATGGATTGAAGCACAAGCTTTACCTAGGTGTGACGCTAAAAATGTTTCAAAATTTTTAATGAAAAATATTTTTACTAGATTTGAAATGCCGAGAGTGATTATCACTGACGGAGGAACTCATTTTAGAAACAAATATATTCATAAACTAGTAGAAAAATATAATATTATGCATAAGATATCAACTGCTTATCATCCATAAACTAGTGGATTAGCTGAAGTTTCTAATCGAGAGATTAAGCGTATATTAGAAAAATGCAGTAAACCACTAATAAATTAGGTCGGAATAGATACTTGCATTATGGGCATACGGGATCGCTTATAAAACTCCGATTGGAATGACTCCTTACGGGCTTACATATGGAAAAACTTGCCACTTACAGGTTGAATTAGAACATAAAGCATATTGGGCGATTAAAGAATTTAATTATAATATGAAAGAAAGTTTGTTGAAAAGAGATTGTTGCAATTAAATGAATTGGAAGAATTAAGAAACGAATCATATAATAATGATAGGATTTATAAAGAAAGAATGAAATTATGGCATGATCGGAAGATTAATCAGAGAAATTTTGAACCGGGACAAGAAGTTTTGCTTTATAATACTAGATTGAAATTATTTCCTGGGAAATTGAAATCTCGATGGTTAGGACCTTTCACCATAACTCAAATATTTTCATATGGAACTATAGAAATTGAAGATCCAAAAACGAGGACATAGATTTAAGGTAAACGGACATAGATTAAAACCATATTTTGAAGGTAGAAGACGAATTTTAAAGAGGTTTTAATGCTTAGTCAACTCTGAACACTAACTAAATTAGGTCGAGGCGACGACGTTAAACCAAGCGCTTTATGGGAGGCAACCCATAATAGTCTTTTATTTTAATTATACGCAAATTAGTGAGTACATATTATTAAAATAAATCGACTACTTAATTTTTTATTAGAATCATCACGAAGTTGAACTTATACGATGAGATCGAGAAAATATTCGGACTAGAGCGAAATTGGGCGATTTTTACGAATCTCGCCGACAGCGAGCCCGAGCCCACTGACAGCGAGACCGTGTGCCATGACCTGAGTCAGTTTTATAACTAAGTCACTGACGACGAGGAACTTCCAGCCGACGGCGAGGTAGTTAAAAATTTGGTTTCTTAAAGATTTTTCGTGCGGTTTTTGACGGATCTAAGCCATTCCTTCGTAAGAAATTATTCCAAATATGATTTTACACTATTTTCTTCCTTAGGAACGGCTAGAGACCAATCCTTTCCATCCAAAATGGCCACCAAATTCTTAGAAACCACAAAAACTGAAGTTTTAAACCGAAGAAAATTCGTCAGTTCGGAGGCGCAGCATATCTTCAACAAAGGCTTAATGAAGAAAAGACTTATTAAAGAAAGAGGATTTGTCAACAGAGGGGTAGAGAATTCTACTACAAAAATCGAAGAAATGATCGTACAGCGGTATTGAGAGGTATTTTGTTATACGACATCCGCTGTAGTTATTCCAGTAGTTAAAGAGTTTTACTCTAATTTACATGCGATCAACAATGGAAATGTGTACTTCAGAGGAAGATGGGTAACATTTACTCCTTCAAGGGTAAATGAATTGCTTTCTATAGAGAATACCTCTGTTTGCCATTATTCCAACTTTGTGCCTTCAAGATACAATATGAACGAGATCTACAGATATCTGACCGACGAACCAGATGCTGGGAGTTACGAGAAGACGGGTATGTCAGTTTTTCTACATCACTTCTAAACCCTGTCTCGAAGCACTGGCATTTCTTTATATCATCAAAATTATTACCTACCATGAGAGTAAATAAAGTTTCAAAGGAATGCGTTATTTTAAACTATTGTATTCAAATTGGATTACCTATCGATGTTGGATCAATAATAGTAAAGTCCGCGTTGGGATTAATTGTGCATGGGTCGATACATGGACTTGGACACCCATCTACTATATTTGCTTTATGCGATCGAGTACGAAGTTTCTTATGAGGCTTGGGAAAAAGTACTTTTACCATGGAAACCACTTTGGATCCTACTGATATGTTTCCCACTTTGGATAACAATGATGAAATTACCATTATTTACGACGAGCATCACGAGAACAATCCTTTAGCAAGGTCCTTAGCCGATAAGACTAATTTCATTCGAAGAAGATTAAAGGATTGGAGAAAGAATTGCAAAATGTGATAAATTCCATGAAACAATATCTACGATATGTTTAATCACATTGATTTGGAGAATGAAGGAACACTTTGATCATCTTGGACATGCGGAGGCCGAGTTTTATTCATCTACTAAGACAGAAAGAATGGATTAATGAAGAATCTACTGCAGAATTCCCTTTCAGGCCTTTCTACAATTTATTTGTGCACCTGCGCCGCATCAGAAATATCAGAGAAGATGTTAGTTCAGACACTGAAGAGTAGGAAATATTTCTATGTTTATGTCATATATTTATGTATATATGTGTTGATTTGGATTTAGATTTTATTATGAGTCGAACTTTGATTTGATCATCTCAGATTTGATGAGATTATTTGTAATTGTTTTGTCTCAGCATTTAGAGTGTTGTGGTGAGGATTGCGATGTTAAGTATTATAGATTTGAACATTTTAAGTTAAGTATGTGTTAAGTTGTTAGTGTGAAGTTTGTAAGTTTCATGGATTTCATATATAAAGTTATATTATTTGTGTTGTGTGATTTTTTGTGAGTATAAGTATTTAATCTTTGTATTATTATTAAATTAAGTGATCAGAAGATTGATTAAAGGCAATTCGGGGTTGAAAATGATTGATGAATTTCAAAAATTTAAAAATTTTGGGATCTCGCCGACGGCAAGAATTATCTCGCCGACAGCGAGAAAACCCGCTGACAGCTTGACCGATCTCGCCGACGGCAGATTTTTCCTGAAACTTTTGAGTTATCAAATTAATTAGCTAGCCGACGGCGAGAAAAATCTAGTCAACAGTGAGATCGCGAAAAGACCTATATTTGACCGGTCAACCGACACTATTCATCATCCCTTTCTTCAATTTTTTGAAAAAACCGACCTAGGGCTTGAGAGATCTCAGATTTGAGGCGATTTCAACACTTTTTGACACCGGATTTCATCTTCTCTCGATAAGAGCTTCACTCCTATGCAAAAATTTTTTATTTTCACCATGGATTTCTTCTACATTGGGAAATTTTGGAAAAATTCGAAATGTGGAGAAATTACTTAGAAGAAATCCATGGAGATTGATTTAAATCGATTTTAGACATTGTAGGAAGCCATCTTATTAATATTTGGAAGTTTAGTTAGAATTTTTTGTGATTTTTATCGATCGAACGAATGGCTCCTCGACAAAAACGAAGAGTGGAGTACGACACTGACCTATTCATCAATGCACGAGCGCAAAATCGATATTTTGAAAATATTCAAGGAAGGAAGTGCATTACGGATCGAGTTTTTAAGAATCCAGGAGGAGAAGTGGAGCGAGTTATAAAGGAATGAGGATGGGAAAACTTCTGTTATGTTTCATATAGAGCAGCTGTGGAAGTAGTGAAGGAATTTTATACAAATTTAACACAGGCTGAAGATGCCCCGGTTAAGGTTAGAGGATTTTTTTTAGATTTCAATCTTTGCTAGAATAAACGCTTATTATGAAGTATGAGACACCTACACCGGCGAGTATGAAACTTTTGGAACTATGGAAGGACCACTTGGAAGAGGTGATCGACTTTCTCGGCTGATGGGAAAGGAGTACGGAAGATAAACGGCGGGAACGGGTAAACTTCCCTCTTTACATGCTAAATGCAACATCTAAAGCTCGGCATTATTTTATTTGTTCTACTTTGTTACCTACCAACCACCATAGTGAGGTAATAAGAGATAGAGCAGTTCTGAATTTCTGTATTCAGAACCAGAAGAGTATTAATGTGGGGAATGTTATTTATAAGAATATATTTACCACTGCTAGAAATGAAAGTGGAGGAGGACTAGGACATCCTGGTCTTATCTATGCACTTTTCCAATTATCTGGGGTAGAGGCAAGAGATAATGAAGAATGGATTAAACCTATGAATCCCCTTACTCAGGCTAATATAAAGAAATATGAATCCCACGAAGGATGGAGATCTGGAATAAGAGATTATGTACCTTCTTCAAGTAGAGATATACCCTCTACTAGTTATGATCAACCCCCTCAGTACACCACTCCTACCCTTCAAGATCTGATGAATGAATGAACCCTGAGTAGAAAGAGTTTTGAATTATTTGGAGAAAATATGGAAAGAAGATTTGAGCATATAGATAAAAGGATTGGCGGCTTGGAAAGATGACACGATTATGATAACAAATATCTCCAGCGACATTCAGAGTACGAAATTGCATACTATGAAGCTGAACGTCGATATAGGAGTGGTGATTTAGATGTTGTCTTTCCTGAGTGCCCCCGATATTCAAAGTACCAGCCTGCTCAGCCTGAAGATTAGGGAGATGACATAGCTTGGGATTTTAATGCAAAAGATTAGAGCTTTTGTTTAGTTTATTTAGTTTGTTTAGATTTGTTGTTTTGCAAACTTTATTATTCTGTGTGTAATATTTCAGTACTTTCTGTGGACTTTGGACTTGGTATGTTTGTTTGTTTGCTTGAGCTGTGATATTAGATTTCTTATGTGTGTTAAATTAGTTTGCAAATTTTTATATATATAGGATGTTTGTTTAAATTTTTTATAAGTTATGAATGTTAAACATTATTTAGGGTGTTTAAATATGTTTTAAAGTAGATTAGTTGATTGTATGTGTAGTAATAGATTAAGTTTTCAATTGTTATGTTTGATACTTATTTTAAAATTTCCATCCATGCACTTTACTGTTAAATATTATATATGTATGGAAGAATACTAACGATACGGAGTTACGTAAGTAATGTAAAAGCACGCAAAAATTTCAAAGAAAAGAAATACCTAAAGCTCGAAAGGTATGATGAATTTTACTATATACTTTCCTTTTTTCACTATTTAGTATAGATAGAAAAATTTAAGTTTAGGGGAAGGTAAAAATACAAATTTAATTATTAAAATTGTTCTCAATTTCTATTTTCAAAAATTATTATTAAATGATTTTCTATAAGTAATTTTTCAATTCAATAAACATGAATTACTTTGAGATGGTTTGGTCACATTAGACGTCGACCACCTGCTGATCCAATTAGGAGAGTAGATGTTTTAAATACAACTTATGTTAAGAAAGGCAGAGGCAGACCTAGGAAAACTTGGGCTTATTGCATAAAAAATGATCTTAATTTATTAGAATTAAACGAAAATTTGACACTAAATAGGACGCAATGGAGAAAAAGGATTCATGTAGCTGACCCCACTTAGTGGGATTAAGGCTTTGTTGTTGTTGTTGTTGTTGAATAAACATGAATTACTTTATTTAATTATTATATAAAGGTAAATAAAATGTTTCTAGTAATTCAGCTAATTAATGGAATAAGATATTTGGTTAAAAAGAATAAGAATATAGTAAACTATTTAAAGTAAGAAAAACTGTATTCTAAAAATTGAAAATTCTTAAGTATTTAAGTGAAAAAGAAAGGATTAAAACTCAATGAAGTAAAGGCTATGAAATATATATAAAGCGAGGAAATATTTTAAGTTTCAATTTTAGGAAGAGAAATTGAAGTTCAAAATTATTAACAAGTTTATCCAGGATATAGTAATCCTCACTTAAAAAAAAAAAAAAAAAGAAAGAAAAGAAACAAAAATATATATATATATATATATATATATATATATATATATATATATATATATATATATATATATATATATAAGTGAGGAGAAACTTGAGGAGATGCCTTATCAAAATTGGCTTCGATGGATTCAACCTAAAAGGTAGAACTTAATTATATTTCTAAACTTATATATATAGATTAGTATTTTACTAAATAGTGTTTTCTTGAATTTCCTATCATCTAAATATCTTAAGTAATTTACTCTATTTAAATATAGTTATTCCTGAAATGAATAGAAAACTATAAATCTTAAACCTGATAACTGGATAATCTTATATCTATAAAGTTAATTTAATTACTTAGAAATATTCCTATTCAACTTTACTATAATATTATTTAAATTTAATTCATAGTATATTTGAATTGAAAAATTCTATTAGGGAAATCATTATTTTTATTTAGTATCAAAATTACTTGAGGACAAGTAATAATTAAGTTTGGGGGATTTTGATCACAGAAAAATTCATTAAGAAATTCATATCTATTTTTGATGAAATTGCACTTTAAAGAAAGGTATTTTCTTTATTTTACTGCAGGAATGAAGATTTATAAGTGATGGGAGAAAAAAACATGAAATGAAGCAAATTTGGATCAAAAAGGAAGGAATTCATGCAAATTGAACTAAGTCGCCGACGGCGAGATTACTAAGGAGAATTTCTGAAGGATTTATAACTACCTCGCCGACAGCGAGCCCGAGCCCGCCGACAGCGAGATCGCGCGGTTTGAAGACCTTCTAGAAGCCCCGCCGACGGCGAGATCGTTTCCCGCCGACGGCGAGCCAGTTCAAAATGCAAATACATTGAACCTGGACACTTTTTAAAGAGGTGTTTAAGCACCCCTTGGACCTTTGCCTACCTCTATAAATAGAGGCCGAATTCTAGTGTTTGTGTGTCTTTTGAGTCTTCAAAAAGTTTCTCCAGAGTCTTTTATGTGTCTATTTTAGTAAGTACGAGTGTAATTAGTGAGTTTCTTTAGTTTATTTGAGTCTTATTTAGAAGTTTAGTGTACTAGAAGGAAAAGTCGAAAGGAACTTCGAGGAGTACGCAGGGAGGAAATTAAGATAAGTATCTTTGTTTATTGTTGTTATTAACTTTAAATGAAACCATGCTTTATTTTATTCCCATGCATTCTGAGTAGTTTTCTTAGTCTTTCTCCTTGTTTATGAAAGTTATGCGAATTGATGAAATTAAATTGAAGTACCTAATATATTAAAATAAATTGTGATAATTTTTACTTAAAACTTAATTTACTTTCAATCGACCGATTGAGTTGTTAAAATATGTTGAATTATCAACTATAGTAAAAATTACATCCAATATTCAGGGAAGTCAAAACCCTTGGAAGGCGGGTGCAAATAAATAGGGAAATATTAATTATTGGACGTAGAATTGAACATTTTAGTGTGACAGACTAAAATATTCAATTTGGTCATATTGTTTGAGAGCTGAAGTGTAGATGTTAGCCCTCAGGTGAGGGGAACGTGGGAGCTATGAAGTGGCAGCCAGTATCCTCCCAGCCTAGCCACAGATTCAGTAATCAAAAATAGGATTAGTCAATGTTCTTTGCACCTGGACCAAAGGGTAAAGAATAGGAATGCTCCTACTTGTCACAATACAATTTAAAAATTTTATTTAAATTCATCATTCACTTAATTTTCTAAAACAAGGAGAAAGATAATTTTTTTGAATTATTTAAATCAACTTATTTCAAATATTAGTTTACTTTAGTTTGCTTTAGTTACTTTAAATTTTCGTCCACTATATTAGTAAGTAATTCCTTTTAATTTAGTTGATAACAAATCTGTTAAAAACTTTCCTATGGGATCGATAACCAGGACTCCACTAGAGCCCTGTATTACTTGATATGATATGTATACTTGCGTAGAATCCACATTATACATTAAATCATATATATCTATATTTAAAGCGGGATCAAGTTTTTGGTGCCGTTGCTATAAAGATAAATTACATACATATTAAAAGTGGGTCACAAATCATAGGGTAAAATACACTGACAATAAAGTTACAATGTTGGTATACCACGAAACACACCACTCATTAACAGCGAACAATTTTTCATAAAAAATTTTTCATTAATTTCTTCAGCATCATAGAGAGATTTTTTAGTTTCAAGCTTGGACAGATGATCAGAAATTTGATTATCAGCACCCTTCCTATCTACTATCTCGAAATCAAATTCTTCCAAAAGATTCATCTAATCAATCTTGGTTTTTACATCCTGCTTTCTAGTTAAATACATAATAACATAATAATTAGTACGCACCGCACATTTAGTTCTAATTAAATATGATCTGAATTTATCAAAGACAAATACTATAGCTAATAACTCTTTCTCAGTAGTGGTATAATTAATTTGAGCTTCATTAAGAGTTTTACTAGCATAATAAATAACTTTGAAAATTTTATCATATTTCTGACCTAAAACATATCCAATAGCATAATCACTAGCATCACACATTAATTCAAAAGGTTTTTCCCAATTACATGAAACTATAACAGGTGCAATGATTAATTTTTGTTTTAAAGTTTCCAAAGCTTTTAGGCAATCATCATCAAAATTAAAAATTACATCTTTTTCTAGTAAACGACATAAAAGCTTCAAAATTTTTGAAAAGTCTTTAATATAACGCCTGTAAAATCCAGCATGTCCCAGAAAACTTCTAATTTCCCTTATATTAGTTGGGCAAAGTAAATTAGAGATCACTTGAATTTTTTGCAGGATCTACTTTCATACAACTTTTTGATATACGATGTCCCAAAACAATTCCTCCTGCTATTATAAATTGGCATTTCTCCCAGTTAAGAACCAAATTAGTTTCTTTACAACGTTTCAGAACTTTAGATAGATGTTCTAAACATGATTCAAATGAAATTCCAAATACTAAAAAGTTATCCATAAAAACTTTAATTCCTTTTTCTATTAAATCACAGAAAATTGCCATCATACATCTCTGAAATGTAGCAGGGGCATTACATAAACCAAAGAGCATTCTTCTAAAAACAAATGTACCATAAGGATGGGTAAACGTTGTTTTATCTTGATCCTCAGGAGCAATTTGAATTTGGTGGTAACCAATATATCCATCCAGAAAACTAAAGTGTTTATGTTCAGCCAGTCTAAGCCAGTCTATCCAATATCTGATCTAGAAAAGGAAGTGACAAATGATAAATCCTAGTGGCAAGGTTTAATTTTCTTTAAGCAATGCATATTCTCCATCCTATAACTTATCTTACTGGTATTATTTTATTCTTTTCATTAACAGTCATAGTAACTCATTCTTTCTTAAGAACACAGTGAATATGACTAACCCATGCACTATTTGAACTAGGGTAGATAAGTTCAACATCCAGCCACTTTAAAATTTCTTTCTTAACAACTTCTTTCATGATAGGATTTAATCTCCTTTGAGGATCAGCCCGAGGTTTGCAGTTATCCTCCATAAGGATTCTATGCATACAAATTGAAGGACTGATTCCTTTAATACCAGCTATTGTCCATCCAAAGGCTTTCTTATATTTCTTTAAAATTTTAAGCAAACTCTCTTCTTCTCTTTCAACTAATTGAGAGAAAATTATAATTGACAAAGTTGAGGAATCACCTAAAAAGACATACTTTAAATGATTAGAAAGCATCTTTAAATCAAGTTCAGGAGGTTTTTCAATTGATGAACCAAAAGATTCACCTTTTTTAGTCATGTCCAAAATTTCAAAATTTTCATGAACATAATTTAAATCTTTTTCAAGAAAATCTTCAGAATCTTATAATTCCTCTTCTTGCTTGTGTTCCAATTCTTTAATTTCAGATTTTTCTTTATAAATTGACTTGAAATGGCATTCACTCAAATATTTAATAACATCCATCCTATAACATTCATCATCTTTACCTCTTGCAGGATATTTCATTAACTTTGAAATATTGAATGTAACAGTTTGATCATTAACTCACATCATTAATTTTCCTTTTTGCACATCTCCCATCGCTCTGCCTGTGGCTATGAAAGGTCTCCCTAAAATTATGGGTATCTCTTTATCTTCCTTCATATCCAACACAATGAAATCAACAAGAAAATAAATTGATCCACTTTCACCAAAACATCCTCTATAACTCCTTTAGGATATGTGATCGAACGATCAGTTAATTGCAAAATTACAGTGATAGGGGTTATTTCTCCTAATCCCAGTCTTTTGAATATTGATAATAACATAAGGTTAATGCCTTAACCCAAATCACATAAAGCTTTTCCAAAAATTCTGTCTCCAATTAGACATGGGATTGTGAAACTTCCAGGATCTTTAAGTTTTCCAAGAAGCTTTTTCTAAATTATTGCACTGCACTCTTCAATAAGGGCAACAGTTTCATTATCTTTAAACTTTCTCTTTCTGTTGAGAATATCTTTCATAAATTTCACATAGCTTGGCATTTGTTCTAAGGCTTCAACCAACTTTATGTTGATTGTAAGTTTCTTAAATATCTCCAAGAATTTTGAAAATTGCTTATCCAATTTTTATTTTCGAAGTCTGTGAGAAAATGAAGGTGGTAGCTTTTCTAAATCAACCTTAGGTGGAGAAATAGGTTTTTCCAAACCTTTCGAAGCTTCCTCTTTTGGTTTTTCAATTTCTTCTTTCTCTACTTTAGTTTCTTTTTAAACTCTACCTTCCAACTCTCTTCCACTTCTCAACTGAATAGCTTGTACTTGCTCTTTAGTCTTGTCTCTTGGATTTACTTCAGTATTACTAGGTAGCGTTCCTTGGGATCTATTACTTAATAAATTGGCAATCTGTCTCAATTAATTCTCAATATTTTTTATTGTAGCTCCTTGACTTTGTAATTGATTTTCCATTTTTAACACCACTTCTTCAATAGACAACTTCTCCATAAATTGTGAAGTATTGATAAAACCTGGAGGATAAGTTGGTCTATAATTATTATTCCTTTGGTTGTTCCAGTTTCCTAATGGGTTTAATTGGTTGCTCCCCCATTGTTGATTACTACCACCCGATTATTGGTATTCCAGTTAACGTTTGGATGGTTTTTCCAACCTGTGTTATAATAATTGGAATATGGGTTATTAGGTTTACCTAACCATTCAATGTTTCTAGTGAAGTCTGAGAATTAACCATTTGAATTAATAAATTTTCTTCAATGATGGAAGTTGGTTGAGAAAAATTCAACCCAAATTGGTTTATCTTCCTTGAAATTGCAACAACTTGATTTGCTAGAATCGCAAAAACATCATTTTTATAGATGTTGGCTCTCTTTTTAGGATTTAACCTTTCAGAAGGCCATTGAAAATTATTTGTAACATATATCTCTTAAATTAAACACACTAACAAAAACAAAGAAAAGTAAAAGCTTAAATTTATATGCAAGATTCTGAAGATATTCATGAGGAAGATTTAAATTTTATTCATGAAAATTTTGAAATTTTAGACATGACTGAAAAAGATCAATCTTTTGGTCCATCAATTGCAAAACCTTTGATAGCGACGAATATGTCACGATGTCGTCACCGTCAATTCTCGTATCATGTCAATGTCAAGGAGTCGTCACTCTCTTTCTCAATCTATCACCCTAATTCCTACTTACACTTATTGTCAAAAAATCTTTGGAGAAATTGAAGAAGGATTAATAATGATAGAGATTGAGAGAAAAAAAGAGATCAAATGATAATCTCAAAGAATAAATCTTCAGATTGTGTAATTACAGAAGTTTTTCGTATAAGGAAATCATATGAAGATCTTGAGTAACCAGAGAGGTCTTATAGGTGAAATACCTATCCTGAGTTCTTTAATCTTCTATAGGAGCAAGCTCCTATAGTTAACTAAATCCTGAGAAAATAATATTGCCTAGGAAAACTCCCGATTAAGGTTAACATTTATCCTCGAAAAAGTATAAGTGTTGTCGTGGTAGTACGTTTCTAAAGAATTGATACTACCAAAAAGTTTTATTTATGTTGGGTGTATGTCGTTCCTTTGTGGTATTTTGTTTTGTTATTTTGGTGACATGTCATGTGTCATGTCGGAATGTCATAGTTTGTATGTTATATTGTTTTATGTCATGTCGTAATGTCATGTGATATCGTAATGTTGTTATGTCATTTTGTTATGTGATGAATTTTTGTTATGTCATAATGTCATATGATGTTTGTATTATCATGTTATTTTATGTCATGTCGTAATGTCATGTGATGTCGTGTTGTCATATCGTTTTATGTCATGTCGTAATGTCATGTAATGTCATCATGTCGTTATGTCATTTTGTTATGTGATGTCTTTTGTCTTGTCACAATGTCATATGATGTTTGTAATGTCATTTTATTTTGTGTCATCCCATAATGTCATTTTGTTATTTGTCATGTCATGTCATATTGTTTTGTCATTGTGTTTTGGTTCGATGTTAAGTCATGTTATGTTATTTTGTCATTGTGTTTTATTTTGTTTTGAATGTTGTTGTTCCATCTTTATCGTCCTGTAAAACAGAGTTAGCACACCCTATAACATGCAAAGATAATCTAAATGAAACTTCATGTCTTCATCCTGCAAGAAAAACAAAGTTAGAAATAATTTCATATTAAATATTTAGATTACCTGGTCAAAGTGTCAGTTGATTCAGAGTTGTTGGATGTCCGAGTTTGGTTGAAATATCGATTTAAATTTATGTTAATTTATGTTTAATTTTTTATTTGTCTTGAATGTCGATTTGGGTTGAATTTTGGATTTTATGTCAATTTATGTCGATTTAGATTTGATTTTGGGTTTTATGTCGATTTATGTCAATTTGAGTTTGATTATGGGTTTGATGTTAATTTGAGTTTTATTTTGGGGGTTTGTATCGATTTATGTTTAATTTTATGTCAAGTTAAGCTCGATATGGATCGAACATAAAGATTATGTTATTTTATGTTGATTTTGATACAGGTCAAACGTAAGGATTATGTCGGTTTATGTCATGTTAAGTTTGATTTTGGTCGAACTTATGTCGGTTTATGTCAAGTTAAGCTCGATTTGGGTCGAACTTAAATTTGATGTCGAATTATGTTTAGAATGTCGATTAATGTCGAATTATGTTTGAAATATTGATTTATGTCAGTGTATGTTAATTTTATTTGAATTATCAGTTTGTGTCAAATTTTTGTTTAAAATGTCGATTTGTGTTAATTTATGTCAAATTATATTTAAAATGTTGGTTTATGTCAAATTGTGCCGATTTATGTTGGAAAATGTGGAATTGGGTTGGAAAATGTTAGTTTATGTTGACTTATGTCAAAAATGTCGGTTTATGTCAAATTATGTAAAAAAGGGTCGGCTTCTGTCAAATCATGTCGATTTATGTCAAATTATATTGAGTTAATTTTAAAATGTTTAATTAATGTCGAATTATGTTAAGAATATCGATTTGTATCAAATTAGATTGAAAAATGTCAATTTGTGTTGAGTTAAGTCTGAAATATCAATTTATGTTGAGTTATATTGAGTTTGATTTGAAATGTCGATTAATGTCATTTAATGTCAGTATTTGTTGAATTTGGTTTGAAATGTCGGTTAATGTGGAATTAATGTTAAATTATGTTGAGCTTCGTTTCAAATGTCAAATTTGTTGAGTTTCGTTTGGAATGTCAGATTTATGTTGAATTTGTTGAGTTTCGTTTGAAATATCGGATTTTTGTCGAATTTGTTGAGTTTTAGTTAAAATGTCAGATTTATGTTGAGTTTCGTTTAAAATGACAGAATTTGTTGAGTTTCGTTTAAAATGTCAGATTTATGTCGAATTTGTTGAGTTTTGTTCAAAATGTCGGATTTATATTGCTTATGTCGATTTTTGTTTGAAATGTCAGATTTATGTCGGTTATGACGAGTTATGTTTGAAATGTCGGATTTATGTCGGTTATATCAAGTTGTGTTTGAAATATCGATTAATGTCGAGTTATGTTTGAAATATCGATTAATGTCGAATTATGTTGATTTGAGTTCAATTTTGTCGATCCTAAGGCTTATGTCGATTTAGATTCAATTTTGTCGATTTAGATTCAATTTTGTCGATTTAAGTTCAATTTGGGTTGAACCTAAGGTTTATGTCAATTTACGTTCAATTTGGGTTGAACCTAAGGTTTATGTGATTTAGGTTCAATTTGGGTTAAACCTAAGGTTTATATTGATTTAGGTTCAATTTGGGTATAACCTATAGTTTATGTTGATTTAGGTTCAATTAAATTCGATTTGGGGTTGAGTTTCGGGATTTGTGTCGGTCTTGGATTTTATGTCAAGTTAAGTTTGATTTGAATTGAACTTCATGTCAAGTTCAGTTTATGTCAAACCTAAAATTTTCGTATTAGGTTTTATGTCAATTTAAGTTGTGTTAAGTTTGATTTAAGTCGAACTTAGGATTCATGTCATTTCGTGTTGAGTTAAGTTCGATTTGAGTCGAACTTAGATTATGTCGGGTTAGATTCATTGTCAGCTAAACCCAAGATTTTTGTCCAGTTGAGCAGAGTTAGATTCATTATCGGTTGAACCTAAGGTTTAGGTTTTGACTTAAGTTCAATGTGGGTTGAACTTAAGTTAGGTTTAGGTTAGACTTAGGTTCATGTCATGTCAAATCTAAGTATGGTTTGACTTAAGTCTAATATGGGTTGGACTTAAGTTAGGTTTAGGTTAGACTTAGGTTCATATCAGATTGAACCTAAGTATGGTTTGACTTAAGTCTAACATGGGTTAAACTTTAGTTAGGTTTATGATAGACTTAGGTTCATGTCAGGTTGAACCTAAGTATGGTTTGACTTAAGTCTAATATGGGTTAGACTTAAGTTAGGTTTAGGTTAGACTTAGGTTCATGTCAGGTTGAACCTAAGTATGGTTTGACTTAAGTCTAATATGAGTTAGACATAAGATAGGTTAGGTTAGACTTAGGTTTATGTCAGGTTCAACCTAAGTATGGTTTGATTTAAGTCTAATATGGCTTAGACTTAAGTTAAATTTAAGTTAGACTTAGGTTCATGTCGGGTTAAACCTAAGTATGGTTTGACTTAAGTCTAATGTGGTTAGACTTACGTTGGGTTTCCCTTTGACTTAGGTTTATGTCGGATTGAACCTAAGTATGGTTTGAGTTAAGTGTAATATGAGTTAGACTTAAGTCAGGTTTAAGTTAGACTTAAGTTCATGTCGGGTTGAACCTAAGTATGGTTTGACTTAAGTCTAATATGGGTTAGACTTAAGTTAGGTTTAAGTTGGACTTAGGTTCATGTCGGGTTGAACCTAAGTATAGTTTGACTCAAGTCTAATATGGGTTAAACTTAAGTTAGGTTTGGGATAGACTTAGGTTCATGTCAGGTTGAACCTAAGTTTGGTTTTACATAGGTCTAATGTTGGTTAGACTTAAGTTAGATTTGGGTTAGACATAGGTTCATATCCGGTTGAACCTAAATATGGTTTGAATTAAGTTTAATATGGGTTAGACTTAAGTTAGGCTTAAGTTAGACTTAGGTTCATGTCGGGTTGAACCTAAGTATGGTTTGACTTAAGTCTAATATGGTTTAGACTTAACTTAGGTTTAGGTTAGACTTAGGTTCATGTCAGGTTGAACCTTAGTATGGTTTGACTTAAGTCTAATGTGGGTTAGACTTAAGTTAGATTTGGGTTAGACTTAGGTTCATGTCCAATTGAATCTGAGTTTGGTTTGACTCAAGTCTAATATGGGTTAGACTTAAGTAAGGTTTAAGTTCGACTTAGGTTCATGTCGGGTTTAACCTAAGTATGGTTTAACTTAAGTCTAATAAGGGTTAGACTTAAGTTAGGTTTGGTTTAAAGTTAATTAAACCTAATTTGGATAAGGTTTAATTGATTAATTAGACTTATTTTGGGTTAAATCCAATTGGTTTAAGGTTAATTAAACCTAATTTAGGTAAGGTGTAATTGATTAATTAGACTTATTATGGGTTAAATCTAATTGGTTTAAGGTTAATTAAGCCTTATTTAGGTAAGGTTTAATTAATTAATTAGACTTATTATGGGTTAAGTCTAATAGGTTTAAGGTTAAGTAAACCTAATTTTGGTAAAGTTTAATTGATTAATTAGACTTATTTTGGGTTAAGTCTAATTGGTTTAAGGTTAATTAAACCTAATTTGGATAAGGTTTAATTGATTAATTAGACTTATTATGGGTTAAGTCTAATTCGTTTAAGGTTAATTAAACCTAATTAAGATAAGGTTTAATTGATTAATTAGACTTATTATGGGTTAAATCTAATTGGTTTAAGGTTAATTAAACCTAATTTGGGCAAAGTTTAATTGATTAATTAGACTTATTTTGGGTTAAGTCTAATTGGTTTAAGGTTAACTAAACCAAATTTTGATTAGGTTTAATTGATTAATTAGACTTCTTATGGGTTAAGTCTAATTGATTTAAGGTTAATTAAACCTAATTTAGGTAAGGTTTAAATGATTAATTAGACTTATTATGGGTTAAGTCTAATTTGTTTAAGGTTGATTAAACCTAATTTGGGTAAGGTTTAATTGAATAATTAGACTTATTTTGGGTTAAGTCTAATTGGTTTAAGGTTAATTAAACCTAATTCAGGTAAGATATAATTGATTAATTAAACTTATTGTGGGTAAGTCTAATTGGTTTAAGGTTAATTAAACCTAATTTGGGTAAGGTTTAATTGATTAATTAGACTTGTTATTTGTTAAGTCTAATTGGTTTAAGGTTAGTTAAACCTAATTTGGATAATGTTTAGTTGATTAATTAGACTTATTTTGGGTTAAGTCAAATTATTTAAGGTTAATTAAACCTAATTTAGGCAAGGTTTAATTGATTAATTAGACTTATTATGACAAGGTTTAATAGATTAATTAGACTTATTATGAGTTAAGTCTAATTGGTTTAAGGTTAATTAAACCTAATTTGGGTAAAGTTTAATTAATTAGTTAGACTTATTTTGGGTTAAGTCTAATTGGTTTAAGGTTAATTAAACCTAATTTGGATAAGGTTTAATTGATTAATTTGACTTATTATGGGTTAAGTCTAATTGGTTTAAGGTAAATTAAACATAATTTAGGTAAGATTTAATTGATTAATTAGACTTATTATGGGTTAAGTATAATTGGTTTAAGGTTAATTAAACCTAATTTCGGTAAGGTTTAATTGATTAATTAGACTTATTATGGGTTAAGTCTAATTGTTTTAAGGTTAATTAAACCTATTTTGGGTGAAGTTTAATTGATTAATTAGACTTATTTTGGGTTAAGTCTAATTGGTTTAAGTTAATTAAACCTAATTTGGATAATGTTTAATTGATTAATTTATTTTATTATGGGTTAAGTCTAATTGATTTAAAGTTAATTAAACCTAATTTAGGTATGGTTTAATTGATTAATTAGACTTATTATGGGTTAAGTTTAATTCGTTTAAGGTTAATTAAATCTAATTTGGGTAAGGTTTAATTGATTAATTAGACTTATTTTGGGTTAATCCTAATTGGTTTAAGGTTAATTAAAACTAATTTAGCCAAGGTGTATTTGATTAATTAGACCTATTATGGGTTAAGTCTAATTGGTTTAAGGTTAATTAAACCTAATTTGGGTAAGGTTTAATTGATTAATTAGACTTATTTTGGGTTAAGTCTAATTGGTTTAAGGTTAATTAAACCTAATTTGAATAATGTTTTATTGATCAATTAGACTTATTTTGGATTAAGTCTAATTCGTTTAAGGTTAATTAAACCTAATTTAGGTAAGTTTTAATTGATTAATTAGACTTATTATGGTAAAGTTTAATTGATTAATTAGACTTATTATCTGTTTAGTTTAATTGGTTTAATGTTAATTAAACCTAATTTGGGTAAAATTTAATTGATTAATTAGTCTTATTTTGGGTTAAGTCTAATTGGTTTAAGGTTAATTAAATTTAATTTAGATAAGGTTTAATTGATTAAATAGACTTATTATGGGTTAAGTCAAATTAGGGTTTTTGGTTTAATTAAACGTTGTTGTGTATGGTTTAATTATATTAATTAGACTTGATTGGGGTTAAGTCTAATTAGGGTTTATGATTTAATTTAACCTTGTTGTGTAAGGTTTAAATAGATTAATTAGACTTAATTAGGGTTAAGTCTAATTAGGGTTTTGAGTTTAATTATGTTTAATATATGTTTTCATTAGAAGTTGATTAAGTCTAAACCCAATGTAATTAGGATTTAAGTGGTTAATTTAGTCTTAATTTGTCTTTTAAACTTAATTAAGGGTTATTTATGTGTTAAACCTAATGTGATTAGGGTTTAAGTGATTAATTAAGTTTAATTTGTCTTTTAAACTTAATTAAGGATCGTTTATGTCTTAAGTCCAATGTAATTAGGATTTGGATGATTAATTAAGTCTAATTTGTCTTTTAAACTTAATTAAGGATGGTTTATGTCTTAAAAGAATTTTCTGTCCTAGGAAAAACCATGTAATGTCCCTAAAGACCTAAAGATCAATCCATTAAAGTTTCAGATTTTTTTGATTTATAAATAATTTTTAATAATTATATTATTCCAGAGAATATTTAATTATTTTAAAGTTAAATACAGAGAATAAAATTATGATTTTAATTTCATAATTTTCTTATCTTCAAGTGCTTTCCAGAGGTATTTTTTTTAAAATTTTAGGAGGTCTGTGCAAAAAGATATGAATTTTCAATTATTTTAAGGTTGTTTGGAATTAAAATGGCTCCAGAATTAACAGAGGCCGCCACGTGTCCTGGAACTGTCTAATGGCAGGAAGATCCACTGCACAGGCAGCGAACAGCGAGCAATTCGATATGGGCCGCCAGTTCCAAAAGACAGGATCGAGCGGCCATGGATTAATCCAGATAATTCTGAAAATTCCTGAATCGTCCAATTTTTAGGGTCAATATCTCACTCATTTCTCTATGGAATTGAGTGATTTTTTATCCTATGGAATCATTTGGAGATGTAGATCACATCTATATGGTGATCATAATTTTCTGGACTAGTTTAGTCTACGATTTTTCAACTATCTGAATTATTTCATAATAAAAAAATCCATACCTTGGACACAATGATCTTGAGCTTGATGAAACTTGTTGGTAAGCCTTTAGTGGTCCCAGAGAAGTTCTTTGTCACTTCAATTTGGACTTATAGCAAGTCTTTGTGGGTAATTTTGACAAGGTGGCTCGGTTTGGGTGCACTTTAGGTTTTAGCCAAATTGGTTCAATTGGGCTAGTTTTATGGTTCGATTTTTGTTGGAATGGATTGCTAAGATCCCTAGCAAGGTTTCTTATGTTGAAAGCTAGAGGATTTGGCCAGCCTATAAGTCTCTAGCGATTTTTCTTCTCCTCTATTCATGTTATCTGGTAAGGGGGCTTTTATAGCCATGACAATGGCTATGGATGGGTTTGAGCTGGTTAGAATCACTTGGGGGAGTTTCTAACTGTCTCATTAATATTTTGGGAGAAGATTTAGGTTATGGCAATGATGAATTGCCAATTTCCAAGCTTAGGCATGATAGGTTTAACCATGGTGAAGGCTTTGATTTTGGATCTTCTCTTGCCATCATTGGATCCCTTGTAAGGTGGCTTGGGCTTGGTGAATCTTGCTGAATTCACCTCCCCTAGGTAATTTCCAAATTTTTTTGTTTCATTTGGAGGAATGGTAACACCTTAACCACTTAGTCATTCCATGCATGCCTTAGCCATAATGGCTTCTAACCATGGTGTGGAATGAGTTAGATTCTTGTTTCCCCTCCATTGGGTGGTCTAGGAGGTGAATGGTGAGTCAAGATGGCAAGCCCTTCTCCTTCCAACATGTTATTTAAATTTTTAATGAGGGGATGACACATAAACCTCTCATTAAAAAAAATTTGTAATTTAGTCATGATGAAACATAACTTGAGTTAAGCATGGTATCCAAGAAAGTTTAATTAGTGTTTTACTCTCATTGGGGAGTTCATGAGGCACCTAATGTGGTGAGCCACCTCATCTTGATGGAAGAGATGAGTCATACTTTAAATTTGGGAGAGGATAAGACCTCACTTCCCTTCATGATGAACTTTCTTAACCATGGTTAAAATGGTGAATTATGGGTTATTTAATTTTTTAACCCACATTAATGAGTCTCATGGATCATGGGTGACTCAAGGATGACTTTATATAAAGTCATGTGTGACGTCATAAAGGAGACTGGAATTTTTCAAAACCATGATGTCATAGGTCAAAATTCCATTTCATACCCTTTTCTTAAATTAATTTTCATTTTAATTAATTATGTCATTAATTAAAATATTGGAAATTATTTTATTAATCAATTATTAATTGAAAATAATTCCAAATTAATTACTTGTTTAATTTTCATGTCATTTTTATTTAAAATTAGATTTTGTCTTATTGCATGGCTTTTAGTTATATTTTCATTTTAATTAATTATTTAATTAATTAAAATGTTGAAAATTATATTATTTGCCAATTAATTAATCAAAATAATTTTGGAATAATTATTTTATTAATTTATATTATTTTTGGTTCAAAATTGAGTATTTTGACAAAATTTGACTTTGATTGCATAACTGACCTAGGTTGACCCATTTTGGTCTAAGGGTGATCAATTTGGACTTTCCTAACCTTGTGAGGGTTTGGGTTAGTCCTAATTTCCAAAAATTTTGTCACTTGGGGTTTAATTTGGTCATGTTAACCAATTTTATGGTTTAGGTTAACCAAATGGTCAATGTGGTGACCTCTGGGTTAAATTTTGATCAATTTGATCAATATCAAATTGATTATGGCAATGTCTGTCTTTGAGGTTAATTTTGTAGTCAAGAAGATTTTGTCAAGATTTTATCCTAGGTCTTTGTTTTTAGGAGGTCAATGTAGATAGACCTCCTTTCTCAAGGTGTTTGGTGAATGATTCTCACAAAAAAGTGAGGTCAAAAAATGGGTCCCCAATATGTGTGGTATATTGTAGAGATATGTCGCACATATTGGCGTTGACGGAAATGGTCTCAATGTCATAGTTGTGAGTGTCTCATATCAATATTCGGAGTTTAGATTAGATGTGATAAGATGTCAAATGTCAAAATGATGATTATGATCTTTGTATCAGAAAGATATTTTAGAAAGAGAAATCAGATGTCATATTCAATTTCTTAGAATATCGAATGTCAAATATCGCTGTCGAGCTAAACGAATGTCATAATTTTCGTGTCAGGAAATAGAGAATGAATGTCATATTTCAAAATGTCAAATGTTAATGTCGTGTTAAAGGAATTCCATTTCCGTGTCAGGAAATGATTTATATCCAATAACAAAGGAGAGAATGAGTGTCAAACGTTGATATGTCAAATGTCGCAATGTCGATATGTTAGACGTTGATAACAATTATTGATATATCAATGGTCGAAATGTCGATGTGATAAAGATTGTTGATATGTTGAAATGTCGATATGTCAAATGTCGAAAGATTCTCAAATGTCGATAACAATTGTCGAAATGTCAATGTCAAAATGTTGATAACGATTGTTGATAACAAATATCAATATGTCAAATGTTGAAATATTAATATATTAATTGTTGATATGTCAAATGTAAATAACAATTGTCAAAATGACAAATGTCAAATGTCAAAATATCGATATATCAGTTGTGGCGATATATCAAATGTCGATAACAATTGTCGAAATGCCAATGTCGAAATGTTGATATGTCAAATGTCGAAATGTCGATATGTCAAATGTCGATAACAATTATTAATATGTCAAATGTGGAGATGTTAAGTTATGGGAATGCCATAATTTCCATGGCAGGAAAGGACTTTCATCTGATAGTTATGAAGAGAAAATGGATGTCGTATTCCATTTCCCAGAAATTTCAAATGTCAATGTTAAGTTATAGGAATATCATAACTTCCGTGTCAGGAAATGTCTTATATCGAATAACTAGAAAGAGAAAATGTTTGTCATTTTTTTGAAATGTCGTTATCATGTTATAGTAATGCCATAACTTCTATGTCAGGAAAGGACTTACATTCAATAATTGGAGACAGAAAATGGATGTCAAATTCCATGTCAAGTTATAGGAATGCCATAATTTATGTGTCAGGGAAGGACTTACATATGATAACTGGAAAGAGAAAATAGATGTCAGATTCCATTTTTTAGAAATGTTAAATATCGATATCGAGTTATAGGAATGCCATAACTTTCATGTCAGGAAAGGACTTACATCCGATAACTGGAAAGAGAAAATGGATTTCAGATTCCATTTTTTCAGAAATGTCAAATGTCGGTGTCAAGTTAGAGGAATGCTATAATCCATGTCAAGAAAGGAAATGACTTATATCCAATAACTGGAGAGAGAAAATGGATATCATATTCCATTTCACGGAAATGTCAAATGTCGGTTATAGGAATACCATATTACGTGTTAGGAAAGGACTTATATCCAATAACTAAAGAGAGAAAATGGATGTCATATTCCATTTCTCGGAAATGTCAAATGTAGGTTAGAGGAATGCCATATTCCGTGTTAGGAAAGACTTTATCCAATAACTAAAGAGAGAGTATATGTCGTAATTTTTTCTTGAAAATGTCAAATGTCAATTTTGAGAAGGAATGCTATGCGACTTATATCCTGTCTCAAAATTATAGATAATGGAATACCATGTTTCTGTGTCAGGAAGGGACTTATATGCATAGCTGGAGAGAAAGTATATTTCGTACTATCTCTTCAAATGTCAAATGTCAATTTTGAGAAGGAATGTTATGCAACTTACATCCTATCTCAAAATTATAGCTAATGGAATGTCATATTTTCTTGTCAGGAAGAGACTTATATCCATTAACTATAAAGAGAGTGGCAAACTTAGAACGAAGAGTGTATCCGCTGGGGATTTGGCCTTTATAGTTCAAAAGATGTTAATCAACACAAGTTTTTTATTATGTCATTTTTAATTCAAAGTCCTTATTTTGGCATTTTTAAAACTGTCGATGTATTGTAGACATTGAGGAAAAAGAGAGAGAATATCATGTTTGTTTTCTCAAAAAGGTGGCAATGTCAAATGTCAATTTTGGAATAGGAATGTGCATGAGGCTTATATCTTATCCAAAGAAAGATTGCTAAAGGAAAGCCAATGTAATGATGGTCTTATATCCAATAGTAAGAAAGAGAATATATGACATATTCCATTTAAGGAGGTCTTACACTATCTCTTAGAAATATCAATGTCAAAATGTCGATTTTCGAATAGGAATGCGTATGAGACTTATATCCTATCCAATGAGAGATTGCTAAAGGAAAGCCAATGTCATGATGGTCTTATATCCAATAGCGAGAAAGAGAGTAGATGCCATCTTCCATTTAAGGAGCTCTCATACTATCTCTTAGAAATGTCAACGTCGATATGTCGGTTTTGGAATATAAATGCATTTAAGACTTATATCCTATCCAAAGAAAGATTGCTAAAGGAAAACCAATGTCATGATGGTCTTATATCCAATAGCGAGAAAGAGTGTAGATGCCATTTTACACTTAAGGAGGTCATATACTATCTCTTAGAAATGTCAATGTCAAAAATTTTTTATTTTGGTTATTTGTTTCCCAGTTTACAAAATAAGTCATTCATTTTTGTTTATGTCGCATATCTTTCAAATACTGCCCATTGATTGAGTGTATTGTTCTTTTCTTATTAGTCTACCAACTGACAGAATTTCCCTAAATATGTCTTTTTAACAAGCATATGGGCCCTCCCATTAGGATAGGTGTTTGAAATAATAAATCCAAATCCCTGATCTGAGTGTCCTAGGGTGAACCAATTTATCATGGGCCCATATAATTCCAAATTTTGTTGAGCGTTCTTGCCTTCCAAGCTTCCTAGTTCTCCGAGTTGTAATTTCATATTTTCTTTTGTTATTTCGTCTACTAGTGTCATTTATAGGTAAGATCATTGCAATTCAAGTGGAAGCACAACTTAGGGCCCATTCATTGGAGCAAATGATGTCTGTTATGTAGGTTCATAAAGCTTCCATTAATCACCAATTCTATAAAGATTATTCATATTGTTTTTCAAAAATCACTTTGACATTTCTAAATTGGGATTGGGGTTGGATCTTTGGAAAATTATGACTTCAAAGTATAATTTCCATTAATCTTCAATAACAAAGCCATTTACCTTAGTTTTCTTTTTTTGGGTCTAGGCATATTTCAAAATTTTGATTATGTGATCAAAATATTTTTATCTTCTAAAGATATGTCTAAACCAATTAATAGTCAACCAAAAGACGAGATCACTTAATTCTTTTCTAAATATAATATCGAAAGAAAATTCTTAAGATAATTTTTCAAGATTTATCAATTAGGGTAGAATTTGGACACCAATTTTTAATTTTACGCTCACCTCAAGCTTCGTCTCAGGGAATTACTATATCTGGTGGAGCAAGTTAAGGATTTTGAATGTTTGAATTGGGACACCAATTTTAGATTTTGTGCCCACCTCAAGCTTCTTCTCAGAAAAACTTTTTTTTTCTTTTCTATTTTTTTATTCTTACTGAGAATTACTATATCTGGTAGGGCACACTTTAATGATTTTGAATGCCTGAACTCAAACACCAATTTTTGATTTGGTACTCACCTCATAGTTCTTCTCAAAGAATTATTATATCCGGTGGAGCATATTTTATGGATTTTGAATGTCCAAACTCCCCAAATTAATAATTCTTAAATATTTCTTAAGACGAATTCTGGGATATTATAACTCATTCAAAAGTCAGGACCCAATCACATGGCAGAAGATTAAGAGGCTCATGATATCTTTAGTCAATTACTTGTATTTTGATCACAATATTTTTTTTTTATTTAGGACCCAGTCTGAAGATTTAAGATAAAAGGTCCCAATTATTAGGGCATTTAGGGCATTAATTTCATTTTCCCCTTGAAATCATATTTTTCTTTTTGAAATCTTTGAATTTTTGTTTAGATTTCTCCTTTTTGAATTATCTTTCTGTCAATAGATGAATATTGAGAAGAATATTTCTAAAGATATTGAATCCAAAGATTTCAAATTTCATCCTCCTCACAGATGAATTTTTATTTCTACACATAGTACATGTTAGTTGACTAGTCCTGAAACTAGATTTAACATAGATCTGATTTCGACACCAGTCAATTTCTTTCTTTCTACAAAACTATCCTAAGAGAAAGGGAAATCCTTGATGGAATTCAAAAATTGAATTCATTTTATGAATTCAAAAACAATCATAGCGTGTGGCAGGCCACTGAGCACTAATTAATCCAAATTTGATTATAACAGACTATCTTGTCGATTGACAAATCAGAATTTTGAAGGCAAGAAAACAATCAACTTCGGGGAATCCATTAGATCAGTTCATTTTCATTTTAGACTTGTTATGTAAACTGGGTGGGAAGGGAGGGAACATATGTTATTTTTGTATGTCATTTATGTTATTTTGGTCTGTCGATTATGGAAATGTAAGATTCTAGGATTTGTTTATCGTGAACAAATCTCTGAATCGAAGAGGTGTTAGTTCTATTTTACTCGAGATTAAGTAAGATATAGAACAAAAGAAAGGATTTTTTTAGCCTTTCAAAAGACATATTATCATAGTCACGAGGACAAATTGATTGACCAGAGATCGGGAGAGAGAAGGTCCTCAGTAAAGTTGCCACTCTCTTGATGGCGACGAAGATGTCGCGATGTTATCGCCGTCAATTACCGTATCATGTCAATGTCAGGGAGTCGCCACTCTCTTTCTCTATCTATAAACCTAATTCCTACTTAGACTTATTGTTAAAAAGTCATTGGAGAAATTGAAGAAGGATTAATCATGATAGAGATTGAGTGAAAAAAAGAGATCAAATGATAATCTCATAGAATAAATCTTCAGATTGTGTAATTACTGAAGTTTTTCGTATAAGAAAATCATATGAAGATCTTGAGTAACTAGAGAGGTCTTATAAGTGAAATACCTATTTTGAGTTCTTTAATCTCCTATAGGAGCAAGCTCCTATAGTTAATTTCATCCTGAGCAAATAATATTGCCTAGGAAAACTCTCGATTAAGGTTAACATTTATCCTCGAAAAAGTATAAGTGTCGTCGTGGAATTACGTTTCTAAAGAATCGATACTACCAGAAAGTTTTATTTATGTTGGGTGTATGCCGTTCCTTTGTGGTATTTTGTTTTGTTATTTTGGTGTCATGTCATGTGTCATGTCGGGAGGTCGTAGTTTGTATGTCATATTGTTTTATGACATGTCGTAATGTCATGTGATGTCGTAATGTCGTTATGTCATTTTGTTATGTGATATCTTTTTGTCGTGTTGTAATGTCATATGATGTTTGTATTGTCATGTCATTTTATGTCATGTCGTAATGTCATGTGATGTCGTGATGTCATATCGTTTTATGTCATGTCGTAATGTCATGTAATGTCATCATGTCGTTATGTCATTTTGTTATGTGATGTCTTTTTTCGTGTCCAAATGTCATATAATGTTTGTAATGTCATGTTATTTTATGTCATCTCATAATGTCATTTTGTTATCTGTCATGTCATGTCATATTGTTTTTTCATTGTGTTTTGGTTTGATGTCAAGTCTTGTTATGTTGTTTTGTCATTGTGTTTTGTTTTGTATTAAATGTTGTCATTCTGTCTTTATCGTTCTGCCAAACAGAGTTAGCACACCCTATAACATACAAAGAAAATATAAACGAAACTTCATGTCTTCATCCTGCAAGGAAAACTAAGTTAGAAACAATGTCATATCAAAATATTTAGATTACCTGGTCAAAGTGTCTGTTGGTCCAGAGTTGTCGGATGTCCGAGTTTGGTTGAAATATCGATTTAAATTTATGCCAATTTATGTTTAATTTTTTATTTGTCTTGAATGTCGATTTGAGTTGAATTTTGGATTTTATGTTAATTTATATTGATTTAGATTTGATTTTGGAATTTATGTCGATTTATGTCAATTTGAGTTTGATTTTGGGTTTGATGTTAATTTGAGTTTTATTTCGGGGTTTTGTATCTATTTATGTTTAATTTTATGTCGAGTTAAGCTCGATATGGATCAAACATAAAGATTATGTCATTTTATGTTGATTTTGATACAGGTCAAACATAAGGATTATTTCAGTTTATGTCATTTTAAGTTTGATTTTGGTCGAATTTATGTCAGTTTATATCGAGTTATGCTCAATTTGGGTCGAACTTAAATTTGATGTCAAATTATGTTTGGAATCTCGTATAATGTCGAATTATGTTTGAAATATTGATTTATGTAAGTGTATGTCACTTTTATTTGAATTATCAGTTCGTGTCAAATTTTTGTTTAAATTGTCAATTTGTGTTAATTTATGTCAAATTATATTTAAAATGTCGGTTTATGTCAAATTATGTCGATTCATGTTGGAAAATGTTGAATTGGGCTGAAAAATGTTAGTTTATGTTGATTTATGTCAAAAGTGTCGGTTTATGTCAAATTTTATCAAAAATGGTCGGTTTATATCAAATCATGTCGATTTATGTCAAATTATATTGAGTTAAGTTTAAAATATTTAATTAATGTCGAATTATGTTAAGAATGTCGATTTGTGTCAAATTAGATTGAAAAATGTTAATTTGTGTTGAGTTAAGTTTGACATATCAATTTATGTTGAGTTATATCGAGTTTGGTTTGAAATGTTGATTAATGTCATTTAATGTCGGTATTTATTGAATTCGGTTTGGAATGTCAGTTAATGTCGAATTAATGTCAAATTATGTTGAGTTTCGTTTGAAATGTCGAATTTGTTGAGTTTCGTTTGGAATGTCAAATTTATGTCGAATTTGTTGAGTTTCGTTTAGAATGTCAGATTTATGTCGAATTTGTTGAGTTTCGTTTGAAACATCGGATTTATGTTGGTTATGTCGAGTTATGTTTGAAATGTCGGATTTATGTCTGTTATGTCGAATTATGTTTGAAATATCGATTAATGTTGAGTTATGTTTGAAATATCGATTAATCTCTAGTTATGTTGATTTGAGTTCAATTTTGTCGATCCTAAGGCTTATGTCGATTTAGATTCAATTTTGTCGATTTAGGTTAAATTTGGGTTGAACCTAAGGTTTTTGTCAATTTAGGTTCAATTTGGGTTGAAACTAAGGTTTATGTCGATTTATGTTCAATTTGGGTTGAATCTAAGTTTTATGTCAATTTAGGTTCAATTTGGGTAGAATCTATAGTTTATGTTGATTTAGGTTCAATTAAATTCAATTTGGGGTTGAGTTTCGGGATTTGCGTCAGTCTTGGATTTTATGTCAAGTTTAATTTTATTTGAATTGAACTTCATGTCAAGTTCAGTTTATGTCAAACCTAAATTTTTCGTATTAGGTTTTATGTCAATTTAAGCTGTGTTAAGTTTGATTTAAGTTGAACTTAGGATTCATGTCAATTCGTGTCGAGTTAAGTTCGATTTGCATCGAACTTAGATTATGTCGGGTTAGATTCATTGTCAGTTAAAGCTAAGATTTATGTCCAGTTTAGTAGAGTTATATTCATTGTCTGTTGAGCCTAAGGTTTAGGTTTTGACTTAAGTTCAATGTGGATTGAACTTAAGTTAGGTTTAGTTTAGACTTAGGTTCATGTCATGTTAAACCTAAGTATGGTTTAACTTAAGTTTAATATGGGTTGGACTTAAGTTAGGTTTAGGTTAAACTTAGGTTCATATCAGGTTGAACCTAAGTATGGTTTGACTTGTCTAATATGGGTTATACTTAACTTAGGTTTAGGTTAGACTTAGGTTCATGTCAAATTGAACCTAAGTATGGTTTGACTTAAGTCTAATATGGGTTAGACTTAAGTTAGGTTTGGGTTAGACTTAGGTTTATGTCAGGTTGAACCTAAGTATGGTTTGACTTAAGTCTAAAATGGATTAGACTTAAGTTAGATTTAAGTTAGACTTAGGTTCATGTCAGGTTGAACCTAAGTATGGTTTTACTTAAGTCTAATATGGGTTGGACTTAAGTTAGGTTTAAGTTAGACTTAGGTTCATGTAGGGTTAAACCTAAGTATGGTTTGACTCAAGCCTAATATGGGTTAGACTTAAGTTAGGTTTGGGTTAGACTTAGGTTCATGTCAGGTTGAACCTAAGTATGGTTTGACTTAAGTATAATGTGGGTTAGACTTAAGTTAGATTTGGGTTAGACTTAGCTTCATGTCAAGTTGAACCTAAGTATGGTTTGACTCAAGTCTTATATAGGTTAGACTTAAGTTAGGTTTAAGTTAGACTTAGGTTCATGTGGAGTTGAACCTAAGTATGGTTTGACTAAAGTCTAATAGGGGTTAGACTTAAGTTATGTTTAGGTTAAACTTAGGTTCATGTCAGGTTGAACCTAAGTATGGTTTGACTTAAGTCTAATGTGGGTTAGACTTAAGTTAGATTTTGGTTAGACTTAGGTTCAAGTCAGGGTGAACCTAAGTATGGTTTGGCTTAAGTCTAATATGGGTTAGACTTTAAGTTAGGTTTAAGTTAGACTTAAGTTCATGTCGGGTTGAACCTAAGTATGGTTTGACTTAAGTTTAATATGGGTTAGACTTAAGTTAGGTTTAGGTTAGACTTAGGTTCATGTCAGGATGAACCTAAGTATGGTTTGACTTAAGTATAATGTGGGTTATACTTAAGTTAGATTTGGGTTAGACCTAGGTTCATGTCAGGTTGAACCTAAGTATAGTTTGGCCATATTAGACTTAAGTTAGGTTTAAGTTAGACCTAGGTTCATGTCGGGTTGAACCTAAGTATGGTTTGACTTAAGTCTAATATTGGATAGACTTAAGTTAGGTTTAGTTTAAAGTTAATTAAACCTAATTTAGATAAGGTTTAATTGATTAATTAGACTTATTTTGGGTTAAATCCAATTGGTTTAATGTTAATTAAACATAATTTTCGTAAGGTGTAATTGATTAATTAGACTTATTATGGGTTAAGTCTAATTGGTTTAAGGTTAATTAAACCTAATTTAGGTAAGGTTTAATTGATTAATTAGACTTATTATGGGTTAATTCTAATTGGTTTAAGGTTAATAAAACCTAATTTGGGTAATTTTTAATTGATTAATTAGACTTATTTTGGGTTAAGGTTAATTAAACCTAATTTGGATAAGGTTTAATTGATTAATTAGACTTATTATGGGTTAAGTCTAATTGGTTTAAGGTTAATTAAACATAATTGAGGTAAGGTTTAATTGATTAATTAGACTTATTATGGGTTAAGTCTAATTGGTTTAAGGATAATTAAACCAGTTTAGGTAAGGTTTAATTGATTAATTAGATTTATTATGGGTTAAGTCTAATTGGTTTAAGGTTAATTAAACCTAATTTGGATAAGGTTTAATTTATTAATTAGACATATTTTGAGTTAAGTATAATTGGTTTAAGGTTAATTAAACCTAATTTGGACAAGAATTAATTTATTAATAAGTCGGTAAGGTTTAATTGATTAATTAGACTTATTTTGGGTTATGTCTAATTGGTTTAAGGTTAATTAAACCTAATTTAGGTAAGGTTTAATTAATTAATTAGACTTATTATGGGTTAAGTCTAATTAGTTTAAGGTTAATTAAACCTAATTTGGGTAAGGTTTAATTTATTAATTAGACTTATTATGGGTTAAGTCTAACTGTTTGAAGGTTAATTAAACCTAATTTGGATAAGGTTTAATTGATCAATTAGACTTATTATGGATTAAGTCTAATTGGTTTAAGGTTAATTAAACCAAATTTAGGTAAGGTTTAATTGATTAATTATACATATTATGGGTTAAGTCTAATTTGTTTAAGGTTAATTAAACCTAATTTAGGTAAGGTTTAATTAATTAATTAGACTTATTATGGGTTAAGTCTAATTGGATTAAGGTTAATTAAACTTAATTTGGGTAAAGTTTAATTGATTACTTAGACTTATTATGGGTTAAGTGTAATTGGTTTAAGGTTAATTAAGCCTACTTTAGATAAGGTTTAATTGATTAATTAGACTTATTATGGGTTAAGTCTAATTGGATTAAGGTTAATTAAACCTAATTTGGGTAAAGTTTAATTAATTAGTCAGACTTATTTTGGGTTAAGTCTAATTGGTTTAAGGTTAATTAAACCTAATTTGGATAAGGTTTAATTGATTAATTAGACTTATTATGGGTTAAGTCTAATTGGTTTAAGGTAAATTAAACATAATTTAGGTAAGGTTTAATTGATTAATTAGACTTATTATGGGTTAAGTATTATTGGTTTAAGGTTAATTAAACCTAATTTAGGTAAGGTTTAATTGATTAATTAGACTTATTATGGGTTAAGTCTAATTGTTTTAAGGTTAATTAAACCTATTTCGGGTGAAGTTTAATTGATTAATTAGACTTATTTTGGGTTAAGTCTAATTGGTTTAAGTTAATTAAACCTAATTTGGATAATGTTTAATTGATTAATTTGTTTTATTATGGGTTAAGTCTAATTGATTTAAAGTTAATTAAACCTAATTTAGGTAAGGTTTAATTGATTAATTAGACTTATTATGGGTTAAGTTTAATTGGTTTAAGGTTAATTAAACCTAATTTGGGCAAGGTTTAATTAATTAATTAGACTTATTTTGGATTAAGTCTAATTAGTTTAAGGTGAATTAAACCTAATTTAGCTGAGGTGTATTTGATTAATTAGACTTATTATGGGTTAAGTCTAATTGGTTTAAGGTTAATTAAACCTAATTTGGGTAAGGTTTAATTGATTAATTAGACTTATTTTGGGTTAAGTCTAATTGGTTTAAGGTTAATTAAACCTAATTTGAATAATGTTTTATTGATCAATTAGACTTATTTTGGATTAAGTCTAATTCGTTTAAGGTTAATTAAACCTAATTTAGGTAAGTTTTAATTGATTAATTAGACTTATTATGGTAAAGTTTAATTGATTAATTAGACTTATTATGTGTTTAGTTTAATTATTTTAATGTTAATTAAACCTAATTTGGGTAAAATTTAATTGATTAATTAGTCTTATTTTGGGTTAAGTCTAATTGGTTTAAGGTTAATTAAATTTAATTTGAATAAGGTTTAATTGATTAAATAGACTTATTATGGGTTAAGTCAAATTAGGGTTTTTGGTTTAATTAAACCTTGTTGTGTAAGGTTTAATTCTATTAATTAGACTTGATTGGGGTTAAGTCTAATTAGGGTTTATGATTTAATTTAACCTTGTTGTGTAAGGTTTAAATAGATTAATTAGACTTAATTAGGGTTAAGTCTAATTAGGGTTTTGAGTTTAATTATGTTTAATATATGTCTTCATTAGAATTTGATTAAGTCTAAACCCAATGTAATTAGGATTTAAGTGGTTAATTTAGTCTTAATTTGTCTTTTAAACTTAATTAAGGGTTATTTATGTGTTAAACCTAATGTGATTAGGGTTTAAGTGATTAATTAAGTTTAATTTGTCTTTTAAACTTAATTAAGGTTGGTTTATGTCTTAGGGTTTAGATGGTTAATTAAGTCTAATTTTGTCTTCTTAGACTTTTTTAGGAATTTGATTGGTTAAACCTAATGTGATGAAGGTTTAACTTAGTTTTGTTAAGTCTAATTTGTCATCTTAGACTTAATGTAAGTTCGAACTAGACATTTTGGGTTTTGACAATGGGTCTATAACGGTCAGACCCACTAGTCCTGAAGTGATGAGTAAAACCCTAAGTTAGTTAGGGTTTGAGTTTACCCTAGATTTAACCAGACCTAAAGCTTAAGATTTGGTCAACCCTATATGTCATTTGAAGCTAAGTTTAGGGTTTAAGGTGTTTTAGGGTTTGAATTGTAAATTTAAAATTTACTATTTTTGACCCTAAAGGAGAAAGTTGTCATTTTGGATTTTTCTATGGTTAAAACCTGTCTTTTTAGAGTTCAATTTCAATTTTAATTTTATCAATGGAAGGATAGGCCAATTTTGGTGAAAAGGTATTTTTAAGGGTTTAAATTATTAAATTTTAAAAAAGTTTAACCCTTCATTCAAAAGATGTCATTTAAAGTTATTTAATGGCCTAAGAAATGTCATTTTAGGGTTAATGTCAGTCGCCCTAAATTCTCTAGTCATTTTTAACCTTATTTTTCATAATTTTCAATTATTTATAATTATTTTTGCAATAATTACAAAATGTCATGAAAATTAGAAAAAAGTAGTCTTAAAAGAGTTTTCTGTCCTAGAAAAAATCATGTAAGGTCGCTAAAGACCTAAAGATCAATCCCTTAAAGTTTAAGATTTTTCTGATTTATAAATAATTTTTAATAATTAATATACTCCAGAGAGTATTTAATTATTTAAAAATTAAGTACAGAGAATAAAATTATGATTTTAATTTCATAATTTTTTTCTCTTCAAGAGCTTTCCAGAGGTATTTTTATTTTATTTTTAGGAGGTCTGTGCAAAAAGATATGAAATTTTTATCATTTTAAGGTTATTTAGAATTAAAATGACTCCAGAATTACCAGCGGCCGCCATGTTTCCTCGTACCGTCGAACGGCTGGAAGATCCACTGCGAGGATCCGGACAGCTAACAACTCGCCATTCGATCTGGGCCGCCTGTTCCAAAACACGAGATCAGGCGGCCATGGATTAATCCAGATAATTCAGAAAATTCCTGAACCGTTTAACTTCTCGGGTCAATATCTCACTCATTTCTCCATGGAATTGAGTGATTTTTTATTCTATGGAATCATCTGGAGATGTAGATCACATCTATACGGTGATCATAATTTTCTGGACTAGTTTAGTCCACAATTTTTCAACTATATGAATTATTTTGTAATAAAAAAATCCATACCTTGGCCACAATGATCTAAAACTTGATGAAACTTGTTGGTCAGCCTTTATTGGTCCCAGAGAAGTTCTTTGTCACTTCAATTTGGACTTATAACAAGTCTTGGTGGATAATTTTGATAAGGTGGCTCGGTTTGGGTGCACTTTGGGTTTTAGCCAAATTGGTTTGATTGGGCTAGTTTTATGGCTTGATTTTGGTTGGAATGGATTGCTAAGATCCCTAGCAAGGTTTCTTATGTTGAAAGCTAGAGGATTTGGCCAGCCTATAGGTCTCTAGGGATTTTTCTTCTCCTCTCATCATGTTCTCGGGTAAGGCGGCTTTTATAGCCATGAAAATGGCTATGGATGGGTTTGAGTTGGATAGAATCACTCGGGGGAGTTTCTAACTGTCTCATTAATATTTTGGGGAAGATTTAGGCTATGGCAATGATGAATTGCCAATGTCCAAGCCTAGGCATCATAGGTTTAACCGTGGTAAAGGCTTTGAGTTTGGATCTTGTCTTGCCCTCATTGGATCCCTTGTGAGGTGGCTTGGGCTTGGTGAATCTTGTTGAATTCACCTCCCCTAGGAAGTTTCAAAATTTATTTGTTTAATTTGGAGGAATGGTGACACCTTAGCCACTTAGTCATTCCATGCATGCCTTAGGCATAATGGCTTCTAACCATGGTGTGGAATTAGTTAGATTCTTCTTTCCCCTCCATTGGGTGGTCTAGGAGGTAAATGGTGTGTCAAGAAGGCAAGTCCTTCTCCTTCCAACATGTCATTTAATCTTTTAATGAGGGGATGACACATAAACCTCTCCTTAAAAAAAAATTGTAATTTAGTCATGATGAAACATAACTTGAGTTAAGCATGGTATCCAAGATAGTTTAATTAGTGTTTTACTCTCATTGGTGAGTTCATGAGGCACCTAATGTGGTGAGCCACCTCATCTTGATGGAAGAGATGATTCATACTTTAAATTTGGGAGAGGAGGACACCTTACTTCCCTTCATGAGGAACTTTCTTAACCATGCTTAAAGTGGTGAATTATGGGTTATTTAATGTGTTAACCCACATCTAATGAGTCTCATGGATCATGGGTGACTCATGGATGACTTTATATGAAATTGTGTGTGATGTCATAAAGGAGATTGGAATTTTTGAAAACCATGATGTCATAGATTAAAATTCTGTTTCATACCCTTTTCTTAAATTAATTTCCATTTTAATTAATTATGTCATTAGTTAAAATATTGGAAATTGTTTTATTAATCAATTATTAATTGAAAATAATTCCAAATTAATTACTTGATTAAATTTCATGTCATTTTTATTTAAAATTGGATTTTGTCTTATTTCATGGCTTTTAATTATATTTTCATTTTGATTAAATATTTAATTAATTAAAATGTTGAAAATTATATTATTGGCCAATTAATTAATCAAAATAATTTTGGAATAATTATTTGTTTAATTTATATTATTTTTTATTCAAAATTGAGTATTTTGACCAAATTTGTCTTTTATTGACCATGACTGACCTAGGTTGACCCATGTTGACCTATTTTGGTCGAAGGGAGATCAATTTGGACTTTCCTAACCTTGTCAGGGTTTAGGTTAGTCATAATGTCCAAAAAGTTTGTAACTTGGGGTTTAATTTGGTTATGTTGACAAATTTTAGGGTTTAAGTTAGCCCAATGGTTAATGTGATGACCTCTGGGTTAAATTTTGATCAGAATGATCAATATCAAATTGATTATGTCAATGTCTGTCTTTGAGGTTAATTTTGTAGTCAAGAAGATTTTGTCAAGGTTTTACCCTAGGTCTTAGGGTTTATTGTTTTTAGGAGGTAAATGTAGGGAGACTCCTTTCTCAAGATGTTTGGTGAATGATTCTCACAAAAGGTGAGGTCAACAACCTCCTAAACTTAATTTAAAGATGCTTCATAATCATTTAAAGTATGTCTTTTTGGGTGATTCCTCAACTTTGCCAGTTATAATTTCCTCTCAATTAACTGAAAAAGAAGAAAAGAGTTTGCTTGAAATTTTGAAGAAAATAAGAAAGCCTTTGGATGGACAATAACTGATATTAAAGGAACTAGTCCTTCAATTTGTATGCATAAAATCGTTATGGAGGATTACTGCAAACCTCGGGCTAATCCTCAAAGGAGATTAAATCCTATCATGAAAGAAGTTGTTAAGAAAGAAATTTTAAAGTGGTTGGATGCTAGAATTATCTGCCTTATTTCAGATAGTGCATGGGTTAGTCCTACTCACTGTGTTCCTAAGAAAGGAGGAGTTACTGTGACTGTTAATGAAAATAATGAAATGATATCAGTAAGATAAGTTACAGGATGGCGAATATGTATTGATTATAGAAAATTAAACCCTGGCCACCAGGAAAGATCATTTTCCACTTCCTTTTCTAAATCAGATAATGGATAGACTGACTAGGCATAAATACTTTTATTTTCTGGATGGATATACTGGTTACCACCAAATTTAAATTGCTCCTGAAGATTAAGAGAAGACAACATTTACCTGTCCTTATGGTACATTTACTTTTAAAAGAACGCCCTTTGGTTTATGTAATGCCCCAGCTACATTTCAGAGATGTATGATGGCAATTTCATGTGATTTAATAGAAAAAGGAATTGAAGTTTTTATGGATGACTTTTCAGTGTTTGAAATTTTATTTAAATCATGTTTAGAACATCTATTAAAAGTTCTGAAACACTATGAAGAAACTAATTTGGTCCTTAACTGGGAGAAATGCCAATTTATGGTAGCAGGAGGAATTATTTTGGGACATCATGAATCAGAAAATGGTATGGAAGTAGATCCTACAAAAATTTAAGTGATCTCTAATTCACCTTGCCCAACTAATGTAAGGAGAATTAGAAGTTTTCTGGGACATGCTGGATTTTAGAGGCATATTAAAGAATTTTTACAAATTTTGAAGCCTTTATGTCGTTTACTGGACAAAGATGTAATTTTTATTTTTAATGATGATTGCCTAAAAGCTTTTGAAACTTTAAAAGAAAACTTAATCACTGCACCTGTTATAGTTTCATCTAATCGAGAAAAACCTTTTGAATTAATATGTGATGCTAGTGATTATGCTATTGAAGCCGTTTTAGGTCAGAAATATGATAACATTTTCAAAGTGATTTACTATGCTAATAAAACTCTTAATGAAGCTCAAATTAATTATACCACTACTGAGAAAGATTTATTAACTATAGTATTTGCCTTTAATAAATTCAGATTATATTTAATTGGAACTAAATGTGTGGTGCATACTAATCATTCTGCTATTAAGTATTTAATGAAAAAGAAGGATGCAAAACAAAGATTGATTAGATGGATACTTTTTTTGCAAGAATTTGATTTCAATATAGTAGATATTAAGGGTGCTGATAATTAAATTGTTGATCATCTATCTAGGCTTAAAACTAAAAAATCTCTCTGTGATGCTGAAGAAATTAATGAAAATTTTCCTGATGAAAAATTGTTCGCAGTTAATGAGTGGTGTGTTCCCTGGTATACCGACATTGTAAACTTTATTGTCAGTGATATTTTATTCTATGATTTGACATACCAGGAGAGGAAGAAATTTATATCTGAAGCTAAGAATTATTTTTGGGATGACCCGTTTTTATATAAATAAGGAAAGGATTTGATCATTCGAAGATGTGTGCCTTTAGAAGAAACTTATGAAATTATTCAAAAATGTCATAATTCTGATTATGGGGGACATTTTGGAGTTGATAAAACTACATATAAAATCTTACAATCTGAATTTTATTGGCCTACAATTTTTAAGGATGTTAATGCTTATATTAAAAATTATGATAGATGTCAACGTGTAGGCAATATTTCTAGAAGAAATGAGATGCCCCTCAATTATATATTGGAATTTGAAATATTTGACGTTTGGGGATTAGATTTCATGGGACCATTTATACCATCTTTCAGAAATACATACATTTTGATAGCAGTAAACTATGTATCTAAATGGATAAAAGTTGTTGCTTTACCTCGATGTGATGCTTTGTAAAGTTTTTAGAAAGAATATATTTTACAGATTTGGAATACCAAAAGTAATCATAACTGATGGGGAAAGTTATTTTAAGAATGCGATTATGGAAATTTTAGTAAAGAAATATCTTATTAACCATCGCATTGCTACTGCTTATCATCTGCAGACAAGTGGTTTGGTTGAATTATCCAATCGTGAAATTAAAAGAATATTGGAAAAGACTGTTAATCCAAACAGAAAGGGTTGGTCAATCAAATTGGATTATGCTTTGTGGGCCTATAGGACTGCTTACAAAACTCCTATAGGAATGTCCCCATATAGGCTAATTTTTGGAAAAGCTTGTCATTTACCAGTTGAACTTGAGCATAAAGCATGTTAGGCTATTAAAGAGTTCAATTTTAATTTAAAAGATGCTGGAGAAAAGAGATTAATGCAATTAAATGAGCTTGAAGAGATGAGGAATGAATCTTATGAAAATGCTAATATTTATAAAGAAAAGATGAAGTTATGGCATGATTGAAAGATTCTTACTAAAAATCTTGAGCGAGGGCAAAACTTTTTGTTGTATAATGCTAGATTAAGAATTTTTGCTGGAAAACTTAAGTCTAGATGGATGGACCCATTTAATTGTGATGAAAGTTCATTCATATGGAGTTGTGGATATTTAAGATCCTAATACTAGAAAAATATTTAAAGTGAATGGTCATAAACTTAAACCATACTTTTCAGTCAGACAATCTAAAATTGATGATAATCTGATGTTGGGTCACTCAGAATAAGCTCTGGGTATGTCATGCCGATGACGTTAAACCAAGCACTTTGTGGGAGGCAACCCATATTTATCGGTATGCTTTGTTTTATGTTTGCTTTGCGTCCTTTTATTTGGTTTGTTTTGAGAAATGTGGTAGCATTTTAGAGTTTTTTATGTTAGAGTGGTGTTTATTTGACCTTATTTAATGACTTAAAAGTCAGAATGATGATTTTGATCTTGACAAAACTGTGCAAAAATGTGCACTAGCGGCTATACGCCGCTGGTTATCGCATAGGTGCTACAGTTATAAAAAAATGTGAACAATGAGGTTCTAGAAGCCAAAATTGTGGGTGAGTAGTTTTTGGAGTTATTAAGGAGTTTTAACATGTCTAGGATCGATTTTGTGCCTTCCCAAGTTTATAAAAAGGCCCTGAATTTGTGAGATATTTGCCCGAGTTCTTATTTTAATTCCCGAGTCTTCTGAAAGAGTATTTTGAGTGCAAAAATGTCTTCTAGGGAGAGCGAAGTTAAGAAGAAAGTGCAAGCTAATAAGAAGAAGTTTATTTGTGATAGTACGCAAGAGTTATATAATGGATTTTTGGCTGTGAGTATCCAAGGAATAACAGAAAGAATTACGAAGACTGAGGCTGATGTGAAGTCTATTGATGCAAAGGAAAATTAAATTAATGCTCATTTAGCTCACATTGGATGGCAACTCAAAATGCAATTCAGTCATACAATTCATGTGGAAGAAGCAAATAGAGCGATGCTTCTGAAGAACAAATGGATAGAAGAAGAAGATATAAGAGCTTTCCATCATCACCTGTTTTATCAGTTACATTCCAGATGGTTCAAATGGAACTGCTGATGGTTCTGGATATATTCCACCTAATGGAGATTAGATTAAATTACATGTGAACTTGTGGTTTGATGATGTGTGTTTAATGTTTTAAGTGTGTTATTTTAGTTAAAGTTTGTGTTTGTTACACTTTACTTGTGTTTGCTACATCTTAATGATGTAAGTTTGTGTTAAATTACATATGTATGAACTTATGTATTGTGGAATTTCATCCAAAGTGTTTTGGATAGAAATTGTAGTTTGTATTAAGTGTGTTTTAATATTTAATGAAATATAAGTTTGTGTTTGTGTGAAATTTGTGTGGAATCATTGGAGATTAAAGAGTACTTTTGGAGTATTATAAGATTTTATGGGGAGAAATAATTATTTGAAATGTTTAAAGGTGATTAACTTGGATTTTTTATGAAATTAACTTAATTGTAAAAATTTGGACACTGGCGCCTAAGTGCCAGAATTCGTGGCTAAGTGTCGTATGCCTAGCGCATAGGCATCGGTTCCTGAAAATCGATTTTCGACAATTAAAAACTGAAATTTGCCATTTTTAACGTCCTCATCACCTTCAACCTCTCGGTTTCACGAAATAGAAGCCTATGACATCAACATTTGGATCATTTTAGAGCCGACTTCCTTGAAATTTGTTGGATTTGAGTTCCTTAAGGTATGATCACTAATCCTAAGTAAATTTTTTTTATTTTCACAATTTATTTTGAGTACATTATGGAAAAATCTAAAAAACACTATTCATGGTGAAAATTTGAGAAAAGCATGAGAAATTGCTTGGATTTAGTGGAGTTTGCCTTTGGAAGTTAAATTAGCAAGTTTAGTTTAAATTTGAAATTTATGGTGAATTTTTTGTGATTTTTTTAGAGATGGCTCCAAAATCAAAACGCTCGAAAGGAAAAGAAAATTTTGATTCCGACAAATTTGTCAGTTCTAAAGCTGATAATTGTTACGTCATTGTACTCGCATCACCAACATTGATTCCAGAATGAGTTTTTAGTAAGCCCGGAGGAGAAATTGAGGAGATGATTATGAAAAGGAATCGGGAAAGATACTGTTGCTTCTTCGCTGTTGCAGTTGTTTTTGTGGTGAGATAGTTCTATGCTAACTTGCCAGCAGTAGAAGACAATTTGGTGATGGTTAGGGGGCAAAAAGTGGATTTCTCATGTGCAGTAATTAATACTTTTTACCGATTACTTCCTGTAATGTTTTATTTTTATGAGAATTATCATCCTTCTGAGAGAGAGTTAGATGAGATTATGGCCTTTCTTACTGATTGAAGAGGTTTATGGAAGATAACAAATGATAGAGGAGAGAATTTTTTAGCCTCTAAATTGAATGCCACCTCAAAGCCATGGCATTAATTTATCTCATCTAAGCTTTTGCCTTCAAGTCATGTCAGTGAAGTTACAAGAAGAGAGCTGTTCTGAATCATTGTATTCAGCAGGGAAAGCCTTTAGATATTGGGGCTATTATTTTTTATTATATTCTGAACTGTGTCAAAGCTGCTACTACTGCAGGTATGGGATTTCCATCTCTGATTTATTCACTTTGTGAGCAGTTTGGTGTTAAGTCTGAAACATGGGAAGAAGTCTTTCAGCCACTTAGACCTATTACCAGTGTAAATGTGAACACTTACACTGTACATTCAATATTTGGCTGGAAAGGATGATCTTTTAGAGCTTCTAGTGCTTCTGCTTCTGCTGCGTCTACATCTCGTGCTTCTACTGCACATGCATCATCTTCAAGAGATTCACAAACTGGATTATTACAGAAAATTTTGAAGAAGGTGAGTCTTACCAGAGAGCATGTTAGAGATATGGATGGAAAGATTGAAAATATTGAAAGGTATATTGTAAAACACGATGAATATGAGGAGAATTATCAGCAGTACATAGATAGACTGATTAGAGGAGATCACAGTGCTGAGATGCCCCCTCATCCTTTTCATATACTTTATGTGCCATCCAGAGACTGGAATGAGGATGATGATTAGGATTGTTGTGTTGAGTTTGTGATGTTGTGTTGTGATTTTCTTATGTATTGTGATGTTTTATTTCGATGTTCTTATATGTGATGTGAAGTATTTTGATATGGACTTTGAAGTTGTGTAGGCTATAGTTGGACTATTTTTATTATGCACATTCAATTGTTTTATGATGTAATATGTGATGTGTATGTGGTATTAAATGTTTTTATGTGTTTATAGTGTTTAAGTTTTTAGTAGTGTCTAATTTAATTCCTATAAATATTAGAAAAATTTAGAACACTATTAAAAACCACTATTTATATAGCATGTTTCAACTTTTCAAAACTTGTTACCATTTATTTTCTAGTATGTTGTGATTTGTGTTGGTGTGTTTGCTTTGAAAACCTTAACTATTGTTGAAGTCCTTTGAAATTTTGAAATTTCTATTTTATGAAAAACTGAATTTGATTTCTTTTTACTCCTTGTTTTTAAATTGTTATACTTACATATTTAGAATATTAAAATTCTTGCAAGCATGTTATTCTAGTTTTTAATTCTTACCCATGTATCATTTTTATGCTTAAATGTTTTATCCTAATTAAAAATTAAAGTTTGGGTGGAATTTAAAAACAAAGTTTTAAAAACTAAAATTTTATTTATTCTGAAGAAAACTTAAATAAAATTTGATTTTTGATTGAAAATAATTATGTATATGAAGTTATATTAGGGAATCAAAATTTTGAATATATAAATGAGTAAGAGAATTCAGTTAAAATTTATAGTAATGATGAAAAATTTTCTTAGTAAAGAAATGTTAAATATAGTTAAACTATCTTTAGTAAGAAGTGTTGTATTTTTGGATAAATAAAAGATTTGATTTTTATTTTTCAAAGCTTCAATTTTTTTTCTTGTGAAATAATTTTCAACGCTATTATTATGATTTTTAAGTGAAAGATATCTATCAGACATTTTTTTTTAAATGAAAGGGTGGAATTCAAAATCATTGAAAGCCTATCCAGATACAGTAATCCTTGCCTTAGAAAAAAAAAAGAAGAAAAAGAAAAACAAAAAGAAAAAAAAAAGATGAGAAAGAAAATGTGAGAAAAATATTATGTAAAAAGGAAGGAGAAGCTTGATGATTTAAGTGCCTAATCAAAAATTGGTTCCATACAGAAAGTTTAAAATATAAGTTTTGAGAAAATCTAAAGTTTAAGGTTATAATATAGTAATTAAAATTATTTCCAAATGAAAATTTTTAAGTGAGGAAAATGAAATGTTTGAATCCTATATTTTGAAAAATCTACAAGTATTTATGAATTAGATAAGAACTAATATTTTTCATTATCCTTTACTTAAGAATCTTCTAAACTTTAAGTTGGTCTCATTTACTAAATTTTTTTCTAAATTGGACTATTTCATTTCTAGTACAAAATAGAAACTCATTTACATAATTTGCATGTTAAGATTTTCTATGTGAATAAGTGTCATTTGAGCACAAGTAACATTTTAAGTTTGGGGGATTTTGATATACCTAAAATATATAATGTTTTTAAATGCATTTTTATACCTATTTTTTATGATATTGCTCTTTAATGGAAGCTATTTTTGTGTTTTTCTTGCAGGTATGATTAAAATGAGTGACTATGATGAAAGGAGCAAAAAAGGATCAAATTTGGAACAAAAATTGAAAGGTGTGATAAATTGGCCTCTAGTGCCTAAGCACTGGACCATTGGCGCATAGCCGCCACATTTAAAGTGATGAATTTTATTTGATTTTAGTGCAAATTTGAAGGGGTTTTTGAAGCATCCTTTGATTTAAACTTCACTTACTTCCCCTCAGCGCCAAAACTCATTTAAAATTTGAATTGATAGATGCATTCTTGATGGATACATTGAATCTGGACACATTTTGGAGAGACATCAAGGAACCTTTTGGAAAATTTTAAAAAGAAGACTTGAAGATCAGAAAAGGGTTGTTGTTGGAGGGTGTGATTAGAGTTAAGAGTCAAGTTTATGTTAGAGAGTTATTGAGAGCATACCTTTCCACTTCATCCACTTTTTATTATTAATTGTATCTAGTATTTTTTTAGAGTAGAATAGAGATTTGGAGTCAACAGAGTTGAGCAAAAACCTCTATTGTGTCTTGTAAGGGGAAAGCAAAGTTTTAAAGGAACATCAAAAGTCTTGTGGAGAGGATTTTCAGATAAGTGCTTAACTTTGTTTTACATTTGGTTTTAAAGTAAAACTTGTTGTGTTTTCACTATGATTTCTACTTTCAAATCAAGTTGTGATTGTTTTCTCCATGGATTCTGAGTAGTTTTCTTTATCTTTTTTTTCAATGATGAAGTGATTAAATTATGGAAGGAAGTTGTGTGACGTATAGGATTTCAATGTTGGAAGAAGTTGTGATGTTTCACTACCTTGCACTTCATTTACTTCTTGATTTGGCCAATTAAGATGTTAAATTTTTTTGGGAGATTATGTAAGATCCATTGCGGTATTGTCTCAATCAATAATTGGAAAGAATCACATGCAATTGTATGGATGAGAATTGTAGTCGATATAGTTGGGTGTAAATAATAAAGAAGATATGCTCATAATGGGGAGTAAAATTAGAGGACATTAGAGTGACAGGCTAAAGCCCTCTAATTTGGTTTGATGTGAAAATTTTTGTTATGAGATGTTAGCCCCCAGGTGGAGGGAATCGAAAGAACTCTAGAGTGAGAGCTAGTCTCTTCCCTGCCTAACCCATCTAGAAGATTTCAAAACATCAAATTAACTAATGTTCTTTATAGAACCAAGAAAGGGTAAAGAATATAATTGCTTTTATTTGGCACAACAAATTTTAGATACTTCCACAACAAAATTCCATAATTATTACTGATTCATTAAAATAGGAAAAAAATATTTTATTCTCATTTGCTTTCATACTATTTTAAAGTTGTGTTAACTTTAATTGTTTGATTTACTTTTTATTCAGAAAATACCAAAAAAAAATTTGAAAAACTTTATATCTTAAAACATACTTTACAAGATCATTTTTAAAAGTAAAAAGTTATTTTTCTTATTTCTTTAATATTTTAGACATTTTTTTGTGGGTTTGATATCTCGGGGCTTCATATACCTAAAATATATAGTGTTTTTAAGCACATCTTTATACCTATTTTTGATGATATTGCACTTTAATGGAAGGTAGTTTTGTATTTTCTTGCAGGTATGATTAAAATGAGTGATTATGATGAAATGAGCAATAAAGGATCAAATTTGGAGCAAAAATTGAAAGATGGAAAAAATTGGCCCTTGGAGCCTACGCGCCAACTGGCTGGTGTATAGGTGCCACATTTAAAGTGAGAAATTTATTTGATTTTGGCGCAAAAATTGAAGGGGTTTTTTAAGTATCCTTTGGTTAAAATTTTACTAAATTCCCATCAGCGCCAAAACTCATTTAAAGTTTGAACGGACGGATGCATTCTTGATGGATAAATTGAATCAGGACATATTTTGAAGAGACACCAAGGCACCTTTTTGAAAATTTTAAAAAGAAGACTTGAAGATCAGAAAAAGGTTTATTGTTGGAGGATGTGATTAGTGTTAAGAGTCAAGTTTATGTTAGTGAGTTATTGAGAGTACACATTTCCACTTCACCACTTTTATTATCAATTGTATCTATTTTTTATTAAAAGTAGCATAGAGATTTGGAGCCAATAGAGTTGGACGCCAACCTCTATTGTGTTTTGTAAGAGGAAAGCAAAGTTTCAAAGGAACTTCAAGAGTCTTGTGGAGAGGATTTTCAGAAAATTGTTTATCTTTGTTTCACATTTGGATTTTAAGTAAAGCTTGTTGTGTTTTCACTATGATTTCTACTTTTAAATCATGTTGTGATTATGTTTTCTCCATGGATTCTGAGTAGTTTTATTTATCTTTTTCCTTTTAAATGATGAAGTAATTAAATTATGGAAGGAAGTTATGTGAATTATAGGATTTAAATGTTAGAAGAAGTTGTGATGATTCACTACCTTGCACTTCATTTACTTCTTGATTTGACCAATTAAGATGTTAAAGTTTGTTGGGAGATTATGTAAGATCCATTGTGGTATTGTCTCAATCAACAATTGGAAAGAATCACATGTCATTATTTGGATGAGAATTGTAGTCCATATGATTGGGTGCAAATAAATAAGAAGATATGCTTATAATGAGGAGTAAAATTAGAGGACTTTAGCGTGACAGACTAAAGCCCCCTAATTTCGTTTGATGTGAAAAATTTTGTTATGAGATGGTAACCCTCAAGTGGAGGGAATCAAGGGAACTCTAGAGTGAGAGCTAGTATCTTTCCTACCTAACCCATCTACATAATTTCAAATCATCAAATTAACCAATGTTCTTTAAAGAATCAAGGGTAAAAAAAATAATTGCTTCTATTTGACACAACACATTTTAGATACTTCCACAATGAAATTCCATAATTATTACTGATTCATTGAAAGATGAAAAATATATTTTATTCTCATTTGCTTTCATACTATTTTATAGTTGTGTTAATTTTAGTTGTTTGCTTTACTTTTTATTCAGAAAATATCAAAAATAAATTTGAAAAACTTTATATCTTAAAACGTACTTTACAAAATCATTTTAAAAGGTAAAAAGTTATTTTTCTTATTTCTTTAAATTTTTAGACATTTCCCTCTGGGTTCGATATCTTAGGGCTTAATTAAAAAGTCTTATATTACTTGATAAACAATATGTATACTTGCGTAGTATCCCATTTTATAAATAATTAAAATATATCTCTTATTTCCTTCATAATCAAGTTTTTGGCATCGTTGCAAGGGGAAGAGATAATATAATTGGACAGAAATATAAGTGAAAATCGTAAGCATAAATATTCAGGGATCATGTTTTTGGCGCCGTTGCCGGGGAAATTATTTAAAATTTCATTAAAAGAAAATTCAAGAAAAATTAACTTTTTACTTATCATTTTTTTAGTGTGTTTTATTTTATTTTGCTAATTTTGTATGTGAAGTTCAGGTTCTGAAGGAATTGTGCCTTACGATTCTGAATTAGAGAGAACTATAAGAAAAATTAAAAAAATAAAAAATTTAGACAAAGATAAAATATTCAAGAAATGGCAAATCAAGATCATTAAAATGTTGAAATCTATCAAGAATTTAGACCTTTAAGAGATTATGCTAACCCTAAGTGGATGAATTTCATGGTAATATTCAACACTCTGTTATAGCTACTAATTCAATTGAACTAAAACCTACTTTTATCGACATGGTATCTAATAATAAGTTTGGGGGATCACCAACTGAAGATCCTAATTTACAACTTGCTAATTTTCTAAAATTGTGCGCTACTTTTAAATACGATGGTGTTTTGGATGATACTATTAGACTTAGACCTTTTCTTTTTTCACTAAGGGATAAAGGTAAGATTTGGTTAAATGCATTAACACCTGGATCTATCAGAACTTGGGTTGATTTAGCACAAAAATTCCTTGCTAAATATTTTCCAACATCGAAGACTGCGAAGCTTAGAAATGATATAACATCTTTTTTTCTGTTTGAAGGGGATTCTATATATAAAGCATGGGAACGTTTTAAAGATCTCTTAAGAAAGTATCCACATCATTCAATACCGGACTGGTTAATAATTTAGACCATTTATAATTGATTAGTTGGATCTCCTAGATCTATTATCGATGCCGATGTTGGTGGTTCATTGATATATAAATAGTTTGCTGATGCTTACGTTTTAATTGAAGAAATGGCTACTAATAATTTTTAATGGCCTTCTAAAAGGTTAAATCCTAAACAGGTAGCCAACATTCATGAAAATGATGCTTTTGTGAAGCTAGCAAATCAAGTTGTTGTAATTTTAAGGAAGATTGACCAATTTAGGGCCAACTTCCATGATTAAAGAAAATTCATTAGGCCAAATGGTTGATTCTCAAACTTCACCAGAAACTTTGAATGCTATAATTAAGCCTAATAACCCATATTCCAATTATTATAATCCAAGTTGAAAAAATCATCCAAACTTTAACTGGAATGCCAATAATCAGGGTTGTAATAATCAATAATGGGGGGACAACCAAGTAATCCCATTGAGAAACTGGAACAACCAAGGGAATAATAACTATAGACCAACCTATCCTCTAGGTTTTAACAATTCTTCACAATTTAAGGAGAAGAAGTTGTCTATTGAAAAAGTGGTGTTATAAATGGGAAATCAATTACAAAGTCAATGAGCTACAATCAGAAATATTGAGAATCAATTGGGACAGATTGCCAATTCATTATGTAATGATCCCCAAGGAATGCTTCCTTGTAATACAGAAGTAAATCCAAGAGACAAGACTAAAGAGCAAGTACAAGCTATTCAGTTGAGAAGTGGAAGAGAGTTGGAAGGTAGAGTTCAAAAAGAGACTGAAGTAGAGAAAGAAGAAATTGAAAAACCAAAAGAGGACGCTCCGAAAGGTTTGGAAAAACCAATTTCTCCACTTAAAGTTGATTTAGAAAGGCCACCACCTCCATTTCCTCAGAGACTTCGAAACATAAATTGGATAAGCAATTTTCAAATTTCTTGGAGATATTTAAGAAGCTTACAATCAACATTCCATTTGCTAAAGCCTTAGAACAAATGCCAAGCTATGTAAAATTTATGAATGATATTCTCAACAAAAAGAGGAAGTTTAAAGATAATGATATTGTTGCCCTTAGTAAAGAGTGTAGTGCAATAATTCAGAAAAAGCTTCTTGAAAAGCTTAAAGATCCTGGATGTTTCATAATTCCATGTACAATTGGAGACAGATTTTATGGAAAAGCTTTATGTGATTTAGGTGCAAGAATTAACCTTATGTCTGTCGGCTGCTGAAATGCGTCTTTGGGATTTAATTTAATGTATAAGTGTATCAATTTTTGAAAATAAAACTTTAAATTTTAAAATATGAGAATGGACAAATCTCATTCGTTTAGCAGTTTGAATGAACGAGCATCATATCGCAAGTAATGCATCTATCCCGAAGAATAGACACCCTACTTGACGATATCCCTCGATCAAATAAACTACAGAATTCTTGACATCCGTTCTGGTTTGCGAACCTTTATGTGGACCGACAAATTCCCCTATTTAATACGAAAAGAATTAAATAGGGTTTATATTACCTGGGTTCATAAATCTCCCTATAGAGGTAAGCCCCTATAGTCAATTACCCCTCAAATGATCAAAGTCACCTAAGAGAACTCTCGATTTAGATCAGGGGTTTCTACCTTCATGAAATCAAAAGGTAGAGTTTTCAACAAAGTGTGGTAGTAGAAAATCCAATAGATGAAAGGCGCAATGTGGAACAGTTATTTTCGGAGTCAGAGAAAAGAAAGGTAGGGGATGTCACAGATCTCGAGGAGAACCTCGATGACATCCCAGACTATCCTAATGTTGGACTATAAATTTTAGAAATGAATTTATTTAAGTTTCAATCCTGCCAATTAATTATAGGAATTACATTTACATAATTACCTGATTATGCAAATGACCTGAAAGATAGGAGAATTTACATCGTATCAGAAGACGATCTCGGAATCCTAAGCGAGTTAGGGCTTATATTGCACCGCAAGGCTGTGCAAAGGCCTAAAAGAATTGGTGATGATTTATGTCGCACTAGGCGGACTACCTCGAAGTCCTATGGCTTGTTATTTAGACTAAGGAATAGTTTTGCTGATGTCGACACAGGTTTTGCTGTTGAAGATGGTCGTGCTGCCCTTGAAGTCGTGCTTCATGCTCCACGTCGTTGCAGAGGTTTAGTTTTAGAAAATGATAATCAAGAGATGAGAGAAGTGTTTTGGTTTATAAAAGTCTTAAAATCCAAATATTTTAATGTTTTAATTAAAACAAATCTTAAAGTTGATTAAACAGAACCGATTAAGATCCCACGATTCCGTCATCCCGGCACCGTTATTTTCATCGGATTCACTTAGTCCAGATGAATTTGCTAAACTCAACTGAATGAGTTCCACACTTTCATTTAGACTGTGGGAAATCCCGTTAGCAACACGTGGGTTACATCATCCGAGGTATTCCCGATCATCCAACGAGACGTTTTAATTTAGTTGCAGTTGTAATTTTATTGTTCTGTTTGTGATTAAATTTTGAGTTGTTTTATCTTTTGAATGTTGTGGCGGTGAATTTTATCTTGTGTCGATTTTATTTTAGTTTTGGGTTTCAGTTTTGTGACTATCTTAAAGGTTTTCAGTTTTCATGCACGGTGACATTCTTGTTTAACATACAAGAGAAGTAACGTACAGTACAGGTAAGTAAATTGCATTAAAATAAAAATGTACCTGGTGGGTTTTCAAGTTCCACCACCTGAAACTTTAGTATTGCATTGCATGTATGTATTTATAATTTTGCAGAAGTTAAAGCATGCCAGAAAACAGGAAGAAGTAGGACTAACAAGCAGTAACTACTCAATCCTATGATGTCTATGTTAAGATCCTGGTTGTCTACCAAGTCTTATGATTTCTATGTGAATTTCTATGTTGTGTTTCAAAGAACTTTGTTAATTTAATTGAGGATGGTTTCGTTAAGTAGACATATTAAGTTTAATAGATCTCTAAGGTATTCAAAAGGTCAGAGAAGGATGCAGGTCCACGCTTCCCTCTCACAGCCTGGTGAAAAGTTTCGGGCTCATTTAAACTTATTATGTTGCTTAACAACTCATCCTACCTATACCCTTATGCTTAATGAACACAGTTGTTCGGGGCAGGTTGGGGCAGATGGGTTTAAGTGTGGTTTGGATTTGGATTGGTGGCAATTGGTAGTTTGATTTGGACTTATGGGAGTGCAGTGAAGAGTTTGTGATTTTATTTGTGGAAGATTTGATTGAGTTTGTGTTACTCCATGCATTCACTAAGCATGAGGGTATTCTTATTATGATTTCTACACCAAGTTGTGATTTCCTAGGGGTCTTTATAAAGGGAAAAATAAGCCATGCCTCAGGAGGCTTATCCTAGGTTTGATTGTTATCGTGCTGGTATTGTATTGTGGTCGGAATTGTTGTTGTATGTTGTGATTGTTGTGTTGTGTGTAATTGTTATGTTATTTATATGTTTTTATTGTTATTTATTATTTTATTATGTGTTATCATTTTATGTTATTATTGTTATTTATTATTTATGTATTTTGCTATTTTTATTATGTGTTATTTAAAATTATTATCTTTTATTTGTAATTAAAATTATTATCATCTTTATTATTTATTTTATTTATTATCTTATTTAATTCATTGTGATTTATTTACTTTATTTGATTGTTACTTATTTCTTTTATTTATTTGATTGATCATCATTTACTTTACTTAATTAGTTGTTTATTTATTTACCGTTATTTCTTTATGATTGCTTAATATTTATTTATTATTATTTTTGTTATTATTTATTTAATTCAATTTAATTAATTTAATTTAATTTAGTTTATTATTATTTATTTAATTTAATTTAATTTAACTTAATTTATTTTATTTTATTTTAATTTATCATTTATTTATTTAATTTAATTTATTATTTAATTTATTTAAATTATTTAATTTATTTAATTTATTTAATATTACTATTCATTTACATTGTTGTTTAATTTAATACAATTTAATTTATTTAATTTATTTAATTTAATTTAACTTAATTTAATATTTATTTATATAATTGTTTTCGGTTTATTTAATTAATTTTTATTTTTTTTGGTTTTATTTAGTTTTAACTATTTAATTTTAATTTAATTTATTATTCATTTATATTATTTAAATTATTTTCATTTTATGTATATATATAATATATATATATATATATATATATATATATATATATATATATATATATATATATATATTTTTTTTTTTTTTTTTTGAGAGAAAAGGAGCCAACATAGGCTCCACTGCATGTTGATTAGTAAATAAAAAGGGGGTTACAAAAGTTGAAGTAGAGGGGTCCCCACTAAACGATAACAAAATACATTTTGAAGCCACATGGGGATCCCCGATCACAAAACAGAATCGGCTTAAAATAAAAACAACTCTATTAGATACAAGGAAATCTATAAATTACTTGAAACTAACCCTCACGATAAGGAGATCATGAGAACCTTCGACCACGGATAGTGTGCCCGGTGGGATAACAAAGAAACATGAGACCTCATGGAGCAAATATAGCCACCAAAAGAACCCGATGAGCAACGGCCCCAACAACCAAAACCATCACGATCCAATCTTGTTATAACAAAGAGTGGCCATTGTCAATCCTTAAGTGGGGAACGGATAAGAGATCACCGGCCTCCGAGCATTACGAGATGAGCGGGGGAATAGTTGAGAGGGTCGCTCCAGTGGAAAGGGATCCGGTTCTTGCGAAGCCGGTCAGTAGGCTTATTTCCCTCTACGAAAATAAAAGTGAAGGTGGCCTTTAGTTGACTAGTGAGGGAAAGAATTTTTTGGATCCAAAGTGAGTGGGTCCAAGTGGTTAAAGTTCCATTATCAATCAAATTAATCATCTCACGAGAATCCCCCTCGATGATTAGATTCCTCCAATTGAAGATCAAAGCTAATTTCGAGCCCGGTGGCGGCTATAAGTTTGGTTTCAAGAGCATCGACGAGCGAGTAATGGGGGCATGGAAGATCGGCGGGCGAGCCCCCTTGTGGTTCCTGAAGAGACCACCCACACTGCCGACATCGGTGGTGTAGCGATCATCGGTGTTTGCTTTAACATAGTTGCTTCGGGTGGAGGAGACCGAGTGACGGTGAGAATTTTAGGGAGTCTGGTTGTTCGAGGGTTGGCTAGCTTTAAAAATATTTGGAAACTTCTTGTGGCTAATAAGTTTATGGAGATAAGATATGCGGTTTACGGCAACGATACTATCTCCGAGTGGCGGCTCCTCGAAAGATAGCCTTGTTTCTTGCCATCCGAATGAACCATGCAATGAGTAGGGGTAAAGCTCCGGTTCCCTGCTGATGCCATTCGATCCAGCGAGTGAGAAGATGATGCCGGTGCAAATGGAGGGTATTCGATTTAAATTGAGGGATTAGGCGAGTCCGGACCTCCTTAGAAAACTTGCATTCAAAGAAAAGATGATTGATAGTTTCTTCCTCCATATGACACAAACTACAGCAAGAAGGGCCCCTAAGTCCCTTTAACTTAAGGATGTTGTCGGTGGGGAGAAGATTTTGAAAAGTCTCCGGCTAAAGAGGTTCATAGGGGGAGAGGTACTTGTTCCGGATCGGATCACTCCAAGGAATAGCTTCCCAGCGATAGAGTTGAGTGTAAATAGCCTTTGAGAAGCTTTGGTTGTGAAGGGCCTTCCTAACGGAGAATCCAGATTGGATCCGTTGAAAGGAATAGTGGCAACTTTCGGGCGGAAGGAGCTTCCGGGATGTTGTGGAGAAATGGCAAGGACCAGTTGTCCCCATTCCGGCGAATCAGCGAACTTTCGGATTAAGGTTGGTGGGTGGAGTGAGAGGTTGTAGCCAATCCGGAGGGCACCGATGATCGAAGCCAAAAGCGAGATTTCCACGACCCGGGTTCCAAAGTGCTGCTTGTTCGACCGGGGTTACGTTCTTTATAAGAGCTCTCCGAAGTTTGGAGTCACCGGTCTTGGAGGGGACTCGGGAAGGGTGAGTGTGTACTGCAATACTTTCCAAGAAGGTAGTGTGCCCATGAAAGAGTCTTGAGTTCGAATTTGATCCACAGTAGGCAAAGATTAACGGTGATAATCTGCTGGATCCCTTTGAAGCCCGGACCACTGCCCAGGTTGGGTTTGGCCATCCTTTGCTAAGAAGCCTGAGTGAGTTTGATTTTCGTTCCCTGCCCAGAGAAAATGGTTAAATGTTCTTTCAAGCGGTTCCGAGTACTCTTTTTCATAGTGGTCACTGCATAACATAGGAGGGTAGAGTGGTTAGGATGCTCTTAAGCAATGTCGATCTTCCACCATTTGAAAGATAGATGTGAGTCCAGTTAGAAAGGTAAGTGCTGATCTTATGCTTGGATTTCATCGAAAGTGGGTCCGTTTGACTCTTCCTATATTAAGTTGTACTCCCAGAATGCTTGATAGGTAGGCTGTGTACTAGAAAAGCGAGTGTAGGTGAGAATCCAATTTTTTATTTCAGGTGAGATCTTCCGGGGAAAAAGAATCGACATTTAGAAGGGTTGAAAATGAGTCACGATTCTTGTTGAAATTGTTGGATGCACTTGAAGGTGTGTTTAACGGCTCCCTTGGAGGCATTAGAAAAAATTATCACATCATCGGCATATATGAGGTGGGAAACCATTATGTTAGATTTATGGTGATATCCGGTATGCTTGTGAGTGGTTTGGAGCTTATTCGGCATATGGGAAAAGTAATCCATAGCTAGAATAAATAGGGTTGGGGATAGGGGGTCCCCTTGTTTAAGCCCCTGGTTGCGGTGAAAGTGTTCCGGCTAGTGCCATTTATGAGGATAGAGTGGGAATTGTTTCTAAGCCATCTTTGAACCATGCGACGAGAAAACTTCGAGAAAAGCCCCTAGGCGAGAGAACCTCATTGATGAACTCCCAGTGATGGAATCATAGGCTTTTCTAATGTCCAATTTATAAATTAGATTTCCCCCTACATTTTTTATTGAGATCATAGAGCATCTCCTGGGCCAATAACACATTATCCGAAATTGTCCTCCCTTCACAAAAGCGATTGGTTCATACAAATGATTTTCTCGAGATGGGGTTGGAGCCTTGCCACTATAATCTTGCTAATGACCTTGTTTATAACTGATGTGAGGCTTATGGGTCCGAAGTGGTCCCGGTTGAGTGCACGAGTGTGTTCTTAGGGATCGGGACGATAGTGGATGAGTCGAAAAATTGTGGGGGTCCTTCCCAGAAGAAACTAACAATGGTTGCAATAATATCGGGGCGATGACGAGGCAGAGCTTTCTTGTAGAAGTCGGCGGTGAACCCATCCGAGTCCAGCTGATTTAGAGCTATCAATGGAGTTAACAGCCTGCCAAACCTCATGCTCATTGGGGGGGTGTGTAAGTGAAAGAGAGTTGGTGTAATGGTAGTTTCCCTGGAAACATAAAGGGTTAATGAGTTCTCTAATCCTGGAAGGAAAGGAAAGGAGCTTTTGAAAGTAGCTGGTAGCACTTCGCAATAGCTTGATTGTTCCTGAGCAAGTGCCATTCTCATCTCGGATACTGTGAATGGTGTTGCAATGTCTTCGTATTTGATAAAGGAATGGTAGAATTTTGTGTTTACGTCCCCCTCGGTGAATATATGCATAGAAGACTTACGTACGAGAAACTATTCCGAATTTCAATGGAGTTAGAGAGAATTACACGGGCCGCGGTCGGTAGGTGGTCGGGAACAACTCCCATACGAACCTTCCGCTCCAAGTCGAGTACTTCCTTCTCGGCTTCGACAACGGCGGTGTGAACATTTCCAAATTCTCTCCAACTCCACTTCTTAAGCTCTTTACTGATTTTCTGATGGAGGTGTTCTAGCCTAAGCCAGGGATCATTATTGGGAGCACCATTCCAGAGAGACTGGATGAGGGGTAAGAACTGGGGGTGTGAAGACCAGAAATTTAGGAATCTAAAAGGAGAGGCGGTGTGATTTAGGGGAGGGGCGAGAAATTGTTAAAAGGAGAGGTACGTGGTCGGAACGGACAAGGGGAAGGTGAGTGACAACGAGTGTGGAGAAATTGAGAGTGCCAAAGTTCATTGGATAAGAATCTATCCAGTCTCTCCCAAGTGTGGCTCCTTCTCCAGGTGTAAGGAGGGCCTTTGAAGCCCAAATCAAAAAGTCTGGCATTGTGGATATTGTCCCTAAATTGGTTCATTTTGCTTAGGATTGGAGTTCTGCCTCCCAACTTCTCAGCAGCACTAATAATACAATTGAAATCCCCCCCAATAATCCAGGGGAGGGTAATGGAGTGATTGATTTGGTGCAACTGATCCTACGGACTAATTCATCATGCTTGCTCGCATCCGGCATAGATAAAGGTAGCTAGGACATTTTTACCGAGCAAAATTTAAAGAGAGGTGAACAAAGCGAGGGTTATCAATGAGAATGGTCCAACCCGGCTCTCTCCTACACGGAACCCAAATTTTGTTATTGATGTTTGTGTGAAGAGAAAAGCCGGGTAGTTTTTCGAGGATTTTGTTTGAGTGAAGGCTGAGTCATTGGTTCTAGTAAAGCTATACACCAAGGGGTGTGTTTTTTATTGAGGTAAGTGAGTCTTTTAAGAGAGTGTGGACTAGCCACACCTCTAATGTTCCAAGCATAGTAGAGCTGATCATTGGGGGTTAAAGGTGGGGGAGCCTGGATTTGTGAGATCTTGACCTTGTTCTACTTCTTCGAGTGGAGGGGAGTCCTCTCGCACTGGGGCTGAGGGGATAGTCAATTTCTCCGAGTTCGGACTTATTTTTCTTCTTCTTATTTTTTGAGTAAATTACCCATTCTTCTTCCATGGAATCCACTTGCATCGGCAACAACACCGAGCGGTGGGGGGTAGGGGAGGGGGGCCAGGTGTGAATGGAGGAGGTGGGAGATTTTAGGAGGGTGGGGGATGGGTTTGTGGGGGGGGTCAAGGCTGGAAAGGGGGCTAGTTCATGGTTCACCTCAGAAGGCTGAGCTGGGGGGATGGTGGGCACTTCTGGCCTACTCTTGGTCAGAAAGGAGGATTTTCTAGGAGGAGGATGGAGTCTGAAACACCTTTCAGCTGTGTGGCCAAACATTTTACAGTGGGAGCAATAATATGGCTTTTGTTGCATGATTACCTCCCCGCCGATGCCCATCGGCTTTAGATCCCACCCATATTCTCTTAACCTCGGGGAGGGATATATCAACTCTATTTAAATCCTGGCAAATTCAGGTTTTGCCTTGTGGAGTGTAGCTGCATCCGGTCCGAGTGGGGTGCCAGTTGCCCTTCCAATATGGAAAAGGGCAGATCGATTAAAATACCTATATGGCAAATTGGGTAGCTTGAACCAAATGGGGATGATAGGGGTTCTTTGTTGGGATCGAAATCAGGGGTCCATTTTAAGATTTTCATATCCATACCAATGATGGTGACCTGTCGCTTAGCAAATATCTTAGCATAATCTTCATACGAGGTGAGATTAATAAGTAGATGTCTCCCATCTATTAATCCAAGCCTCCATTCTCTCGTTAGATTGAGTGATTCAAAAAAGCTTCTTACCATTTCCATCTTTGGGTGTCCCAAAGTAAATTTCCCAATTAGAGTTAGCCTCTCTTCCTCATTTAGCATTTCTAGTTCATCATCGGAGAAGTATGCGGTGGGCATCCCTCCTTTTCTTGATAGGCTTGATGAAAGGGCATTGACCCTTTCTGCTTGCGGCATCATGCGGTTTTGGGGGAACACTAGTTCGGATGAATCCTTGAAAATAGGGCCTTTTCCCACCACCCCAGCATAGGTGGCCTTGGCCCGATCTAAATTGGTATGGAGATCGATTGGGCAAGCCATAAATGCGGATAATGCACTACTGACCCCGGTCGGCGAGCTAAAAACTAAAATCAGAGTGAGCAGCAAGTACTGTAAGAGCCTGGAACCCCTTCTGTAACACAGCAAGTCCCAGAAAAACACCCACTTCAGTCGGGCAACACAACTAATCCCAAGCAATGAAACAGTGAAAATTTGAATGGACACCACCCGGGAAAGGTAGCGGCTCTCGGAGAAAAGGCGAAACCTTCTCAGCCTTGCCAAAGCCTTGCACACTGTAGACACCACTAACCTGAGAGACCACCAGAGCCACCAAGGACGGCGCCGCCGCCAGCACCATCTCAAAACCCTAGCAGATATATATATATATATATATGTATGTATGTTATTTATTTTATTATCCTTATATTCTTATTATTTAATATATATAAATTATAAGTTATTTTATTTTAATTTATTATTGTTATTAATTATATGTATATTTAAGTTTATTATTTATATCATTTATTTATCATTTATATTATTATTTATTTAATTATAAAGCTTTTAAACTTTCTCTCTCCTTAATTATTCTTTTATTTATTTTGAAGTTATTATTGTTTTTATTAAGTTATAATCTATTAAATTTATTATTTACACATATATTTACACTTATATTATTTTAAAGAGGCATGATATTTTTATTTGCTTATTTTTATTATTTATCTTGAATTTACCACTATTTTCAATTATTATTATTATTATTATTTTTTCTTATATTTTCGGTTTTCTCCTTTTTTTTCTTATTTTTATTATTTATAAATTATTATTAATTTACGTGTATATATTATGATTCAATTGTTTAGTATAGTTATATTTTAAGTTTAATGTTTTTAGGTATTTATAATTTAGTATAGTTAGTTCATTTAAAATTTAGTAAAGTTATTTTTATTTTTTTTAAATTTAGTATGGTTAAATTTTATTCACATTTAGTATAGTTATTTTAGTAGTTAATTTTAATATAGTTATTTTAAATTTAGTATAGTTGTTTTATTTATAATTTAGTAATGTTATTATTTAATTTATTTAAATTTACAATTATTATATCACTTATGTTTTTTACATTTATTATTCATTATTTATTTTAGATTTTTATTTCATTTTCTTTTGTTTTATTATTATTTCTTTTTCTTTTTATGTTGTATTATTCCTTTTTTTAATTTTAAAATTCATTTTTCAAGTTAGTAAAAATTAGGTGGTAGATTTGTAAATATTTAAACTAGTTAACCTAAATAATTAGATAATTTGCATGAAAAAGAAATCCTAAGGCTAAAACATGAAAGATTTAAAAACTAAATAGCTAAAAAACTTTGCATAAAAAGGAATTTCTAAGCCTAAGCTTGGAAATATTTAAATAGCATGAAGATTTGTAAAAGAAATGATAATTAACACATATTTTTTTTTGAAAACCTATGTAGAGGGAGAAGAACTTTAAAGAAAATACATGTATGTGTGATTTAGATCTTTAAGCTAAACATGATGATGCCATTTTTGTTGTTTTTTTTAAGAAATTTTGAAACAAAAGCAAAAGTAAAGAGAGGGGGAGGAGATTACCTTGCCTTGGAGGGAGTGATGGAAGAAACCTTGGAGAAGCCTTTGATGGAGCTCACGGCTAGGAGGATTTGGGTAGGGTGTGGCTTTCTTGGAATAAGAAGAAGGAGAGGAGGGAGGCTCACGGCTAGGAGAGGGATTTGGGGAGGAATGAGGAGAAGGATGGTGAAGTGAGTGAAGTGAGTGTGTAAGTGTGTAAGAGAGTGTAAAATGGGATTATGAGAGGATTTTTATGGGGGGCTCACGGTTTTGCGGAGTGGGGGAGATAAGGAGGAGGTGAGGTGGAGATATGGTGAAGGTAAGGAGGAGGTGAGGTAGAGCTATGGTGAAGGTAAGGAGGAGGTGAGGGGAGAAGTGAGGGAGAGGTGAGGGAGAGATGAGGGAGAGATATTTTTATTTTATTTTATTTATTTATTATTTTTATTATTTTTATTATATATATATATATATATTTATTTTAGGTCCAAATATTAAAAATAAATTTTGGTTAATTTTGGTTAGTAATATGGTTAGTAATAAATATATTCAGGTTAATTTGGTTAATTTTGGTTTAATTTGGTTTGATTTGAATTATTAGTTCAATTAGGTTCATTTGGGTTTGGGTTGACTTAACTTGGGTTAGAGCTTGAATGAAGCCCAAGTGCCTTGACCAATATTGTCCATATGATTGTAATGAAGATCTTTCATGAAGTCACAAAGTGGTTTTGAGCTCATTTGGAAGTTCAATTTTGGTATGGATAGGATTTTTCATTATTTTGGACCATATTGGATTTGGGTCAAGTTATCTTGAGTTTGAGTGGGAATGGGGTCCAGAGGTCTTCAACAATAGTGTAGATATGGTTGTCTCTAAGATTTTTCATGAAGACATGAAAGGGTTTGGACAAATTTTGGAGGGTCAATTTGGTGGATTTAGTACTTGTGTTCAATTTGGGTCAAAATTGGGGGGTTTTGGTCCAAAATGGACTTAGGTTAGACTTAAGCTCAAATTGTGGACAATTGATGATCCAATTTAGTTTAAGGAGGTGTTATAAAGAGTTTGGGATTGAAATTTTGGAGGAATTGATTGACATTGGGTTTATTTAGGGGATTTTGGATTATTTAGGCAAAATTGGGGATTTTGGATTTCAAGTAGAATTAGATTCAAATGTGGGTCACATTGGGCTTTAGCTTGGTTTAGATTGATATTGATGATGTCTACTTGAAGTTTGGAATTGAAATTGGGCAAGATTTTGGTCAACTGGGTCAAGATTGGGTTTGATTTGGGCACTTTTAGGCTACATAGGCCAAATTGGGTTTTTTTATTTAAATTGGGTTAAATTGACAAAATTAGCTTATGGTGTAGTTAAACAAAATGAAATTGGGAATTATTAGGATTTTCAAGAATTTTTTGAGAATTTTTCGGAATTTTTGGATTTTTTTGCTAAAAGGGTATTTAGGGTATTTTGAGGGTATTGGGGGGTATTTTTGGAAATTTTGGAATTTTTTGTCATGGATGGTCAATTTGAGTGGTAAGGAATATCTTGGAATGATTTTTGGAGAATTTTGGTGAATTGAAAGAATTTTGGGTAATTTAGGGCATTTTGGGAGGTCAGGGGCCAAATTTTGAAATTTTGGAAAATTGAAGCTTGGTTTGAGATGAATGTCATGAGATGGTTTAAATTGAGTTATAGACCAAGGGTCACTCACATTGGGTCCTCTATGTGTTGGTACTAGTCAAACCCTAGCCTGATGCCAAGAGTTGAGAAGAACCATCTACATGCGTTTCCAAAGGTTTGGGGGAATGTGTGCATGTGAGTGGTGAAGTCCAAACCTCCCTCAGGGCAAATCCTAAGGTCTGACCACCTATAAGAGACTTCCCCTAGGATTCCTTATGCATTCCTTTTTTCTACCAGAAGGTGTAGGTCAGGCCCTAAGTAAATGAAAATTCCTAGTGAAGTGTTGACCTCATTTTTGATGAGGTCTTCTCTTCTCTCTTTAGTACTTAGGATCTAGCCTTAGGCTTTTACTTTGACTATCTTAGAGGAATAGAAATGGAACCCACCCTTTAGAAGTTTAAACACCTCTTGACTCCCTGCAAAACCCACAAGCTTGATTGTAGACCCCTAATCACCTAGAGGGTTGAAATTAAATGTGAAGGTTTAAAAGGATGAGTTCCCTATAGGACTCTTTGGCCTTAGGACCACCCTGGGTGGCTTGGTGCAGTGAGGGTTGACTTACACACTCACTACACTCACACTCTACACTCTCACACACACAATCCAAATCCTAAAACCACTCCCATACCCAACTTGACTCCTTGACTCATGTAGGTAATTCATATGGACAGACCTTAACCCCTAAGCCCCTGGCTAAGAGGGTTAAGAACAACATAGTGAAAACCTCAAATGAGTCCCTCATGGCTCATATAGGCTTAATATGACTTCATGGCTCAACCAAAGTGATTCCATTTTGCTCAAATTTGATCAATCTTCATTCTTCCAAAATTTCAATTTTTGGCCCCGGGGACCCTACACCCACCAAACCTACCAAATGCCCTTGGAACTACCCAAAATTTGAAAAATCACCTAAATTACCCAAAATTCCCCAAAACCATTCCTGAAAATTTCCTCACCAATCAAATTGATCATCCATAGCCAGAAATACCAAAATTCCAAAAATACCCCCCAATACCCTCCAAATACCCAAAATGCCCCTCTTAGCTAAAAAAATCCAAAATTTCAGAAAATCCTTAGAAAATTCCAGAAAATCCCAAATATTCCCAATTTCATTTTGTCCAACTACACCATGGGCCAATTTTGTCAATTTACCCCACTTCTACCAAAACCCCCAATTTAGCCCATTCTTAACCCAAGTGAACCCAATGTCAAACTAAATCTACCTAATTGACCCCAATTTTGGTCCAATTCAATTCTAAACTTCAATTTAATATTCACAATATCAATTTAGACCAAATACAAGTCCAATTTGATTTACATTTGAATCCAATTTCACTTTTGACCTTAAAGCCCAATTTGGGCCCATGACACAAACTTAGCCCAAACCAAACCAATTCAACTCCAATTGACCCCAAACCTTTTCTAAACCTTCCCTAACATCCCCATAAACAAAATAATAATATGATTTGCCCAAAATTTGGACCCAAACCCTACTCAAATTCAACCCAAAACCAAAAAGCCCAATTTTGACCTAAACCCAAACCTAACCCAAATGAGCCCAAGTCCCAAAACCAAAACCCAACCAAAGTTAAAAGCTCTTTGAAACACTCCCATAAACATTTCCCAACATTAATTTTACATCAATTTCAACCTTAGCCCAACATTGGCCCAAATTAGCCCAATTTGACCTACATTAGCCCATGTACCAAATGAACCCAAATTCAACCCAATTCAATTCCAAACCACCTCAAATTTATTTCAAATCACTCATGACACACCCCTAAACCAAACCCAACAATTATTTGGCTCAAACTTCTACAAAATTCCCATCCATGAATTCATTCTTAAACCTAAAGGCTCATCCCCTTAAGCCTTCCTAAAAGCCCATCCAAAATGATTTCAAAAAGCCCAAAATCCATCTCAAAGCCCACATGACAATCCTCTATCATCATCCATTTGATAAAACCATCTCCTAAGTTCTAAATCCATGATGAAATAATTCCAAATCAAGCCATATGCCAAATCCCATCAAATCACCCTTAAATTACCAAAATTTCTAAAACCCTTTTTCATGTAAATGGCCAAGCTTTGTCCCAAGCCACATAGAGCCATGAGCAAGCCATTTACAAGCCATATGAAGCCATGGAAGGTTTGACATGTGACCAAGCCATTAATGGCAAAAGGAGGGGCCCCTTTCCTAATCCTTCATTAAGCCTTTTTAACCATCACCATGTCACACACTAAACCAAGTTTAGCCACCTCACCATGGATAGAGACTTCACCACTCCATGGCAGCTGACCCAACTGATCCCCCTGGCCCAAAATCAGACCATGGGAAGGTGAACCAAGCCCAAATACATGGGTTGACCCAAACCAAGCCAAAATGCACCCTTACCCCATTCCACTTTGATTCAAACCCTTTACACATGACAAAGCTCAATTGCCTGCACAAACCTCCAGCCCTGACCCACCTGAACTTGAGGGTGACCCATGCCTGCAGGCCAGCCACCTGGATCACCGGAAAACACCACACCCGATAGCTCCCATGTGAGCCAACATTGAAATTCCCCCTTGCTGAGCTGCCCCAAGTCCAGTGGCCACCATGGTTGTTTTTCTCTTGCATAGCGTAGCTGATCCCATGCCCTAATTCCCCCTGGGAGGCCCTCCTGCCTCTCCTAATTAAACACCACCTCCTCTCGGCCATGAGAGGTGCTGAACCAAAACTTAATGAAACCCTGAAAAAATCATCCCAGACCACTCTCTACACATAGAGAACTTGATCCCCACTGAAATACCCTTACCATTTCCTCTCTGTGAGCTCAATTTCAGAGTTGAAATTCAAGCCCAAAACAAGGACACTTCACCACAGTGAGCCAATCTCCAAATTGATTGGTCCTACACCTTCACCAGACCAAGAGGAGAAGTTCCCCGGTGAAAGCCCCCTCTCCGAGCCACCCGGTTGCTCCGGCCTCCAAGCTTTGTGATCGGGCCGTGGTCGAAATCATACCTAGACAATTCACCGGGCCAATGGACTTCATCCGGAGCTTGCTTGGACCCAATCGAACGTGACACAACTCTCAGATCGAAGCTTCACTTCTCTGAGCAAAGGTATGAACTCACTCTTCTTCCCGAGCTTCCAGAGATTCTCCATTTAGTTTGGGTCAATTTCAATGCATATTTACTGTATGGATGTGTACGTCTCTTCAAGACGAATCCATAGAGCATAAGAACTCAAAAATCCGTTGAGAATCGAGTGAGAAATTAGGGTTAGAAGGTAGACGGTCACGGGTTCGCACCAGTCGTAGACGATGACTGGGAACCGTTGGATCACGCGTGTATCGGATGGACGGCTCGGATCGCGTCGGACCAGAAGATGTTACGTGAAAGGCGGGTCCCGGGACGGCTGAGTCAGATGGCGGCGCCGAATCAGGAGACAACGCGTGGAGCTTCGAAGCTGCCGAGGTTGACGCGGCACCGCGTGGATAAGTAGGAAAATAGGGATTTTCCTTATTTATTAAATACCCAGAACTTCAAAAATCCATAACTTTGTGTAGAAAACTCCTAAAAATAAAATAAAAATACCCTCTTGCTCAGTGAACAGAGGAGAATAATGTGGAAAAGAAATCAAGTAATTTCATTGAGTATTTTATTTTTAATGATTTATTTACTCTCTGCATTGTTTTAATTCTCCATGCATATAGGAAATTCACCATGGCATGAAACCATAGGGCTTTTGAAGCCTCTAAACTTGGGAACATTCCCTAAATTTTCCAAGGTCAGAGGCCATCCCTATGAGAAGTTATTGATTTTTCAATTTCATGTTACTATTCTGAGTATTTTAATTCCAATAATTAGCATGTTGAGAAATAAATTCTAAGAAAATTTGGTGATGTTTCTTGTGACCAGGGGGACCTAGGAAAAATAATTTTTGAGTTAATTCACTTTGAACAACCCTAATTGGCCTAAATACCTAAAATTGAACTTTAATTAATTAGGTTAACCATTCATCAAATTAGCTTAAAAACAATTCTTCGCTGTCCTCTAGGGTTAGGAGAACACCACATAAAAATTTGAGATCAATTGGACTTGGTTAGCCCCACCAAATGGGTTAATTAAGCCCCATGAATGAAATTAAACTTTAAAAATTCATAACTCACAAAATACTTTTCAAAAATTCACAAAAATGGTTTTGGAGCCTCTCTGATATCAGAGGAACTTAGGAAAATTAAAATTGTAATTTTCTAAAAAAGTTGATTTTTATCATTATTTTAATATTTTTAATAATTAAAAAATAATAAAAATCACAAAAATATTAAAAATCACCAAAATGTCATATTTTGAATTCTAAACACTTAGGAACAAACCAAATATTTTTATTAAGTCCCTAGGATAAGATATTGAATTTTAAAGGTTTAATGTAATTTTTAATATTAAAAATGTATTTTTCAACCTTTTCACTAAAATAATTCTAATAAATCAAAGAAAAATCAAAAAATTATAAAAATTGGTTTTCTGGTTTCTCTGATATCAGAAGATTTTCAAAAAATATAAAATCCATTTTTTAACCTTTATTTTATTTTTAAATTAATTAATACTCCAAAACTCAAATTAATTATAATAAATAAAATAAAATTCAAAAAATCACCAAAATTAGTCTAAATGGTCCTCTGGTCATTAGAAGTGCCCCATAATTTTCTTAAGAATAGAAAAATTCCCTTGGTCATCTTATTAAATTTTCCTTGGAAATCCCTATTTTCTACAAAAAATAATTATATAAATAAATTAAATACAGAAAAATCAAATTTTCTCTCTAATGTCTTAATTGACATGTGAGTGAAGCCACATAAAAATTTCAAATTCATTTAAGCTCAATTTAGTGAGTTATGGAATTATTAAGCTTGAAGGGCAAAATGATAATTAAAATTTTAACCCTTAATTAAAACTTTAGGCTTAATAAAATGAGAGAGTAAAATATTTGATCCTAATCTGATTTGGATGATTGAAATTTAAATAATTAAAGGATAGAAACCCATCAATCATTTTTAAGAATAAACCTTAATCAATTAATTAATTAAATTTGAAAGATTAATAAAAATTGAAATTATTAAAATAGGGATGTTATTTAGTAGACATTTATTCTTTAATTTAAGAGTCCCTAAATTAATCACTTTAATAATATTTAATTCCCAATTAAAATGATAATCCAAACTCAAGATTTAAAATGCTAAAAGACTTAATCATTAAATTAAATTAAAATTAAAACATTTAAATTAAATCCTTCCAAAATTTCAAGTAAATTAATACTTTAACAATTAAATTAAATCATCTTTAAAACAAAAAAAATAAAATATTAAATTAAAATTAAAATAAAATTAAATTAAAATTTAAATTAAATAAAATTAAATTAAATTAAAATTTAAATTAAATTAAATTAAATTAAATTAAATTAAATTAAAACATATTAAATTAAATAAAAAATGATAAAAAATAAAATCAAAGTAAAATAAAATTAAAATTAAATTAAAAATTAAAATAAAATTAAAATTAAGACTAAACCAAATTAAATTAAATTAAATTAAATTAAATTAAATTGAATTGAATATAACATCACTTAGGACATAAAGAATTCAAAAATAAATCTAAAACAACTTGAAAACTATTCCAAACTTAGACCCATTAATTAAAATTAAATTAAATCACAAACCACTTAAACATCAATTTGCCCTCAAAAGCTTTTGTTGTCATAACTCCTAAATGGAGTATTAAGTGAAGTGTTACTTCACTTATAGGATATTCAAATGTCTCAGTTCACCGAGCAAAAGAACAAAACTTAATTAAACCTCAAATGATTAATTCACCTGATTAATTAAATCCGTTTTAGAATAATTCCCGTAATATTGAAAAGATGTTTAAGATTCGTCTTATGCACTTCCTCAATATGACGGGGTGTTTTATAAGAACAATTGAACTTAATTATTCTTTGATGAAGAAAATCGTCCTTAAACCAAAACACAAGAAACTAGACGTCATAGGAGATGACTAGCTATAGGATTAGGACTTTGGTAGACAACCAAAACCTTTCCCTTAGCTTTACTGAGTACTTGTTGGAATACTTAAATGCTCGATATATGTTTCAAGTGCAGCTTGGGATGATGGGAAGACCCTCCAGGTACGTTTTTATTTTATTGCAATTTACCTTCTCGCAATTTAATTAATCGCAATGCACTTTACTTTTCTTGCATGATAAAAAATTGTTGCATGAAAACCAAAACCTTTAGGATAGTCCCTAAACTGAAACCAAAATTAAATTAAAAATAATTACAAGATAAAATTCACCGCCACAACATTTCAAAATATAAAATAACTCAAAATTTAATCACAAACAAAACACAAAACTACAATTGCAACTAAATTAAAACGTCTCGTTGAATGATCGGGAATACCTCGGATGATGTAACCCACGTGTTGCTAATGGGATTTCCACGGTCTAAATGAAAGTGTGGAACTCATTCAGTTGAGTTTAGCAAATTCATCTGGACTAAGTGAATTCAATGAAAATAACGGTGTCGGGATGACAGAACCGTGAGATCTTAATCGGTTCTGTTATAATCAACTTTAAGATTTGTTTTAATTAAAATATTAAAAACACTTGGATCTTAAGATTTTCTCCAAACCAAAACACTTCTCTCATCTCCTGATTTATGACTTCTAAAACTAAACCTCTGCAACAACAAGGAGCTCGGAGCATGGTGGGCAGCACGGCTATCGTCATCAACAAAACTAGGGTCTACTTCAGCAAAACCTTTCCTAGAATTAAACAACCAAGCCATAGGATTTAGAGGTAGTTTGCCTAGTGCAACATAAATTCTCAACTCTTCGTTAGGCATTTGTATAATCATGTTATGCAAATTAAGCCCTAACCAGTCTTAGGAGTCTGAGGTAGTCTTTCGGTACGTCATAAACCCTCACATCTTCGAGGCTATTTGTATGATTATGTCATACGAATATATGTCCTAATTAACTAAAATTGACAAGATTGAAATATAAGATAATATTAGGATTTTCCCAAATCTAAGCCAAACAATAAGATAGTTTGGGAAGTTGCCAAGATTCTTCTTGGATCCTCAGCTTCTCCTACTTCTCTTCCTTTGGATTCTCAAAAATAAATTGTTCCAAATTTTGAGTCATTCCCTTTTGAATTTCCAAAATTCAATCCTTCGAAAACCTTAAACTTTGAAATTCTTGAGAGCAAAACCACTGATCATTATCGAGATTTTTCTTAAGTTATTCTCGTCACTTAGGATGTAATTAACTATAGGGGCTTGCCCTTATAGGGAACTTTAAGAACCCAGGTAATATAAACCCTGCTTAATTCCTTTATATTAAGTAGGGGAACTTGTCGGCTTATAAAATTGGTTCGCAGACCAAACGGATGTCACAAATCTTCTAGTTTATTTAACCGAGCCCCATCATCAAGCAGAGTGTGTCTACTCTCCGGGATACATATACAGTTTGTGGTGCGGTGCTCGTTTATATAAACTATTCGGGATGTGAGATCAGTTTGATTTCATATCTTAAAATTTTCAAATTTAAAATTATTTTCAAAATCAAATACTACTTTTCAAATTATTTATTTAAATGAAATTAAAAATTCGCCGACAATTTCTGTAGGCGACCTCTTTTCAAAAATACAACACTTAACCTAAAAATATGCCGACAATTTCTGGCGACACCGCTGGGGATTAGTTCCTCTCTCCATTTTGATCAGATAATTTTGCTTTCATAAATCGGTAGTGAGTCCATGCCCCGAGTGGACCAAACTACCATTCTTCCTTTGGAATACCCCGTTCATTTCTGTCTTGAATGAGTATAGCCAACTCCTCTCGGATTTAGGAGCCACTGTTTAGACACCCCTAAACGGAGAGGTTCCGAGATCCTTATACCTTTTTTCTGAGGTGGGGTGGACCCCCAATAGGTGTTAGTTTAGGAGCAGTCCTTCGAGTCGAGAAGTCTTGCATAAGACTTTCTCTTCCTTTCCAATTCTGAATCGGATTCCTTACCTTCTCTACACCTTTGAACATTCTGTTCCTAATAAACAAGCCCTCTAATGAATGACTCTTTTAACAAATAACTCCTTTTTATAAATACTTGAAAGAAAATGTGTTCGGACTCTTTTCGATTCTTTTCTTTTTGTCCTGATGAAAAGAAGCATAACTTGGGACTGACAATCAGAATTTACCTAGCAGAAAATGTCTGCCCCAAAGCTGATTTTCTCCTTCACCAACAGACTGGACTTCGCTATTTACAAGGATGAGCTGCCCGACAATGGCATCATCCATTTTGGGTAAGGATTCGAGAACACAAATGTCAAGATCACTGACGTTACCCTTTTCACACTTACAGACAAAGTGCCTGAAACTGAAAGACCATTGATCGATTTCAACCTCAAGTCAACCCAAGAGTTCCCTCCCCTGCAAAGGGTTCCAGCTGAGAAGAATACTACTGTCCATAGGAGGACTGTTATCTCTACCCCCACTGGTCTAGTCGTCTCTACACCTACCCCAGCTTCCGCCAAACTGAAAGGGAAGGAAATTCAAATTTGTAACGAGCATGTTACCGTGGAGGGTACAGATTTCTGTGCAAGACCTTCTGTTTTCGAAATTGGGTCCAGCTCAAGGGTTCCACCCCTAACACGGACTCAGAGAAGAAACAGAGTAGGAAGATTTCCAGAAAGGCCAGAGTTGCTGAAGTCACTTTCTTAGAAGAAATCCCTGAGTACACACCACTACCTGAGTACATACCATTTCCTGAGTATACACCGCTTTTGGAAGGAAGTAGATTCCATCCCCTTTCAGCCGTAGCTGACGAGGAAAATTTCTGCAAGATTGCTTCTACATTACCTCGACCCGCATACTATAGCGACGTACCGAAAGAAAAGGGCTAGGATTACACCATTTGCCCAACTACAGACTGTGATAGAGAAGTTAGCAAAGAAAGAGAAATGTCCTTTATCAGAGATTTTGAGAAGAATAGGGCGGGTGCCAGCCAAGTCCCATCTTGGGCCGCGAGTAGAACCCATTATCGCCGCAGAAAAGCTGGATAAGAAGATGAAGGCTAGTCCACCTGTTGTTGTTTCAGGTTTACAGATCAGGGAGGATACCACCTTCTAGCATTCAGCCGACAGACCATCCGGTCCTAGGCCTTCTGCTGCTAGAAGGATGGTATGGCGTCCTACTACTGGCCAATTAAGGCCGAAACAACGACCTGAAAAGGAAAGTCTCGCCAGGAGACTCGAGTCCGAAGAGAGCGCCACCACAATGAAGGGGACTCCCAAGAAGGAAATCCAACAGCCATCGCATGATAACTGTGAAACTGAATGAAAAAGTCCATTGGAGGACGCTATGGAAAAGCTAAGAACCGACATTCAACTATTAGCAAGAGAAAGAGAAGAAAAGTTTGGAGATGAAGTTGATTTGTCGGAGTTCATGGATGATGAATATGTGGAGATCAACATGGTTGAGACATGAGCATCGTCAGCTTCGCAAGGTGCCCCGGAAGCTGCGGAGAGAGATGAACCGGAAGCATTAAGAGCACAAATTCGAGAAAAAGATGATACAATCTCGCAAATGGCAAAAAGGATGGAAGAGATGGCTGCAGTCCTAGCCACTCTTCAGAGTCAGGCTCAACCCCCAAGAGAAACGCCCTAGAAGTTATTCATATTACGAGATGGAAGAAAAGAGATTACATCCGTTAACGGAGACGATCGACCAAAGAAAGACTCTACTCGAATATGATTCCGAGAGAAGGACATCAAGAACATGGTAGAACAAGCGAGTGCGAGAAGCCTTAGCACACCGTAAGAGCAGAGCATCTATTCGGACGGGTAGACCTTACCCCGAAGAATTTGATGCGAGACAATACCCAAAAGGCTTCGTACCACCTCTCGTTCAAGACTTTTGATAGTACCGGAAATCCTCGACGGCATGTTGCACATTTTCGAGCTAGTTGTTGCAACGCCGGTGGAAGTGATGCCTTACTCTTCCGACAGTTCGTCAGCAGCCTGTCAGGGATTGCCTTCGATTTGTATGCAGAGTTACCAAATGGTTCGGTAAAGACATTTTCAGAGTTAGAAAACCTCTTCGTGAAACGGTTTGCCGGAGCTCAGCACCATATCACCATCGGTGACTTAGTGGTGGAGAAACAGAAACCGAACGAAACTTTAGTGGACTACATACTTCGATGGAGAAATCTAAGCATGAAGTGTGAGCCACAGCTACAAGAACAACATGCAGTCGGTATCTTGCTTAAAGATGAATCTTTTGGTCCATCAATTGAAAAACCTCCTGAACTTGATTTAAAGATGCTTCCTAATTATTTGAAGTATGCCTTTTTAGGTGATTCCTCAAGTTTGCCAGTTATAATTTCCACTCAATTAACTGAATAAGAAGAAGAGAGTTTGCTTGAAATTTTGAAGAATTATAAGAAAGCTTTTGGATGGACAATAGCTGATATTAAAGGAATCAGTCCTTCAAATTGTATTCCACAGGGCCAGAGACTTCATCTGGAGCTTGCTTGGACTCAATCGAAGGTGACACAACTCTCAGATCGAAGCTTCACTTCTCTGAGCAAAGGTATGAGCTCTCTCTTCTTCCCGAGCTTCTGAACATTCTCTATTTTGATTGAGTTCATTTCATGCCATATAAACCATATGGATATGTTCATCTCTTCAACATGAATTCATAGAGTATTAGAACGTAAAAATCCATTGAGATTCGAGTGAGATCTTAGGGTTTTAGTGTGGACGGCCATGGGTGCACACCAGTTGTAGATGATGACCGGGAGCCTTTGGATCGCCCGTGTATCGAGCGGATAGCTCAGATGGCGTCGGACCAGGAGATGGTACGTGAACTGCGAGCCCCGTGGCAGCTGACTCAGATGGCAGCGTCAAATGGGAGCGCGCCGCGTAGGCTTTCGGATATGCCGAGGATGACAGGGCGCCACGCTGGATAAGTAGAAAATTAGGGAATTTTCTTATTTATTAAATACCCGGAACTTCAAAAATGCATAACTTTGTGTAGAAAAATGAGAAAAATAAAATAAAAATACGCTCTTGCTCAGTGAACAAAGGAGAATAATGTGGAAAAGAAATCAAGTAATTTCATTGAGTATTTTATTTTTAATGATTTATTTACTCTCTGCATTATTTTAATTCTCCATTTGCATATGCAATTCACCATAGCATGAGACCATGGGGCTTTTGAAGCCTCTGAACTTGGGAACATTCCCTGAATTTTCCAAGGTCAGAGGCCATCCCTATGAGAAGTTATTGATTTTTCAATCGCATGTTACTATTTTCGAGTATTTTAATTCCAATAATTAGCATGTTGAAAAATAAATTCTAGGAAAATTTGGTGATGTTTCTTATGACCAGAGGAACCTAGGAAAAATAGGTCTTGAATTAATTCACATGGAACAACCCTAATTAGCCTAAACACCCAAAGTCGAACTTTAATTAATTAGGGTTAACTACACATTAAATTAACTTGAAAACAATTCTCCACTAATCTTTAGGATCACAGGAATATCACATAAAAATTTGAGGTCAATTGGATTTGATTAACCTCACCAAATGGATTGATTAAGCCTCTTAAGAAAAATGGATAAAATTAAATTTTAAAAATTCATAACTCACAAAATACTTTTCAAAAATTCACAAAAATGGTTTTGGAGCTTCTCTGATATCAAAGGGACTTAGAAAAATTAAAATTGTAATTTTCTAAAAAAGTTGAGTTTTATCATTATTTTAATATTAAAAATCACCAAAATGTCACATTTTGAATTATAATCACTTAGGAACAAACCAAATATTTTTCCTAAGTCTCTAGGGTAAGATACTGAATTTTAAAGGCCTAAAATAATTTTTAAAAAAAATGATTTTTTTTAACATTTCCACTAAATTAATTCTAATAAATCAAAGAAAAAATCTGAAAAATATAAAATTTTGTTCTCTGACTTCCCTGATATCAGAGAGATTTTTGAAAAATATAAAACCTATTTTCCAACTTCAATTTTATTTTTAAATTAATTAATACTCTAAAACTCAAAATAATTCTAATAAATAAAATATAATTCAAAAAATCACCAAAAGTGTTCCACATGGTCCTCTGGTCATTAGGAACATCCCATAATTTTCTTAAGTACAGAAACATTTCCTTGGTCATGTTATTAAATTTTCCTTGAAAACCCCTATTTTCCATTAGAAATAATTACATAAATAAATTAAATACAGAAAAATCACATTTTCTCCTCTAATGTCTTAATTGACATGTGAGTGAGGTTACATAAAAAACTTCAATTTCATTTGAGCTTAGTTTAGTGAGTTATAAAATTATTAAGCTTGAAGGGCAAAAGGGTAATTAAAAATTTCAACCCTTAATTAAAATTTTATAATTAATCAAAAAGGGGAGAGTAAAATATTTGATTTTAAACTGATTTTAGATGATTGAAACTCAAATGATTGAGGGTAGAAACCTACTAACCATTTCAAATATAATTAAATAAAACTTTAATTAATTAACTAATTGAAATTTTGGAAGAATAATAGAAATTGGAATTATTAAAGTAGGGATATTATTAAGAGGATATTTATTCTTTAATATAAAAATCTCTAAATAAATCACTTCAATAATACTTAATTATTAATTAAAAAATTAAAAGAATAATCTCAATTAATAATTAAAACTAAAATTAAATTAAATTAAATTAAATTAAAATTAAATTAAAATTAAACTAAACTAAATTAAAGTAAATTAAATTAAAACTAAAATAAATTAAATTAAATTAAGTAAATTAAATAAATTAAATTAATAATTAAATTAAAGTTAAAATCAAACTAAATTTAAATTAAAATTAAATTAAACCAAATTAAATTAAAATCAAAATCAAATCAAATTAAGTTAAAATTAAAATAAATTAAGTTAAAATTAAATTGAATTAAATTGAATCAAAATCATTTAATAACAAAACCAAATGAAATCATTAAGAATTAAATCTAAAATAACTTGAACACTATTCCAAACTTAAACTAATTTCTATAATTAAGTCAAAATTGAAATTAAATCATTAATTTTAAATCATCAAAATACCTAATAGATTTGCCCTTTTAGAGCTCTTATTATTATAACTCTTAAATGAAGTATCAAGTGAACTGTTACTTCACTTATAGGATATTCAAATGTCCTAGTTCACTGAGCAAGGGAACAAAACTTAAATCCCTAGATGATTAATTCACCTGTGCAACTAAATTTACTTGGACTCCAAACAATCCCAGAAATATTGAAAAGATGTTTAGAATTCGTCCTAAACACTTTCTCAATATGACAGGATGTTTTAGAAGAACAACTAAATTTAATTGTTCTTTGATGAAGAAAATCATCCTTAAAACAAACCAAGAACCTAGACGTCATAGGAGATGACTAGTTATAGGATTAGGAATTTGGTAGACAACCAAAACGCTTCCCTTAACTTTACCTAGGTATCTGTTGAAATATTTAAATGCCTTAACATGTGTTTTAAGTGCAGCTTGGGATGACGGGAAGACCCTCCAGGTACACTTTTATTTTATTGCAATTTACTTTATTGCAATGTACTTTACTTTTCTTGCATATTAAATAAAACTGTTGCATGAAAACCAAAACTTTTAGGATAGTCCCTAAACTGAAACCAAAACTAAACTAAAAATCATTGCAAGATAAAATTCACCACCACAACATTCAAAATATAAAACAACTCAAAATTTAGTCACAAACAGAACAACAAAACTACAATTGTAACTAAATTAAAACGCCTCGTTGAATGATCGGGAATACCTCGGATGATGTAACCCACGTGTTGCTAACGGGATTTCCCATGGTCTAAATGAAAGTGTGGAACTCATTCAGTTGAGTTTAGCAAATTCATCTGGACTAAGTGAATTCAATGAAAATAATGGTGCCGGGATGACGGAACCGTGGGATCTTAATCGGTTCTGTTTAAACAACTTTAAGATTTGTTTTAATTAAAATATTAAAAACACTTGGATTTTAAGATTTTCTCTAAACCAAAACACTTCTCTCATCCTTTGATTTATGACTTCTAAAACTAAACCTCTACAACAACAAGGAGCTCGGAGCATGGTGGGCAGCACGGCCATCGTCATCAGCAAAACTTCGATCTACTTCAGCAAAACTTTCTTATAATTAAATAACCAAGCCATAGGATTTCGAGGTAGTTTGCTTAGTGCAACATAAATACTCAACCTCTTTGTTAGGCATTTTCATAATCATATTATGCAAATTAAGCCCTAACCGGTCTTAGGATTCTGAGGTAGTTGTTTGGTACGACATAAACTCTCACATCTTCAAGGCTATTTGTATGATCATGTCATACAAATATAAGTACTAAATAATTAAAATAAGCAGGATTAAAAATACTAAATAATTCTTCCTAAATTGAAGCCAAACAATAGGATAGTCGGGAAGTTGCCAAGATTCCTCTTGGATCCTCAACTTTCCCTACTCCTCTTCCTTTGGACTACTAAAATTAACTGTTCCAAATTTGATCCATTCCCTTTCAAAATTTCCAAAACTCAAATCCTTTGAAAACCTTAAGCTTTGAAATTCTTGAGAGCAAAACCACTGATCATTATCGAGAGTTTTCTTAAATGATTCCTGTCATTTAAGATGTAATTAACTATAGGGGCTTGCACTTATAAGGAACTTTAAGAACCCAGGTAATAAAAACCCTGCTTAATTTCTTTATATTAAGCATGGGAACTTGTCGGCCTATAAAATTGGTTCGCAGACCAAACTAATGTCACAAATCTTCTAGTTTATTTAATCGAGCCCCATCGTCAAGCAGTGTGTCTATTCTTCGGGATAGATGCATGGTTTGTGGTGTGGTGCTCGTTTATATAACTATTCGAGGTGTGAGATCAGTTTGATTTCATATCTTAAAATTTTCAAACTTAAAATTATCTTTAAAATCAAATGTTACTTTCCAAATTATATATATATTTAAATTAAATTTAAAATATGAAAATTTGCCGACAATTTCTGTAGGCGACCCCCCTTTTCAAAATAAAACACACAACCTAAAAATATGCCGACAACTTCTGGCGACTCCGCTGGGGATTTGTTCTTCTCTCCATTTTGATTAGATGGTTTTGCTTTCATAAATCGGTAGTGAGTCCATATCCCTAGTGGACCAAAACTACCATTCTTCTGTTGGAATACCCCGTTCATTTCTATCTTGAACGAGTATAGCCAACTCCTCTCAGATTTAGGAGCCACTGTTTAGACACCCTTAAACAGAGAGGTTCCGAGATCCTTTTACCTCTTTTCTGAGGTGGGGTGGACCCCCAATTGGTGTTAGTTTAGGAGCTGTCCTTCGAGTCGAGAAGTCTTGCATAAGACTTTCTCTTACTTTTTGATTCTGAATCGAATCCTTTACCTTTTCCTTACCTTTAAACATTTCATTCCTAATAAATAAATCCTCTAATAAATGACTCTTTTGATGAATAAATCCTTCTAAAATCTCAAATACACTAAGATAAACAAAAATGTGTTCAGACTCTTTCTTTTTCTTCCTAAACTTTACAACAAAAAGAAGCATAATTTGGGACTGACATTCGGAATCTGCCCTGCAGAAATGACTGCCCCAAAGCTAATCTTCTCCTTCACCAATGGAATGGACTTCGCCGTTTACAAGGATGAACTGCCCGACAATGGGATCATCCGTTTCGGACAAGGATTTGGCAACACAGATGTCAAGTTCGCTGATGTCACTCTCTTCACATTAATGGACAAAGTGTCAGAAACTAAAGAGCCCGTGATTGAGTTCAATCTGAAATCGACTCAAGAATTCCCTCCCCTGCAAAGGGTTCCAGCCGAAAGGAGTACTACTGTTCGTAGGAGGACTGTTGTCACCACCGGTCTTGTCATCTCAGCACCTACCCTGACTTCTGCCAAACTGAAGGGGAAAGAAATCCAAGTCTGTGATGAGCCTGTCACCATGGAGGGTGCAGACTTTGCTACAATACCATCTGTTTTTGAGATTGGGTCCAGTTCAAGAGTTGCACCCCTAACTCGGACTCAAAGGAGAAATAGAAGCAGAAAGATCGCTAAGAAAGCTAGAGCTGCTGAAGTTGCTTTTCTAGAAGAAATTCCTAAAGAAAAAGAAGAACTACCTGAGTATATACCACTGTTGGAAGGGAGCAGGTTTCACCCCCTCTCTGTCGCATCAGATGAAGAGGATGTTCGTAGGATCGCCATCGCATTACCCCGACCTGCATACTACAACAATTACACGAGGAAAAGGGATAAGACTACGCCGTTGACTCGGCTGCAAGCTATAATAGAAAGATTGGCAAAGAAAGAAAGATTCCCTGTGTCAGAAATCTTAAGAAGGATAGGACGGGTGCCAGCTAAATCCCGCCTCGGACCGAAAATAGAACCCGTTGCTGCCACAGAGAAACCAAAGAAGAAGATGAAAGCCAGTCCGCCCGTTGTTGTATCGGGTCTACAGATTAGGGACGATACCACCTTCCAGCATATAGCTGACAGACCATCCGGTCCTAGGCTTCCGGCTGCAAGAAGGATGGTATGGCGACCTACTACTAGTGAGTTAAGACCAAAGCAATGCCTTGAGAAGAAAAGTCTTGTCAGGAGACTCGAATCAGAAGAAAGTGCTACTGCAATAAAGGGGACTTCCGGAAAGAAAGTTCAACAACCGTCACGAGAGAACTGCGAGACCGTGTGAAAAGGGCCACTGGAGGATGCCATGGATAAGTTAAGGACTGACATCCAACGGTTGGCAAAAAAAGAGAAGAAGAACTAGGAGATGAAGTTGACTCATCAAAGTTCATGGATGAGGAGTATGTCGAGATCAACATGGTCGAGACAAGAGCATTGTCAGCTTCGCAAGGTGCTCCGGCCGTTGCGGAAAGAGATGAACCAGAGGTGTTGAGAGCACAGCTTCAGGAAAGAGATGATACAATTTCCCAGATGGCAAAGAGGATGGAAGAGATGGCTGCTGCCTTAGCCACTCTCCAGAGTCAGGCCCAGCCTCAGAAAGAGACACCCCCAGAGATCATCCATATTGCGGATGGAGTAAAAGAGATCACATCCATCAATGGGCACGAGCAACCAAAGAAGGATTCTACACAAAGCATGATTCCAGAAAAGGATATTAAAAACATGGTAGAACAGCAGGCGCGAGAAGCTTTAGCACAATCCAAGAATGGAGCATCCATTCAGACGGGTAGACCTTTCCCCGAGGAGTTCGATGTAGTCCAATACCCGAAAGGCTTCGTACCACCTCTGTTTAAGACTTTTGATGGAACAGGAAACACCCGGCAACATGTTACACATTTTTGTGCTAGTTGCTGCACTGCCGGTGGGAGCGACGCTCTACTCTTCCGCCAGTTCATCAGCAGTTTATCAGGGATTGCCTTCGACTGGTATGCAGAATTGTCGAACGGCTCAGTGAAGACTTTTTCAGAACTGGAGAATCTCTTCGTTAAACGATTTGCCGGAGCTCAGCACCACATCACTATCGGTGATCTAGTGGTGGAGTAGCAAAAGTCGAACGAGACTTTAGTGGATTACATACTTCGATGGAGAAACTTAAGCATGAAGTGTAAACCACAGCTTCAAGAACAACATGCAGTCGGTATCCTGCTTAAAAGTATCCATGGCCCGATAGCACTTCTCCTTAAAGGGTTTACAATCAAGACTTTGGAGAAGTTGCTTAGCAAGGCCGGGAGCTTGCAAGAAGAGGCAAAACAGTTAAGTTTCGCGGACAAGAACGATAAGCAGAAACCTATGAAAGCATTCAAAAAGAAATCCAGAATCGTCGCGGCAGTAGATAAGGGCAAGCAGCCAGTTCAGATACAGTCAGAGCGGCCACAACCTAGTTATCAACCACCACAACGGACTTATCAGCAACCTCAGCAAGGCTATCAATAACCTCGTCCGAGCTATCAGTCATCTCAGCATTATGAACAACAGCCTCGTTCATCGCTTACCTTAAGAGAACTTCTAAATAAAGAATATCCATTCAAAACGGAAGCAGTAGCGAAGATGTTCTGCAGCTCAATGAAGACACCGGATTTTCAGTTGCCAGAGCCCAAGAAGCCGAAAGAAGTCAATAAGAAAGATCATTCGAACTATTGCCCTTACCACCAGATGCTTGGACATAAGATAGAAGATTGCATCACTTTCAAGAGTTGGCTTGATGACAATCTCCGAAAAGGGAACATAACGATCCCAAAGGAATACATGAAGGAACCCCAGAAGGGAGGTTCCATCAATGTTATTTCAATGTATCCCATTGTTCCGATAGACCCTTACACGACTGATGATGGATGGAATACTGTCTGGACAAAATCATCGAAGAAAATTTTGGATCACATCCAGGCCGCTTCGGTACGTGCTTCAACTCAGAGTTTGAGACTTGTCGAGCCGGCACTATCACTTGCGATTGAAGAACCGCCCCAGAAGGAGGAGAAGATCGTGGAAGAAAAGAAGACCGAGGCTCCGGAGGGTAGACTAGGGGCTGCTTATCCTAGGATGGTCGTTTCCGATTCGGGGGAAAAATCCCTCGAACTCCTGACTCTGTATGATTATTTGTCCGCCCCGGCGGGATCTTATAATGATAAGGGTTATGGCGTTGGCTACGTTTTGACTGTTTCTAACAATTACGTAACTAGCGACAACCGACTTAATCCGGATCTCGATTCAAATACAAATAACGATTCTCAAATCATACACAACCTCGATGACCATGATGAAGATGTTCACAAGGGAACGAAAGCTCGACAAGCAACGAGTCCATTTGTGAATTCTGAGGAGCTCCGATCACGATAGAATTAGAACTATCAGATACCGAAGCAACTTCAGAAAAGCCAGTTGTTCCAATTCAAGGTGATACACCGGCAGATTCAACACCAAATTCAGAAGAGATAACTGAAGTAAATTTAAGGAGTGGAAAAGTTCTACCCCCGAGAATGGGTCCAAAGGATAAAGGAAAGCGGTGGTTGCTCGGGAAGAGCCAACCCGGCGGAAGGAATTGCCCATTCGGGAAGAAACCGAGGAACATGGTAATAAAGTGGACTATAACGTACTAGCCCATCTTAAGAAGCTACCAGCCAAACTAAGTATATACGATGCTCTGATCTTGTCAAAGGAGATGAGGGAGGCTCTGATCAAGGCTTTACTTGATCCAGAGATCTGTTTAGCTTAAATGGTCGGTAATTCCTTTGACGAGGTTTGCTCGTTAAAAGAACAGCGAGGTGTTACCTTCACGCACAATGATCTAATACTGGGAACAGCAAATCACAACCGACCGTTATACATTTTAGTCACTATTGGAAAGTTTACGCTCTCTAGAGTGTTGGTTGATGCTGGAGCATCAATCAACATAATGAATCTTCGGACGCTAGCATATTTGGAAATCGATGCTCACGAACTTGAAGCAGACAAGATGCTATTAAGAGGCTTCAATCAAAAAGGAGAAAGAGCTCTTGGATCGATAACACTACTAATGAAGACAGGTGATTTAGCAAAGACAACCGTAAAATTCCACATAATTGATTCTGAGACATCATTCAAAGCTCTACTGGGTCGACCGTGGATCCATGAAAACCGGATGGTACCGTCGTCTCTGCACCAATGCATAAAGTATTACGAAGGAGGCGAACTGTGTATCAAAGGTGACTTGCAACCATTCTCCGTACACGAGATTGGAATTTATGATGATGCGGCCTACTAAGCGCCCCCGAAGAAAACAATTTTTCTAGAAATACTATACCAAATGAAGCAAAAGAAATCAGAGACGACGAAGAACCTAAAGTTCTAGTTCAACAGTCACTCACCACTCCCTTACGGCGAGATGGTGAAGATTTCTTCAGAACTTGCACCCGAGATCGAGGTCGGGGACGAGGACGTGAAAGAAATGTTAGAACAGTTGGACAGAAGAAATTGGTCATCGATGTTGATTGGGAGAACAATTCCGAAGAAGGAGAAGAAATTAAGAAAGAAGTAGCGACAATAAGTCAAAAGAAACCCCAGTTCCAGATCTCTCTCGAAGATGAAAGAATGAAGAATACAAATCAATGTACGAGAAGATTAACCATTATGTACATACTATGACCCTGACCCCAATCCATTCTAATAAGATCGAGGGTATGGTGGTCAAGGAAGTATATGGTGGTGGTACTAAACCAATCAAGTTTTACCGTGGTGCTTCTTCTTCCAATACTGAAAAAGATGTACAATTTGAAGATGTTACTTCTTCCGAATTAATGGAATTACCTTTTAAGTGGTACTCTCCCTGTGTTCAAAATTTAATTCAACGTGGTGTCTTACCTCCACAATGGACAAAGGGTCAATCACAACATTTTGAAAGATTATGGAATAATGTCGGTCGACCTCCTAATTCAAAACATGGTCTCAGATTCAGCACAGTAGGTTCATTTGACGATATGGGATTTTGCTTGGTTGTCACTTGCGAACCTAATGAAGATTGCTTGGAAGCTTCAGGAGAACTCGAAGATCTACCAATCGGAGATGCTCCACCAGAATTCGAAGAAGAAATCAAATCTACAATAGACGAGTTAATGGAAGTTAACTTAGCCTTACTCAGTAAAGAAGATTCCTAGGAAATAATCAAGCTACTAATGGAATTCAAGGACTGTTTTGCTTGGAGTTATGAAGAAATGCCAGGATTAGCTCCAGAAGGCGCAGTTCACAAATTAGGAGTGGATCCTACTTCCGTCCCAGTCAGACAAGCTCCCAGAAGAATGCGTCTAAAAATTAAGCAACAAGTAATAGCCGAAGTTAAGAAGCTAATAGACGCTAAATTTATCCATGAAGAACAATACCCTACTTGGTTAACCAATGTGGTACCAGTCAGAAAGAAGAATGGTCAGATCAGAATCTGCGTAGACTTCAGAGATTTAAATAAAGCATGTCCAAAAGACGAATTTCCACTACCAATCCTAGAACTAATGATCGATATTGCTTCAACACATGAAATATTTTCATTCATGGATGGATCATCAGGATACAACCAGATAAAAATGGCACCAGAAGACAAAAAGCTCACGGCATTCAGAACGCCGATCAGATTGTATTGCTGAACAGTAATGTCATTCGGACTAAAGAACGCAGGAGCAACATACCAAAGAGCAATGACAAAGATTTTTGATGATCTCATTTACAACCAAGTCGAGTGCTACATGGATGATGTGGTCATCAAAAGCAAACTGAAGGAAGATCGCCTGTATGATTTAAGAATTGTTTTCGAGCGACTAAGACAATACAACCTTAAGATGAATCCCTTAAAATGCGCCTTCAGCGTCACCTCCGAAAAATTCTTAGGATTTGTTGTCCGACATCGCGGAATTGAAATTGATCCGAAAAAGATTAAAGCTATCTTAGAAATACCACCTCCTAAAACCTTGAAACAACTACGATCCTTTCAAGGAAAGGTGGCATATCTTCGACGCTTTATATCAAATTTGTCAGGAAGGTGTCAGCCTTTTTCTGTTTTGGTTAAGAAGGATGCCAAGTTTACTTGGGGCTCCAAATGTCAACATGCCTTCGATGACATCAAATGATACTTAATGACACCTCCTGTCTTAGCAGCCCCAGTCTCAGGTAGACTGTTGATACTTTATACCGCGGCTTTAGACGACTCCCTTAGAGCCCTGCTAGCCCAGGTCAATGATGAGGGAAAAGAAAATGCTCTCTACTCCTTAAGCCGTTGTCTAATTCTGACGGAAGTAAAGTATCCTCCTATTGAGAAGCACTGCTTGGCCCTGATCTTCGCCAAACAGAAGCTCAGGCATTACATGCTTTCTCATAAGGTCAACCTTATTTCAAGAGTTAATCCGTTGTAATATTTGATGACCCAATCGACACTTTCTGGCAGACTTGCCAGGTGGTCGATGATACTATTGCAATTTGACATAACTTTCGTTCCTCTTCACGTCGTAAAGGGACAAGTCCTAGCTGACTTCCTCGCAGCACACCCTTTACTGGCAGATTCGCCACTCGACGACGATTTGCCTGACAAGCAGATAATGAGCCTAGAAGACCCTGATGATCGACGTTGGGAACTATACTTTGACGGAGCGTCCTCAGCACAGAAGAACAAAGAATTGCAAACGATAATGCCTGGTAAGGCAAGAATCGGACTAATCTTTATAACACCGGAGCGGGGGATGTTAAGATACTCCTACCACTTAACGGAGTCGTGTACAAACAACGAGGCAGAATACGAATCCCTCATAACAGGACTAGAACTAACCATTCAAATGGGAATAACAGACATCAACATCTACGGAGATTCTCAGTTGATCATTCAATAGGTCGTCGGACAATACAGAATTTTAAATCCAAGACTCGAGCAGTACTTTCAGTATGCCATGAAACTGTTGGAACATATTCCGAATGTAACGATCTACAAGATCCCCAAAAAAGAAAATGCTCTTGCGGATGCGCTAGCTCGCCTTGCAAAAGAATTTGCCTGCTTACAAGATGAGTCGAGTTGAAGTGTCGGTTCGGGGACGACGGAGTCCTATCACAGCTCAACATGGATATGATACAAAAATCAGAAAAAGCAGAGGAGTCAGTTGCAGCAATAACAGAAAACACAGAAGATTGGCGTCAACCGCTAATAGACTACCTGCAAATAGGGAAATTACCAAACGATAAGTCATTAGCCCATCAAATCAAGAAAAGAACTCTGTCTTACGCATTAATAAACAATACATTATACAGAAGGTCTTTTGATCAGATGTGGTTAAGATGCCTGAGCGGGTCTGAGGCTCATGAAATTGTCAAAGAGGTACACTCAGGACTCTGTGGCGCTCATCAGTCGGGTCTGAAAATGAAAATGAAGATTAAAAGACTAGGGTACTACTGGCCCTCAATGATGAACGACTGTATGAAGATCGCCAAGAGTTGTCACCAATGCCAAGTGCATGGAGTAGTTCTACATCAACCTCCAAATGTGCTACATCCGACAATCGCGTCGTGGCCATTTGAGTGTTGGGGCACAGATATAGTGGCTTCGATAGAACCACCTTCTTTAAGAGGACATCGCTTCATCCTTGCAGCTACAGACTACTTTTATAAATGGGCAGAAGCTATACCACTCAGGGAAGTGAAGGCACACCACGTGCTACAGTTTTTCAAGAACCAAGTTGTCTACCGTTTTAGGGTACCGCGCAGAATCATTTCAGATAATGGGTCAGCATTCAAAAGTATAAAGGTCAACAATTTTATCAGAAGACACGGGATCGATTAGCGATACTCGACGATCTACTACCCAAGAGCAAACGGCTTGGCCGAGGCTTTTAATAAAACTCTCGTTCAAATTCTAAAGAAAACTTTGGACGACAACAAGAGAAATTGGCACGAGAAGTTGTTAGAAGCCTTATGGACCTACAAGACAACTTTTAGGACTCTTACTCAGTCTACGCCCTATGCTTTAGTGTACGGGTCCGAGGCAGTTCTACCCTTGGAAGTTCAGCTCCCATCAATCAGAATTGCAGTTGCGAACAAAGTCACTACAGAGGAAATTGTCAGACTACGACTAGAAGAATTAGAAAGCTTGGAAGGGAAAAGACTTTCCGCGCAATAGAATTTGGAATTGTATCAAGCCAAGATGATCCAGGCCCATGATAAACTAGTCCGCCCCAGGACATTCAAAGTCGGTGACTTAGTTTTAATTCTCAGAAGACCTATTCTTACACATCGCAAGATAGGTGGTAAATTTGAACCGACTTGGTTGTGGTCGAGACAGTCTACTCTGGATGTTCCTACCAACTTGTGAATTGCCAAGGAGAACAACAAATGCTTCCAATCAACGGATGATATTTGAAGAAGTATTACGCGATATGATGTTTCGAAGGAATGAATTCTCATCCCTAGAAACACGGGTGAGGTAACCACTTGTGACTGGGTCCAAACCCAAAAAGAAAAAAAAAACATAAAAATGGATGACAAAAAAATCATTAACAAAAAAATATGTGCTAAAAATAAAATATGTGAAATCATAATAATAAAGTTTTACCCTTCCGTTCAAATCAAATCTTGTTCCTGATCTTTCTTCATCTTTTTCTACATTCCTTAAAAATTAAAATAAGTGAATAAGAATATTGAGTGATAAATATTTTCTTAATGTTCTTGTTCTTAGTACAGCCCCTGATCCTTTCCTTGTCTTTTTCGCAGGGAAATTTCGAACGGGTGGTTGGTCCTAAACTTTAGAAATGGCGTGAGTCTCGCACTCGATGAAAAGAGGGTGAAGGATGGAGCAGTGATAGAAATTGATTCTAACTTCACACCAGCCAGCCTACAGTACGAAGAAAATGATTGGGTCCCAGTTGACCGAGAAGAGCTTCACAGCCAGACAGTGATGAAGATGGGTGGCCCAAGCCACCAATCCAGCAACAAGAAAAGAAAGACAAACATCGAGGAAAGCAAGAAAATCAAGTCTGTAGTTACCACGATAGAGGGCAGGCTCGTTAGCGCCGTGTTCGTAGAAATTCAAGGGGTAAGGAGAGCTAATCTCACTGCTACCCAAAGAAGGAATAAGAATCGCCGTATCCGCAAGATGTTGACTAAACTAGCAGCAGATCAACACGAGAAAATAGCTGCTTTTGCCGGCACACACATTTCAAAGATACTGGTTCGTCAGGAACCATAAAGAAGAAAATCAACGCCAAGGAAATCAGAACAAATCGAAGAAGTGCCAAGAAGAACAGAAATAGAATCAGTGCCTCGACACCGGACAGAGATACCAGATCTGAAGAACCTTGTTGTGAAAGTAACCCCGGAGGATGTCCCGACAGAGACAATCCCCGAGGAGCCAAGGTATGCAAGAGAACGTGACGGGAATGAGCCATACATCCCGCAGTACGTTACTAGGCCTCGTCACTTAAAGATCATCCCAGAATATGAATTAGAAAGAATGCAAAATGTTGAGAAGAAGACTTTCAAATACTTTGAAAGGATTAAAAGAAAGAGACTCAACATTTTGGAAGGCCTCGAGTTACACACAGATGTATTCTCAGAGTACGAGCAGCAACAGATTGTGGATTAAGCAGGCCGTCTGAGGGAAAAGACTTATTCAGAACCCCGGAGATAGATGCCAGGGAAAGGAAGAGTCACAATACAATGCGGATGTTGCTATAACTTCACAAAGGACAGAAAAGGAAATCCACCAGGGATACTCCGTTTCAGTGAGGTGGATCCAATGCCGAGGATAATTAAAAGAATGGTGAAAAGAATGATAGCGTGGAGGGTACGCGCGCAGATCGCATACCCAACAGCTTGCATCATCAACATTTATCGAAGGGCGACCGCATACCTCCACACATAGACCACCACGACTTTGTCAGACCTTTCTGCACAATTTCGTTCGTCAACCAATGCAATATCATGTTCGGATCTGACCTCCGGATAGCAGGCCCGGTTAAGTTCCGAGGGCCAGTGGAGATACCACTTCCGGTAGGTTCTGTCATGATATTAAAAGGAAATGGAGCAGACATCGCAAAACATTGTATACCGGGAGTGCCAGCGGAGCGGATCTCTGTCACTTTTAGAAGGATGGACGACAGAAAGGCGCCTTACCACTTCCAGCCAGATCCAGAATTGGAGAGTCTCCGGCCCTATGAGCTGTGAGTTACATGGAAAATAGCACACCTCCAATGCACATCCATGCGGCATTCCTGCCAAGGGTGGCTTGGAAGGTGATGTTATTACCCATGTTTCTTACTATTCAGACATAGATTTTTTACAGACGCTTTTGGATGTATCAATAAGAAGTTTACACAATCTGTTTTGGATTTACATGGATTGTACGAGACATTAAATTTCTGAGGAAAATGTCATCATGACTAGACCAAGTTGTATGATGTACTTTCAGCAAGTAGGAATGAAAATGACTACGTCATATTTTGCCTTCACCTCTTTTGTGCAAATTGACTGGGAAACGCCATTAGAGTTAAATGAACTTTGAACGAAGAACAAAAGAGAAAAAAAAATAAATGAGAACTTTTCCTAAAAATCTAAATAGTAAAATGAACTTCAAATTCACATGAACACTAAATAAACAACAAATAAAAAATAAAAAAAATGAGATCGTTAAAGGACAAACAAAATGAATCTAAATCTCAAATTGAATTCCAGCTAAATCCATCTTTTCAAATCCTCCAATTCTCCTTGAAATCAAGATCTACTTCAGAACTCCTTTGAAACCCTCTCTCGAGATGATTTCAGAACCACAAAAAATTTTCGATTTGGTTCTGATGGCATGTATTGGTTCTGATGGCATGAATTCATACCATTCACCAAATAATCAAACTTTGATTGATTCTCATAGGATGTGGAACACTTTCATATCTCATTTCAATCTCCCGCTAAATCCAAATCTCCACAGTACATTTCAATTCAAAATTTCTGAGACTGGTACCTACATTCCAGTTCTCATTTCGAGATCATACCTACATTTCGATTCTGAATTGATACCTACATTTCAATTCAAAATTTCCGAGACTCGTACCAACATTCCAGTTCACATTTCGAGGTCGATACTTACATTTTGATTCTCATCTGAATTAATGCCTATATTTCAATTCAAAATTTTCGAGACTGGTACATACATTCCAGTTCTCATTTCGAGATCGATACCTACATTTCGATTCTCATCCGAATTGATACCTACATTTCAATTCAAAATTTCCGAGGCTGGTACCTACATTCCAGTTCTCATTTCGAGATCGATACCTACATTTCGATTCTCATCCGAATTGATACCTACATTTCAATTCAAAATTTCGAGGTCGGTACCTACATTCCGAGTTCTCATTTCGAGATCAATACCTACATTTTGATTCTCATCTGAATTGATACCTACATTTCAATTCAAAATTTTTGAGACTGGTACCTACATTCCAGTTCTCATTTCGAGATCGATACCTACATTTTGATTCTCATTCGAATTGATACCTACATTTCAATTCAGAATTTTCGAGACTGGTACCTACATTCCAGTCCTCTTTCGAGATCAGTACCTAAATTTTGATTCTCATCCTTTTTAATCGACACTTGAGCTCGGATGCTTACTCCGAGGCTGCTACCTAAAATCCAGTTTTCTTCGCAATCCTGAGGTTGAAACTCGGGTTTCAATTCTCATTTCAAATCCAAATTTCCTAAATTGATTTTAAATCAAACTTCAATCAAAATTAAAACTCAAAATCTAAACTTTCACATCAAAACTTGAACATGAAATGAAACGAAATCTAAATCGAAATTCTCCAAATCTTGTGATTTGGAATTCACCTCCTTTTCCTTTCCCCAACGAGAGTTCAACAACCTCCAGTTTTGGAAATATACTTGATACTCCCCAGCGGAAATTTTTCTACTCTGTCCTAAGTTTGTCACTTGGACATCTGTGTTGGTTTTGTTGATCTCTTCGGTCAACGCCAATACGTGCGGTGTGCTTGGTTAGCACACCACACATATTGGGGGTCCATTTGTTGACCTCATTTTTGATGAGGTCTTCTCTTCTCTCTTAAGTACTAAGGATCTAGCCTTAGGCTTTTCCTTTGACTATCTTAGAGGACTAGAGATGGAACCTACCCCTTTAGAAACTCAACCACTTCTTAACTCCCAGCAAACCCCACAAGCTTGATTGTAAACCCTTAATCACCTAGAGGGTCGAGATCAAATGCGGAGGTTTAAAGGATGAGTTCCCTATGGGACTCTTTGGCCTTAGGATCACCCCGGGTGGCTCAGTCCGTTGAGGGATGACTCGCACATACATTACACTTTCACACACATTCCAAATCCTAAAACTATTCATGCCTAGCTTGACTTCCTGACTCATGTGGATAATTCATATGGATGGACCTTAACCCCTAGGCCCTTGGCTAAGAGGGTTAGGAACAACATAGTGGATTCCTCAAATGAGTCCTCTCATGGCTCCTGTGGGGTTAATATGGCTTCATGGCTCAACCAAAATGGTTCCATTTCACTCACACTAGCTCAATTTTCATTTTTCCAAAATTTCAATTTTTGACCCCCGGGGCCTCGAACCCACCAAACCTACTAAAAACCCTTGAAACTACCCAAAACCACCAAAATTTTCAAATAACCTAAAACTTTTCCAAAATTAACCTTGAACATTTCCCCACCAATCAAATTGATCATTTACAGCCAAAAATACCAAAATTTCCAAAAATACCCCCAATACCCTCCAAATTACCAAAATGCCCCTCTTGACCCAAAAATCCAAAATTTTCAAAAAATTTCAGAAAATTCTAAATATTTCCAATTTCATTTTGTTCAACTACACCATGGGCCAATTTTGCCAATTTACCCCACTTTTACCAAAACCCCCAATTTAGCCCATTTTTAACCCAAATGAACCCAATGTCAAACCAAATCACCCCTATTGATCTCAATTTTGGTCCAATTCAATTCCAAACTTCAATTAAATATCCCCAATATCAATCTAGACCAAATCCAAGCCCAATTTGATTGACATTTGAATCCAATTTCATTTTTAAGCTTAAAGCCCAATTTTGACCCATAACCCAAACTTAGCCCAAACAAACCCAACTCAACTCCAATTAACCCTAAATCTTTTCTAAACCTTCCCTAACATCTCCATAAACAAAACACTAACATAATTTGCCCAAAACTTGAACCCAAACCCCACTCAAATTCAACCCAAACCCAAAATCCCCAATTTAGCCTAAACCCAAGCTTAACCCTAACTTTAGCCCAAACCCCAAAATTGAACCCCAACCAAAGTTGAAAACTATTTGTAACACACCTATAAACTTTTCTCAACATTAATTTTACATCAAAACCAACTTTAGCCCAACCTTAGCCCAAGCTAACCCAATTTGACCCATTTTTGTCCCCTTACCAAAGAGACCCAAGTTCAACCCAATCCAACTCCAAGCCTTACCTAATTGACTTCAAATAACTCATGAAACATTCCTAAGCCAAATTCAACACTCATTGGGCTCAACCATTACAAGGCTCCTCATCCTAAAAATCCATTTTAAAATTTAAAGGCCCATTCCCTTAAGCCATTTTAAAAGCCCACCTTCGCCAAATTTTAAAAGCCTAAAATTTCATCCAAAGCCCATATGACACTCTCCCTCATCATACAATCAATTTAAAATCACCTCTAAAGTCCTAATTTATCATCAAATCATTCCATTTTTAGCCACATGACAATCTCCTTAAAATTCATCAAGAATGCCTAAAACCTATTTCTATGAAACCAAGTCAAGCCATCCTAAGGCATAGGCAAGCCATGAAGCTAGGCATGAGCCACATGGAAGCCATGAAAGCCCCTTTACATGTCACCATGCTATCTTGGGCAAAAGGAGGAAGTTCTTTCCATATTCCCTTAGAGTAATTAACCACTCCCATGATTCCCCTTAACCATGCTTAGACCTAATTATAATTGGATGGTGACTTGACCCTACTGATTAAGCTGAACCAAACAACTTTCTCTTCAGCCCAAGCAAGCCATGGGGAGGTGAACCTAGCCCAAAACCATGGGTTGACCCAAACCAAGCCAAAATCATCCCCTCCACATTCCACTTCAATCCAACTCTTTTACACATGGCCAACTCCAATTGACTTCACCATTGCCAAGCCCTGCCCTCACTGGTCAAGATGGTGACCTGACCCTGGCCGGCCAGCCACCACAGTCGCCGGAAAACACCATGGCCGAGACCTTGGGAGGAGCCAAAGTTTCGAATTCCCATCTACTGAGCTGCCCCACTCCAAATGGCCATTGTAGCTGTTCTTCTCCTCACCAGAGTAGCTGATCCCAGCCCCTAACTCCCCCTGAGAGGCCATGGCCATGGCTATTTAAGCCAGCCAACCCCTCTTGGCCAAAAGGTTGGCTGAACTAGACCTTTACAGAATCCCTCCAAATTCCTCACAAAGCTTCCCCTAGCCAAGAGCAATCCATCCCCACTGTTCTCCTGCCCTAACCCCCACTAATTGAGCTTAATTTTGGAGCTCAATTCTCAAGCCAGAACAGGACACTCCCAAATCCTCCACCAAAATCAAATTAAACTCACCCACACATGCACAAGACCAAGAGAAGGAGTTCCCCAGTGAAAGCCCCCTCTCCAGGCCACTCATTTGTTCTAGCCTCCAAAGGTTGAAATTGGGTCCGGTGGAAATCGGAGTCTAGGCAATTCCTCGGGGCCAGAGACTTCATCTGGAGCTTGCTTGGACTCAATCAAAGGTGACACAACTCTCAGATCGAAGCTTCACTTCTCTGAGCAAAGGCATGAGCTCTCTCTTCTTCCCGAGCTTCTGAACATTCTCTATTTTGATTGAGTTGATTTCATGCCACATAAACTGTATGGATTTGTTCGTCTCTTCAAGACGAATTCATAGAGTATAAGAACGTAAAAATCCGTTGAAAATCGAGTGAAATCTTAGGGTTTTAGTGTGGACGGCCACGGGTGCACACCAGTCGTAGACGATGACCGGGAGCCGTTGGATCGCGCGTGTATCGAGTGGACGGCTCAGATGGCGTCGGACCAGGAGATGGTATGTGAACCACGGGCCCCGTGGCAGCTGACTCAGATGGCGGCGTCGAATGGGAGCGCGCCGTGTGGGCTTTCAGATATGCCGAGGATGACAGGGCGCCGCGCTGGATAAGTAGAAAATTAGGGAATTTTCTTATTTATTAAATACCCAGAACTTCAAAAATGCATAACTTTGTGTAGAAAAATCAGAAAAATAAAATAAAAATACCCTCTTGCTCAGTAAACAGAGTAGAATAATGTGGAAAAGAAATCAATTAATTTCATTGAGTATTTTATTTTTAATGATTTATTTACTCTCTGCATTATTTTAATTCTCCATTTGCATAGGCAATTCACCATGGCATGAGACCATGGGGCTTTTGAAGCCTCTGAACTTGGAAACATTCCTTGAATTTTCCAGGTCAGAGGCCATCCCTATGAGAAGTTATTGATTTTTCAATTGCATGTTACTATTTTGAGTATTTTAACTCCAATAATTAGCATGTTGAGAAATAAATTCTAGGAAAATTTGGTGATGTTTCTTATGACCAGAGGAACCTAGGAAAAATAGGTCTTGAATTAATTCACATGGAACAACCCTAATTGGCCTAAACACCCAAAGTTGAACTTTAATTAATTAGGGTTAATACACATTAAATTAACTTGAAAACAATTCTCTACTGATCTTTAGGATTAGAGGAACATCGCATAAAAATTTAAGGTCAATTGGATTTGATTAACCTCACCAAATGGGTTGATTAAGCCTCTTAAGCAAAATGGATAAAATTAAATTTTAAAAATTCATAACTCACAAAATATTTTTCAAAAATTCACAAAAATGGTTTTGGTGCTTCTCTGATATCAGAGGGACTTAGGAAAATTAAAATTGTAATTTTCTAAAAAAGTTGATTTTTATCATTATTTTAATATTTTAATATTAAAAAATAATAAAAAATTATAAAAATATAAAAAAATCACCAAAATGTTACATTTTGAATTCTAATCACTTAAGAACAAACCAAATATTTTTCCTAAGTCTCTAGGGTAAGATATTGAATTTTGAAGGCCTAAAACAATTTTTAAATAAAAAAATAATTTTTCTTAACATTTCCACAAAATTAATTCTAATAAATCAAAGAAAAAATACAAAAAATATAAAATTTTGTTCTCTAACTTCCCTAATATTAGAGAGATTTTTGAAAAATATAAAACCTATTTTCCAACTTCAATTTTATTTTTAAATTAATTAATACTCCAAAACTCAAAATAATTCTAATAAATAAAATATAATTCAAAAAATCTCCAAAATTGGTCCAAATGGTCCTCTCTTCATTAGGAACATCCCATAATTTTCTTAAGGACAGAAACATTTTCTTGGTCATGTTATTGAATTTTCCTTTAAAACCCCTATTTTCCATTAAAAATAATTACATAAATAAATTAAATACAGAAAAATCACATTTTCTTCTCTATTGTCTTAATTGACATGTGAGTGAAGTTACATAAAAATTTCAATTTCATTTGAGCTTAGTTTAGTGAGTTATAGAATTATTAAGCTTGAAGGGCAAAAGGGTAATTAAAAATTTCAACCCTTAATTAAAATTTTATGATTAATCAAAAAGGGGAGGGTAAAATATTTGATTTTAAACTGATTTTGGATGATTGAAACTCAAATGATTGAGGGTAGAAACCTACTAACCATTTCAAATATAATTAAAATAAAACTTTAATTAATTAACTAATTGAAATTTTGGAAGAATAATAGAAATTGGAAATATTAAAGTAGGGACATTATTAAGAGGACATTTATTCTTTAATTTAAAAATCCCTAAATAAATCACTTCAATAATACTTAATTCTTAATTAAAAAAATTAAAAGAATAATCTCAATTAATAATTAAAACTAAAATTAAATTAAATTAAATTAAAATTAAATTAAAATTAAAATTAAAATTAAAATTAAATTAAAATTAAACTAAACTAAATTAAAGTTAAATTAAAATTAAATTAAATTGAAATTAAATTAAATTAAAACTAAACTAAATTAAATTAAATTAAGTAAATTAAATTAAAATTAAATTAAAGTTAAAATCAAACTAAATTTAAATTTAAATTAAATTAAATTAAATTAAATTAAACCAAATTAAATTAAAATCAAAATCAAATCAAATTAAGTTAAAATTAAAATAAATTAAGTTAAAATTAAATTGAATTAAATTGAATCAAAATCATTTAATAACAAACCTAAATGAAATCATTAAGAATTAAATCTAAAATAACTTGAACACTATTCCAAACTTAAACTAATTTCTATAATTAAGTCAAAATTGAAATTAAATCATTAAGTTTAAATCATCAAAATACCTAATAGATTTGCCCTTCAAGAGCTCTTATTATTATAACTCTTAAATAAAGTATCAAGTGAACTGTTACTTCACTTATAGGATATTCAAATGTCCTAGTTCACTGAGTAAGGGAACAAAACTTAAACCCCTGGATGATTAATTCACCTGTGCAACTAAATTTACTTGGACTCGAAACAATCCCAGAAATATTAAAAAGATGTTTAGGATTCATCCTAAACACTTTCTCAATATGACGGGATGTTTTAGAAGAACAACTGAATTTAATTGTTCTTTGATGAAGAAAATCATCCTTAAACCAAACCAAGAACCTAGACGTCATAGGAGATGACTAGTTATAGGATTAGGAATTTGGTAAACAACTAAAACCCTTCCCTTCACTTTACCTAGGTATCTGTTGAAATATTTAAATGCCTTAACATGTGTTTTAAGTGCAGCTTGAGATGACGGGAAGACCCTCTAGGTACGCTTTTATTTTATTGTAATTTACTTTATTGCAATGTACTTTACTTTTCTTGCATGTTAAATAAAACTGTTGCATGAAAACCAAAACCTTTAGGATAGTCCCTAAACTGAAACCAAAACTAAATTAAAAGTCATTGCAAGATAAAATTTACCACCACAACATTCAAAATACAAAATAACTCAAAATTTAATCACAAGCATAACAACAAAACTACAATTGCAACTAAATTAAAATGTCTCGTTGAATGATCGGGAATACCTCGGATGATGTAACCCACGTGTTGCTAACGGGATTTCCCATGGTCTAAATGAAAGTGTTGAACTCATTCAGTTGAGTTTAGCAAATTCATCTAGACTAAGTGAATTCAATGAAAATAATGGTGTCGGGAAGACGGAACCGTAGGATCTTAATCAGTTATGTTTAAACAACTTTAAGATTTGTTTTAATTAAAATATTAAAAACACTTAGATTTGAAGATTTTCTCTAAACCAAAACACTTCTCTCATCCTTTGATTTATGACTTCTAAAACTAAACCACTGCAACAACAAGGAGCTAGGAGCATGGTGGGCAGCACGACCATCGTCATCAGCAAAACTCGGATCTACTTCAGCAAAACTTTCTTAGAATTAAATAACCAAGACATAGGATTTCTAGGTAGTTTTCCTAGTGCAACATAAATCCTCAACCTCTTTGTTAGGCATTTTCATAATCATATTATGCAAATTAAGCCTTAACCGCTCTTAGGATTCCGAGGTAGTTGTTTGGTACGACATAAACCCTCACATCTTCAAGGCTATTTGTATGATCATGTCATACGAATATAAGTCCTAAATAATTAAAATTGGCAGGATTAAAAATACTAAATAATTCTTCCTAAATTGAAGCAAAACAATAGGATAGTCGAGAAGTTGCCAAGATTCCTCTTGGATCCTCAACTTCCCCTACTCCTCTTCCTTTGGACTACTAAAATTAACTGTTACAAATTTGATCCATTCCCTTTTGAAATTTCCAAAACTCAAATCCTTTGAAAACCTTAAGCTTTGAAATTCTTGAGAGCAAAACCACTGATCATTATCGAGAGTTTTCTTAAATGATTCCCGTCATTTAAGATGTAATTAACTATAGGGGCTTGCCCTTATAGGGAACTTTAAGAACCAGGGTAATATAAACCCTGCTTAATTCCTTTATATTAAGCAGGGGAACTTGTCGGCTTATAAAATTGGTTCGCAGACCAAACGGATTTCACAAATCTTCTAGTTTATTTAATCGAGCCCCATCGTCAAGCAGTGTGTCTATTCTTTGGGATAGATGCATGGTTTGTGGTGTGGTGTTCGTTTATATAAACTATTCGAGATGTGAGATCGGTTTGATTTCATATCTTAAAATTTTCAAACTTAAAATTATTTTTAAAATCAAATGCTAATTTCCAAATTATATATATATTTAAATTAAATTTAAAATATAAAAATTCGCCGACAATTTCTGTAGGCGACCCCCCTTTCAAAATAAAACACACAACCTAAAAATATGCCGACAGCGTATGATGACTATTTTTTGTGACTTAATTTAAAAATGAATTGAACTTTTTATGGATGATTTCTCGGTATTTGGAACTTCTTTTGATTCTTGCTTATACAATTTGCAAAAGGTGTTGAAACGCTGTCAAGAAACAAATTTAGTTCTGAACTGGGAGAAGTGCCAATTTATGGTCACAGAAGGAATTCTACTAGGTCATAAGGTTTCTAAAATTGGTATGGAGGTTTATCAAGCAAAAATTTAAGTTATTCCTGGATTACAACCCCCAAGTTACTGGTATAAGAAGTTTTCTTGGACATGCTGGATTTCATAGGAGATATATTAAAGACTTTTCCAAGATTACAAAACCTCTATGCCATCTTTTAGAAAAAGATAATAAATTTGAATTTGATGAAATTTGCCTAAAAGCCTTTAATTTGTTAAAATATAAATTAATTACTAGACCAATCATTATTGCACTTAATTGGGAAAAACCATTTGAATTAATGTGTGATGCAAGTGATTAGGTTATTGGGGTCGCTTTAGGAAAACGGTATGATAAGATGTTAAAAATTATATATTATGTAAGTAAAACTCTTAGTGAAGCTCAAATTAATTACACTACTACTGAGAAAGAGCTATTGGTCATAGTATTTGCTTTTGACAAATTTCAATCATTTTTACTTGGAAATAAATGTATAGTGCATACAGATTACTCTGCTATTAAATATTTAATGACTAAAAAAGAAGCTAAACCAAGATTGATTAGATGGATTCTTCTGTTGCAAGAATTTGACTTTCAAATGGTCGATAAAAAAGGGTCTGATAATCAAATTGCTGATCATTTATCTAGAATTGAAAATAATGAAATGGTTGATAAGGGAGAAATAAACGAATGTTTTCCTGATGAACAACTTTATATTGTTTTTGCTCGATTAATCACATGGTATATTGATATAGTTAATTATTTAGCTTGTAGCATTATGCCGTATGAATTAGATCAGTATCAAAAAAAGAAATTCTTACATGATATTAAATTTTATTTTTGGGATAATTTCTATTTTTTTAAACAATGTATGGATTCTATTATACGAAGATGTGTTCCTTATGAAGAAACTTATGAGATTATTCAAAAATGCCACAACTCTGAATTTGGTGGACATTTGAAATTGATAAAACTGCTTTCAAAATTTTACAATCTGGATTTTATTGGCCTACATTATTGAGGGATGTTAACAATTTTGTTAATTCCTGTGATTGATGTCAACGTATAGGCAATATTTCTAGAAGAAAAGAAATGCCGCTAAATTTCACTATGGAAGTGGAAATTTTTTATGTCTGGGGTTTAGATTTCATGGGACCGTTTGTGCCTTCTTCAAGAAAAATGTATATTTTATTAGCTGTTGATTATGTTTCAAAATGAATTGAAGCAATTGCTTTACCTCAATCTGATGCTAAAAGTGTGGAAAAACTTTTTACTAAAAATATTTTCACTAGATTTGGAATGCCACGGATAATCATCACGGATAGGGGAAGTCACTTTAAGAATTTTCTGATTCAGAGATTATTGAGCAAATTTGGAATCAAGCATAAAATTTCAATAGCCTATCATCCCCAAACTAGTGAATTAGTGAAAATATTAAATCAGGAGATTAAAAGAATTTTATAAAAATGGTTAATCCAAAGCGAATTAATTGGGCTGATAAACTTGATGATGTGTTATGGGTTTATAGGACTGCTTATAAAACTCATATTGGAATGTCACCTTATAGGCTCATTTATAGAAAACATTGTCATTTACCTGCTGAACTGGAACATAAAACTTATTGGGCAATTAAAGAGTTTAATTATAATTTAAGATATGCTGGAGATAAAAGAATATTACAATTAAATGAACTAGATGAGATTGAGAAATGATTCTTATGAAAGTGCTCGAATTTATAAAGAGAAAATGAAGATTATGCACGATAAAAGAATATTATGAAAGAACTTTGAGCTTGGACAACAAGTTTTATTATACAATTCAAGATTAAAATTGTTTCCAGAAAAATTAAAATCCAAATGGATAGGGCCGTATGTGGTTGAGAAAGTTTACCCTTATGGAGCTGTGGACATGAAGGATTTAAAAAATAATTCAGTAATTATGGTGAACAGACGTAGATTGAAGCCCTATTATGATGAAAGCATGCCATCTTTTAAAGATGTGCTATTTTTAACCCACTCAGAATAAAATGTTGCTTCTGTCGGGCTAACGACGTTAAACCAAGCGCTTTATGGGAGGAAACCCATAGTATGATTTTATTTCGTGTTTGATTGTGTGTTGTAAGTGACTACACTGAGTTACATACCTTTGATCTACCTTTTTAAACCTTAATTGAGTATGGAACTTATGAGAATTCAACAAATGGCGAACCTGTGATTTTCAGGATTTTGGTGCCAAGGCGCCAAAACTTTCTCCTAAGCGCCAGATACCTGTGATCCTGGCGCCTAAGCGCTGAAATTGGCGCCTAGGCGCCATAGTTTCTAGATCGTGGAAAAACCACCCCAAAGCAGTTTTTGCACATTCTAATCCATTTAAACCACCATACCTTCATCCCAAACCTTTAAGCCATCAAAAATTTCGACTGAATCATTCCTTTAGTGAAAAGAAAGAGTTTTGATTGCTTCCATGAAGAGATTAAACATTGGAATTAATGGGAAAGAGAAGTTTGTGCACAAGGATTCACAAACTTATTTTAATGGCTATCTAGCCATGACTTTGGAGAAGTTATGCAATCAACTTGAGAAGATTGAAGAAGAGTTAATTTTAGTTGGAGAGAGATTGCATGAGATGTTCCACCAAGTTGAGCACAATGAATGGCAAATGAAAGTTCAATCAATTCATTTGGCATGCTTTGAAGATTATCAGTTAACAATGTATGCTAAGAATAATTGGATTGATGAAAAGATGGCCTTGGAATTTCCTCGAGTCCCTTTCTTCCATTCCTTTATTCGTAGTGAATTACCTTGTGGACCAAATGAAGGTTCTGATGTTAATCCATGAAATTAAGAAGAAATTGGTGGAGATATTTAATGTGATTGTTAAATGTGTTGTGATTTGAAATTATTTTATGTGGAGATGTTTATGAATGTTTTATGTGTTTGTGAGATGTGAGAAAATGTTGTTGTATATTTTCTGTATTTTTTTAGCCTTTTCTTGAAGATCTGGAATGAAATTAAATGAAGTAAAGTTTGGATTGTTATTTGTTAGATATTTAGAATGTTATCTTTAAATGTGGAACCTTTTGGATTTTTTTTTAATATTATTTTCTGGAAGATGTTTGATGAAGATTAACAGTTAATTTTAGGCTTACAGATGTTAAAATCACCTAAATTGAAAAATATAAAAATCTAAAAAAAATTTCAGAATGTTTGGTGATTATGGCGCCTAGGCGCCAGATCTGGCGCCTATGAGCCTGTTCACCTGGACCAAATTTCGACCTTTAAACCAGACCCAACTCCATTTTCACACCTAAGCTTTATCTTCTTCCTCCATTTTCGTGAAAATTAGATCTATGGTTCCATTTTGAGCAAGATTTGAAGGATTTCGACACGTATTAACTTCGGATTTCAACTTCTCGAGGTTAGATCTATGTTTTAATTTAATTTTCACCTTGGATTTTTCTACTTATCATCCTGGTGGATCGATCGAGCATAATATTGCTGCCAGACAGTGGGAGCAGTTCTGCTATTTTTCTGCGGTAGCGGTTATTTCTTTAGTTCTGGAGTTCTATGCAAATTTTCCTGAAACGACTGATTTTGAAGTTTATTTGAGGGGGACAACAGTTGAATTCACTCGGAACTGATCAACATGTTTTATGGCCTGCCTCCAGTGACAATCTGTTTCCATGATATTTTTAGTCCTTCTGCGGGAGAACTAGATGAGATTCTGGCTTATTTGATTGAGGGAAGAGGAGCCTGGAAAATAAGAAACAATAAACATGTAAATTTCACCTCTTCGATGCTTAATGCTACTTCTAAAACCTGGCATTATTTTATTTCTGCTCGTCTCCTTCCGTCAAACCACTTGAGTGAGGTGACGAAAGAGAGAGCTATTCTAAACTACTGCATTCAAGAAATGAAGCCAATAGGCATGGGAGCCATTATTTATGATGCGACCAACACTTCTGCTAGCGGAAGTGTTATTTCTGGTTTAGGCTTTCCGGCTCTCATTTTCTCTATTTGCAAGAATGCTGGTGTTTCTCATTCTAATTCTGAAGATCATCTTAAGCTGCTAAAGCCGATAGGGAAATATCATGTTGATATTTATGGGAAGACTAAGAGTCAAAGTTCTGAAGCATATCCTTCTTCTGTGCCTTCTACTTCTGCTTCTAGGCCATCTACTTCTACATCTGAGTCTCCACCTGATATGTGGAACACTATTTGTCAGAGATATTTGGAGCATCAAAGTGATATATTCTTGATGCAATGTAGAGTAGATGAGATGGATAGTAAGATTGATCATGTGTCTGGATATATACAGAGGAAGAGTGACTATGATGGGGAGTATAATGAAGCACTGGTAAAATTTTTGAAGGGTGATAGGAATATTGAATTTCCTACATGTCCTAATTTCACCCCATGGATCAACCCCAGAAGTCCTATTCCTGATGATTCTTCTAACAATGAGGAGGTGACTGAGGATGATTAGACTTTATATTTGCTTTGTTTTATTGATGTGCCTGTTATGTGTGTTTATTACTTTTCATGTATTATTGTACTGATTGAGAACTTGTAGTAACTCAGTTTATTTCTGTTATCAGATTGCTTAGAATTTAACCTTATTTATGCTCTTATTGTTTTGTTAAATGTTTAAAAATGTAAAAGAGTGTTAATTTTCTTATTGTTATTTACTTTGCTACTCTTTTATATTGCTGTTTATACATGTATTATTTACTATTTTAAATGCCTTAAATGTTATACCTTTTCTTCCTGCTTAGTTTAAAATTTCATAGTGATTAATGTTTTAAAACCTTATTAAAAGAACTAAGTTTGTGGGAGAGAAAAGAACTTAAATTTAAACTTTACTTATCCTTAGTAAGCGATATTTTTAAAATTAATAACATAACCTATGGAAGAAAAATTAATTTAAGATAGATATACTATTGTTTTCATGAATGTTATAATAAACTTATAAAAGTATTTTTAAATAACAAGGGATAATTCTAAAAATTGTAATTATTTAAAAAAAAATGTGTTAGAATTTTGATTCAAATATCTAAATAAAAAAAGTTGTATTTTTGAAAGTATTAAAGAATCTAGATGTTTACTTGAGAATATGGAATTGAAACTCTATAAAAATATTTTTGCTAAACACATATTCATTAAGTGAAAAATGTGATAAGTCATCAAATATAAGTTAATGATAGTGAAGTTCAAAATTATTAACAGTCTATCTAGATATAGTAATCCTCACTTAAAAAAAAGAGAAAAAAAAAAGATTGTAAACAATCCCTGAAAAAGAAAAAAAATATATATAGGATTGGAAAACAATCCAAATATGAATAAAAAAAGAAAAGTGAGGAGAAGCTTGAGGAAAAGCCTAAATCTAAAATTAGCTTCACTTTAATTATCTTATAGGAAGAGACCTAATGCAAATTTTTACTTAAAGTCTTATGTATAAGCATCCTTACTAGTAGAGTTATCATGAAAATCTTTTTTCTGTAAATTATCTATATGTTCTTAATATGAAAAATTGCAATTTTTTTTTGAAATAGATAGGATAAGAAAGTTTTTAACACTTGCATATTAAATATTTTACATATTTTAGTTTTAGCCTAAGTTATTTAAAAAGCTTTTTAAGTTTCATTATATTATTTATAAAACAAAAAGTTATAGAAGTCTTAAAGAAAATTTTCTTCATAGATTATATTTTTAGTAGTAAATGAATACATGAGGACAAGCAACGTTTAAGTTTGGGAGAATTGATCCGCCTTAAAATAACTTAAAATTTTATATCAAATTTTTCTTAATATTTTAAGAATATTATGCTTTAATGAAATGTTTTTCTTATGTTTTGATTGCAAGTACAACAAAATGAGTTTATGAAGAAAAAGAGTTAAAAAGGAGCAAAAATGAGCCTAAAAGAGTAAAAACGCAAAGAAGCTGATTTGGACGCCTAGGCGTAAGACACAGTAGATTGATTCTAGAGATTTCTCGACAGTTATTGGATGGTTATCGACGCTTCCAAACCAATCTAGAAGCCTCTATACAAATTTGCCACATGTTATAAACAAGATACAATGAATATAGACACGGGAGAGCTGTTATTAAACGAAGAGGTGTGACATAAATGTGAAGAGATGTGTCCATTTGCGTAGAGATCCTGGTGCCAAGGTGTCATAGTTAATTTCTAAAAGATTTATTGAATGGGGATGAATTTTGAAGAGGTGTCTTAAGCAACTCCTGGTCATTTCTGGAGATCTATAAATAGAGGACCATTTCTACAGCAAAAAGGAGGAGGGAGAATTAATTAGCAAATAGTAAATTAAGAGTTGTTAAGTAAAGTGTCTTCTTCCTTTCTTCTTCTTTATTTAGTGGGAGTTTAGTGTGAATTCGAGAGTCAAAGTCCTGTTAGAGTCTGTGGAGGAAGAGAAACTTCAAAGGATTTCTTGAATTACATTCCAGATAAGTATTTATATCTTGTTTCATAAGTTTAGTGCTTTGGATTTGAGTTATATGAATATGATTTGTGGTATAATTTCTATGTTTTCTGAGTAGTCCTCTTTTTTTTCTCCCTACGATTATGAAATGAATTAATAAAAGACTTAAATTAGATTTGATAACTTAATTTCTTATTTTTCTAAAAATTTGTGATGATAGTGTACCTAATCTTAATTTACTTTACAAATTGGCCTATTGTCTTGTTAAAAATTGTGGAGAATTCTTAAGATCTGATCGTGGGCTAAGAATTCTTAACTTTTATGTATCACATTTCTCTAAAAGGGGAGGTGCAAATAAATAGGAAGATAATCTTTAATGGGCGTAGAATTGATTTTTGTTTTTAGTCTAACAGGCTAAATTCAATTAATTTGGTTTTACAAAAGAGGTGACGGGTCACTAGTAGGCCATTTTAAAAATAGAAAATTTTTCAAAAATATGATGAATATGAGGAGAATTATCAGCATTATTTGGATAGATTGATTAGAGGTGATCTGAGTGCTGAGATGCCCCCTCATCCATTCTATATACCTTATATGTCATCCAGAGATTGGAACGAGCAGGATGATGATGATGATGAGGATGATTAGTAGATTTGTTTTTTTTATGTGTTACTTAGTTTATGTTGATGTACTGATGTATGTTGTGTTTGTGGTGTGAACTCTGGTACTATGCTGATTGTAGTTGGACTATTTTTTATGCATATTCAGATGTATTTTTGTTGGATTGATATTCTATATGTTGCTTTGTGTGACATATGTGTAGTAGTAAATGTTTTAATGTGTATGTTGTGTCAGAGTTTTTATATTGTGTACTTTAATTCCAAAACTGTTAGGAGAATATGGAACACTATTAAAAACTATTATTTAAAAACTGCATGTTTAAAACTTTTCAAAATCTACTACTACCATTTGTTATCTAGTATTGGTGTGATTTCAGTTATTTTTAGTTGGTGTGTATTTGCTTTGAAAACATTCACTACTATAGAAGTCTTTTGAAATTTTTACTTTTTTTTTATTAAAATTTTTAAAAAAAATTTGAATTTGATTTCTTTTTACTCCTGTTTTTAAATTATTATACTTGCAAATTTAGAATATTAAGATTCCTGCAAGCATGTTATGTTAGTTTTTAATTCTCACCCATGTATCATTTCTTATGCTTAAATGTTTTATCCTAACTAAAAATTTAAAGTTTGGGGGGGAATTTTAAAAACAGAAAATTTTTCAAAAACCTAAAATTTTATTTGTTCTCAAGAATACTTAAAATTAATTTAATTTGTGATTGAAAACAATTATGTATATGAAGTTATATTAAGGAAACAAAATTTTGAATATATAAATGAATAAGAGAATTTAGTTAAAATTTATAGTAATAATAAAAAATTTAAAGTTAAAATTTTCTTAGTAAAGAAGTGTTAATATAGTTCAACCATCTTTAGTAAGAAATGTTGTATTTTTGGATAAATAGAAGATTTGACTTTTATACTTCAAAGCTTAAATTTCTTTTATTGAGGAGTAATTTTCAAATACTGTTATTATGATTTTTAAGTGAAAGGTATATACCAGACCTTTATTTTAAATGGAAGGGTGGAATTCAAAATCATTAAAGGCCTATTCAGATACAGTAATCCTTCCCTTACGAAAAAGAAAAAAAAAGAAAAATAAAAAAAAGAAAAAGAAAAGATGGATTGAAAATCAATCCCAAAAATGATAAGGGGGGAGATGCTTGAAAATTTAAGGGCCTAATCCAAAATTAATTCCATACCTAAAGTATAAGATATTAGTTCTGAGAAAATCTAAAGCTTGAGGTTATAATATAGTAAGTAAAATTATTTTCAAATAAAGATTTTTAAGTGAGAAAAATAAGTGTGTAAATCTTATATTTTGAAGAATCTACAAGTATTTCTGAATTAGATAGAAACCTATATTTTACATTATCCTTTACCTAAGAACTTTTTAAACTTTAATTTGGTCTTAATTATTGAAATTTTTTCTAAATTGGACTACTTCATTTCTAGAACAAAATTTTGTTACCTTTCTAAGAAAATCATTGCATAATTTGCATGCTAAAATTTTCTATGTGATTGAGAGTCACTTGAGGACAAGTAACATTTCAAGTCTGGGGGATTTTGATACACTTAAAATATATATTATTTTTATGCACATTTTTATACCTATTTTTGATGATATTGCACTTTACTGGAAGATATTTTGTGTTTTTCTTGCAGGTATGATGGAAATTAGTGATTATGATGAAAGGAGAAAAATTGGATCAAAATTTGGAGCAAAAAAAATGAAAAAATGAAAAAATGAAAAATTGGACACTAGTGGCTAAGTACCGCCTGGTCGGCGCTTAGGCGCCACAGTTAAAAATAGAATTTTCTTCATTTTTTGCGCTAATTTCAAGGGGTGTTTGAAGTAACTTTTGGTGGTAACTTCCTTAACTTCCCACGGGAGGCAAATTTGAATGAAGGGACGCATCTTTTGGTGGATACGTTGAATCTAGACATGATTTGAAGAGACACCAAGACACTTTTTGGAAAATTATATAATGAAGACTTGGAATTAGTTTCAAAGAGTCCTCTTCTAGTTTTACTTTTTTTTCTTTTATTGTTTATAGTTTTTAAAAGTCTTTTAGAGTTAGTAAAGAGTAAGAAGGGAGAAAGGGGTTGGAGTGAAGCCTTCTTCTCACCAATTTTCTTCCTTTCTTTTATTTAGTTTTTATTGAAGTCTGAAGTCTGTTTCTGAGTCATCAGAGTTGGGCGACCCACTCTGAGGAGTGTTTTAGTGGAAAGTCAAGTTTCAAAGGAACTTCCAGAGTCTTGTGGAGAGGATTTTCAGATAAGTGTTTACTTCTGTTTTTATACTTAGTTTTTAATTAAACTTATTGTATTTTCATTATGATTTATATTTTCAAATCAATGTGCGCTTGTGTTTTCTCCATGAGTTCTGAGTAGATTTCTTTATCTTTTACTTTCTTAAACGAAGAAGTAATTAAATTATGTCGGATTGTTGCGGAATGTATAAGTGTTTAAAGTTGGAATAAGTTGTGAAGATTTAATTCCATGAACTTAATTTACTTCTTAATTTGGCCAGTTAAGATGTTAAAATTTATTGTGAGATTATGTAAAATCCAATGCGATATTGTCTCAAACAATAATTGGTAAAAATCACATGCAATTATATGGGTAAGAATTTTAATCCATATAATTGAATGCAAATATATTAGGTGATATGTTTTTAATGGGGAGTAAAATTAGAGGACTTTAGAGTGACAGGCTAAAGCCCCCTAATTTGGTTTGATATTTTAAATTTTGTTATGAGAAGTTAGCCTCCAGGTGGAGGGAATCGAGGGAACTCTAGAGTGAGAGCTGGTATCTTCCTTGCCTAACCATTTTCAAAATTTTAAAATTTCAAATTAACCAATGTTCTTTATAGAACCAAGTAAGGGTAAAGAATAAATTTGCTCATATTTGTCACAACACATTTAAATACTTCCACAACAATACTCTCATAATTATTATTGCTTTATAAGAGAAAGAAAAAGATATTTTATTTCTTAGTGTTTTATATCGTGTTTTAAAGTTCTGATAATTTTCATTTCCTGCTAGCTTTTCATCAAAAATACCAAAAATAACTTTCAAACTTTACAAATCAAAAAATACTTTCAAAATTCATTTAAAAAGTAAAAATATATTTTTCTTATTTCTTTAAAAAGTTTTTACATTTCCCTGTGGGTTCGATATCTCAGGGCTTAATCAGAAAGTCCTATATTACTTGATAAACGATATGTATACTTGCGTAGTATTCCATATTATAAAATCATAATTTTCATATTTAAATCATAAGCACATATTTTTGTCAGGGATCAAGCAATTAACGTCGTGGAGGCTCACTGACCTAGACAGGTGTAAGTCCTTCCTATGGTGGTTTCAACATTGTGGTCGGATCCCTCATTTATTTCTTTTTTGAAGACATCATTGTTGCTTACTAGGTGGGTGTAAGTCCTATTTCTGTGAATTCCATCTATTAAGGTTCTTAAGGCTTTAGAAGTATATTTCATTTAGCAATCCATGGATTGCTAACAAGAGATCTATAGTCGACTACTTTCACTTACAGGTTGACATAGGAACTTAGTAGATTGAGATGATAGATCCATGGAGTCCTGACCCAGCTATCTCTACCCAATTATGATTTCTTACCTTTTAATCATAAACCTCTTTTTATCCCATTTGATACTCGTTCACATTGTCTCAGAGGTTCCAATTGCAGATAAGCAACTTTCTATTTGGGATACGGTGATTCACACTTTGCCCTTATGGCTCAGTTTGCTTTGAAGCATAGAAATGTTTCTATTGAGATGCCCTAGTTATTTTCTAGGCCTCGTTTGCTGACAGACCACCATCTATTTGCAGATCTTAAAGACTCACTTTCTCCCTTTTGGCTTGGCATAGGCTTTGGAATCACTGAATGCTCCTAGTCAAGGTAACCATTCTTTTGATATATCTATTTTACATGTTTTCACAAATTGTATGCAGGGTTCCTATTATTAATAGTTTTCTTGTGTGTCCCCTAAGACGTAATTAACCAAAGGGATACGTTATTTTGGAGATGCTCTTAATCCCGAAACAAAATATTTATTTTTATTTCTCAGTTTGTATAGATTGCCTACACATGAGACTTGTTGTAGATATGTGCTTAAAGGTGTTTGGATTCCATCTCACTATGGACGTAAACACTTGATCTATCGTATGAAGATCACCTTGCGTGTCTTTTCTATGTCCTTTTTAGCATAATTTGTTTGCCTGAACTTATCTTATTTTCTCCTCTCCTGAGCTCTCTTCTTTCTCTGAATCATCTCGATGTTTAAAGAAAGAGGGCTATTTGGAAAAGAGAATTATAAGATGATAACTTGACAAGCTGGCAACTCCGAGAACCCGAGAAGAACACGTATTCAGACAATATACTGACTGCTCCATGAAGGTAAACTATTAGCCTAAGATGAAGGATAGTTCGAACTCAACAGTAAGCTTAAATGATAACTCCCTAAAGTTAACTACCACCTTTTGGTGAAGGACATTCCAAAATCGATAAAAGTGATTTCACACTTTTAGCCATGTTGTGAGCATAATAAAATTGGGGTTTTTCAACAATCGATGATAAGTTAAATCTGGCTCAACTGTTGTTTGTTATAAATTATCTCATGTCTTACATCCAAATATTTAACAATATTGATACCAAAAAAATAGGATTATTAGAATCGTCATTCTCTTATTCTCTATCAATCACCTATCAAATAGAAAAGATAATAGAGGAATTTTGTTACACGTCGGTAAACAATCTTCATAGACTGGTATTGATATTAGGAGACCCTTTCAAGCATAGCAAGTCCATTTTCTTCTAAAAATGCATATGTCACGCTCCACCTATTTACCTCATTTTTCGAAGTGTTAAGTACAAGTCCCAACTAATCGTTGGCCTACTAGTTCGACTTGTCGGATTGGCTTGCAAAAGTACCAACTATCATGTTTCTGCAGTCAAGTTGATCTATAGAGTTTATCAACCGATCTAATTTAGTTAGTATTCTAAGGCGGTGACCAACCGTTGAAGTGTTGGCCATCATTAAAGGACCTACATAATTTTATGTCTATTCGTGAGTCATGTGACATGTACATCATCATCATCTTTCATCAGCATTTCATGAACAAACCTCATATTGTACTAAATCTGTTTAACATTCCTTCTTTGTAAACTGATAAAGGAAGAAGAGGCCATCTTGAGTAATGATAAATAGAGGTTCACCCATCTTCTAAGGGGACCATATATTTTATGTCCCTGCTTTCCCACCCTTCTTTGAGATCGGAGGAGAGAACTTCGGAAGCATACAACCGTTGCCTTTAACAACTTCCTTGATAGGTCACTCTTGCGTTTTAAGAGTATATGGATGATATGAGACCTGTCCAACCTTTTTGTTTTTTGTCGTGTACATGCATACAATAATAATCTCATATATTTACATATCTAAACCAAAAATTTTGATATTTACTTGAATACCTCTCAAATTTTTAATATCCTATCATAAATATCACTATTATTAACTTTTGAAGAGTAAAATACACATTTTCATGCATAGGTTTATAATATCAAAGAGTTATAAATATAAATATCAAAATTTAGGTGTTGACCAATTCTTTATTATTATTATTATTATTATTATTATTATTATTATTATTGTTATTATTATTATTATTTGAGCCACAAAAGCTGACCACCTCAATATGCTGAAGAGTATTTGTTAGATTTAGAACACCACCTTAAATAATCCTAGAAGACTTTCACATTATTGTTACTAGTAACCATGCTTTACTTTTTGCTCGTGTTAGAAGCTAAATACTATTATCAAAATTATCAGAGTATACAGTTCGAATTCAAGACAGCAATTGTTAAAAACCTAATTCTGTTGGCATGACCATCTGTGAAACGAATATAATTGCCAAAAAACATAGAAAAGAGAATCATTAATAACAATAATAATAATAATAAAATAGAAATCAAACGTTTGAAGCAACAGTAGATTATGAGAAATGGTTTGCTTCACATTGGGTTCTACGGAAACCTGCAGCTAAAGAAGTATCATTTGACGGCACGGGAAGCCTTAGGTTGCAATCCAAGTCCGGCTTGAACTGCTCGCTCTTTATCATGAACATCTTTAGCCGAACCGTGGCATAAATCTTCATCCTCACATGAAAGAAACCTTCTCCTTTCTCCCTCTCAAAAGTTTGCCTCACCGATCCGGCTGCAACCGTACTTTGACCCTCTAAGCTCACATTCAACCACATCCAACTCTTTCTTCCTTGGTATGTCCGTAGCGAGCCCGCGTAAGCGAACTGGTATCCGTCATAAAACGCTACTGTATTTAGTCGCTCGTAGTAGAAGCTGTATTTGCGGTTTGGATTTCGTAAGTTGAGCATGAAAGAGAGTTTGTAGTTCAGACTGCCGTTGCCGGGTGAAGAGAGATTGAAGATTGAGAGAGTGGCGTTATCGGCGTAAGCCTTGAGGCTTTGAGGCTGGAAGATAAGCCAGAGAGTCAGAACAATGACGCAAAGAATGATGAGGACTATAGTTACAATCTTGAAAGAGATACAGAGCAAGGTGTAGGAGTTGAATTTCGTGCTAGTCTGATCAGTGGGAGATAGGCGGGCGTGGGTTTGAGATGGAGGAATGGAAGGGCCGTAGAATTTGTGGTTTAGGTGACATTCCGTATTTCCTTCGGCCATCGGGAGTGTTTAGGGTTGCAGGGAGTAAGGGGAACGAGATGGCAAAATAAAGGAATAACTGGTGAGTATTGGAAGGGGGGAGCAGGACCATAAAGATTTGAGAAACTTCGGGTGGGAGAGGCATAGGGAGAGAAAATAGTGGCGTCATTGACCTAGCTTTTGCCATGCTTCATTCCAAGATTGATCCATGGATGCCAATGTTGATTAACAGTAATCAAACATTTGCCTGCGGCGTACGTTATTTGTCGCATCGTTCAAAGGGCTGGCTAGGTCCGGTGTTTGTTCCGTCTTTGTTTCTTTTACTGTTGGTGTGTATCTCCAATTAAATTCCATTTTAAATTACTTCTATAATGAAGCCAAATTTGGCTAGCTTGGGCAATAAATTGTATATTTAGCTTCTCAATTCTGGCGACCAATAAATATTATGTCTGGAGTCGGACGAAAGCTGCGTCCGATCGACGGATGCGATTCACTTGAGTTTTTTTTTTTTTATTTTCTCATCCGCTCCTTCTGGTGGATTGCAGCTGTTGTCCCGACGTCTGGGCGTAATATTTTTTCCCTCTCATGACAGAACGAGTGCATGGTATTTGTTGGATAATAGACAGCAAAATTATTATTTGTATAGCCAAAAAATAGGACTCCTTGCCAAAACGAAGGAAGTCGCTGCCTTCGAGGATGGTGTGGCCAGAAGAGTCCCCAACATGGACGTCCACTAAGCCGACTACACCTTGCCGGCCGGCCACTAAACTCAGTCATTTCTAATAATCACCAATTATAAACCTTCAAGGTAAAAGCTTCTTCCCTGAATTGGTTAATTCTTATTCCTTGGCATTTCCATGACATAATTTTTTGATTGCAAGTCTCAATTTTTTTAACTCAATTTTTAAAAAATTCTGGACATGAACCCATTCATCACCCTTTAAAATTCTAACATTCAAAGATCTAAAACTAAAATCTGAATATCACAACTCAATCTTTAATTGAGATTTTTTTTTTATTCCAGTTCACAGCTCTAGAGTTGTAATTACTTACGAAGGCATGCTTTTGTAGGGAAATCATACTCCAAAATAAAATAAACTATATCTTAAACTAGTAAGGCATTAGAAAAGCTTTGGTTTATATCGCCCATAAATCTTAAGGATATTTATCATTTGAATGATCAAATCTATTTCAAGATAATATTTTTCCTTCTCAGTGTAATATATTAGTATTTAAATGACGCATCCGCTCATTTAGATATCAATCATTCTAGATCTGCAGTGGATAGACACGATAACAAAGTAAAAAAGTTAAAAAAAAAAAAAACCACCAATAGCAAGGTAGGCAAGGTACCTGATAATGAAGTTGAGATGACTCACGAAAATGAAACTGATAAGGATTCATCCAATCCAGTTGATATTACCTAAAATTGAATACAACATTGCTATGCTTAGATGAGGTGCCATAGGAGAAAAACTTAAAGTTGAAGCGCTAAAGATGTAAATATAAATGAATTGAGTGGTATGAATGTAAATGTTTATTTAATTATTTTTGGTGAGTTCATGCACAACCTCCTCACATTTCTTCATGTTAGTATTAATTTTGAGTGCATGCTTGCCAAATTTCCTTAAACCTCATGGGGGGGGGACAACTTTTATTGCTTCCTGCTTTTGCTTAGGTATTTTTTATGCTTCGTGTACTCAAACTCCTTTTATGCTTCTTGTACTCAAAACACCATCTGCCTCATGGTGGGATACACATTTTATTTTGTTATTATGAAATATTAAGAATACCGATTACATGTAAACAAAGAAAAACTATAATTTCATAAAATATTAATTATATTTTGCTATATATGTATTTTAATTTTAATTTACTATGAAATATTACAAAAATAAACTAGGTATATATAAACATATAAAAATTATCTTATATATTAACGAGAAAACCAAAATTTTCGCATTCAGAATACATTATTTTTAATTTATGTTAGGCATGGTTCATATACCGGAAGTTGGAGTCTCTTGGAATAAAGAGGTGTCTCTTGGGATAAAGAGGTGTGTCTCCAGGTGAAAATGAGTGTCTCTTGGATTTAGTTGATTGAGGGAAGCAATGGTGTTTTAGTAATTTATCCGTGGGCTTTATCTATAAATAGAGATGTAACCCTATGGGTATGAACTGCTATTGGGACTCCTCTGAAATAGTGAAATTCGCCGCTCTATTTCCCACGTCGATTCCCAAAATTTATTCTGTTTTGTGTCGATTCCTGCATTTCTTCGCCCAAAATTGTAAACACTTCTATAGCGGGAAGGAGTTTTCGCAAGGTGGATTCACGATTAGGCAGACTAGGCATTGATTTTGCGAAGGGTTTTTCGAAGGTATTCTATGAACAGACGCGAAGGGTTTTTGTGATTTGTGATCAACAAAGAACTCGCTTGTTCGCGCGACAGACAGTTCACGGTGGTAGTTACCACGGGCCCCAGTGGAGTTGCCGCGAGCACAGAGGAGTTTGTACGAAGACCAAGTCAAGTGTTATCAACAAGTTCTTGCGTTACTTGAACTTGGTGAATGTTTGAAATAGTAAAATTTTTATGGTTGTCCAACCCACGTTGGTGTAAGAAACTTCATGATGTATTTCTCTTAAGGGGCTCAATATTCGCCAAGGTGGAAATTTGTTAGGTATGGCTCATATACCGGTAATTGGTGTTTCTCTTGGAATGAAGAGGTTTTTCTCTTCATTAAAGAGGTTGGGGGGAGCAAGTGCGTGTTTGTAATTTGTCTGTGAGCTTTATCTATAAATAGATATGTAACTTTATAAATATGTAACTGGAACTCCTCTGAAATAGTGAAACAACAGCTCTACTCCCAAAGACGTAAGAATCTTTGCTGAATCTCTTTAAATCTTTGTGTTTTCTTCTTCTTGATTTTGTGTCGATTCCTGTTGCTTTTACTCCGCCCAAAATTTCACAACAATTGGTATCAAAGCAAGGTTGTTGGGCGGACGAGATCGGCGTAGGAAGAACGAAGAAGAAGAAGATTTCGCTTGTGAGTTCAAGGAATTCGGTGTTTTGGGAGGTTCGAAGCAAGAGCAGAGGCGAGGAGTTCGTCCGATTCAGGGAGATCGAGGAAGGGGCCTGGTTATTCAGCACGAAGGAGTTCGATTCCTGTTCACACATTGCTGCAGGAGAGATCTGCAGGGATGAATAGTTGGAGGCGCGACCAGTTTGGCCCGAAGCCAGCGCGGTCGCGAGCGAGACAGTCGCCGGAGACAGACTACACTCCAGGTGCAGTAACGAGGAAGGGTGGGTTCTGCGGGCAGAAGGATCGCGCGAAGCAGGTACAAGGGTTAGAAAGGATCTGCAAACCTTCCAATTCTACTAGAAGGAATATTCCCTCTCATTTCTTCTCCTCCGACGCCCAAGAACATTGCAGCCACAGCGCGGGAGACCAACGGGGAACTTTAGGGTGCGACTAAGAGGAGTTCAACTTTTCGACAGCAGTTCACGCGGGACCAGTCGCTGCGTTGGCAGCGAATAGAGCGATGGTTCGCGTAGAGAGCAAAAATAGATAGGCGCGTCAGTTGTAGAGGCAGGAACTGCGCAGGAGTTCAGGCGGACGGTTGGTGGTCTGATTCGGGGAATCGAGGAATGTGGATGAATATTCTCCCGAAGGCAGTTGCTTCGGCTGGGCAGTGCATCAGGTCCAGGAGGATCATATCGGTGAACCGACAGCTCATCAAACAATGCGGTTGGAGTGGTGGAGGCACGAGATAGGCGTGACGCGATGAACCGATGGTTGTTATATAGCAGAAGTTCGCGCTTGAGGAGTCTGTGGTGGCAATGAATAGGCGCGACAGGCGGAGCTCGGGATTTCTCGCAGTGAAACAAGACAGGCTTTGTTGCAAGCACCAGAAGAGTTCACAAAGGGCGGTTTGCAAGGACAATTCGGCGGGAAGGATCCGCGGCCAGAGCAAATCGGTGGATTGACAGGATTGCGCTAGTTGTTGGGACGCAAAAGTTACTGCGAGTGTCAGGTAGAAGGATCTATAAAATTTTAGTTGCCGCGAACAGATGGATCAGCAGAGGACTTGAGAGCAGTTACCGCGACAGGAAGGCAGCAGCGCAGGTGGAAGGATCCACGAACAGTTGGTTCAGCGAAGTAATTAAGAGGCGCAAGCGACAAGAAGGACTTCGCAAATTAGCGGAGCAGGTCAGATTCACGACTGGAGGTTTTTGCATTTGTTGCCAGTTTGGGCGGCAGGCTTGTTCAACAAGCAGTTACTGCGATAGCTTTAGTGGCAGGCGCACGACAGAATTCACGAAGGCGAACACTTCTGTAGCGGGAAGAAGTTTTTGAGTGGTGGAGTTTGTGATCAGGCGAACTAGGCATTGATTTTACGAAGGGTTTTGCAGAAGTATTCTGCGAACAGGTGCAAAGGGTTTCAACGCGGCGATTTACGATCGACGAAAAATTCGAGGTTCATGGGACAGCAATTCGGCCTAGATGTTGGCACGAACAGTTAGGCGAAAATTTTTATTCGTAGATCACAGAAAACTCGCAGAAAATTTGTTACAATTGACAGAGGAAATTTCAGATTTATTTGATTTTATTTGCAGTGTGGTTCGCTGCATGATTAATTTCAAATAAACATGAAATTTCTTCTGTCAATTGTAGCAAATTTCCCGTGATTTTTCTGTGATCTACGAATCATTATTTTTGTCCGACTGTTCGTGCAACACCTAGGCCGAACAGCTGTCCCACGAACCTTGAATCCTTCGCCAATTGCAAATCTCCGTGTCAAAATCCTTCGCTCTTGTTTGCAGAATACCTCTACAAAACATTTCGCGAAATCAACTCCTAGTCCACCTGATCGCGAACTTTACCTCGCGAAAATTTCTTCCCGCTACAAAAGTGTTTACCTCCTTGAAATTATGTCACGAGCCCGCGACTAAGGCTATCATGGCAACCATCTATTGAACAAGCCTACCGCTCAAACTAGCAGCAACTGCAGGAACCTCCGGTCATGAACCCGACATGCTCCACTCAATCCGCGAAGTCCTTCCTGTCGCTTGCGCCTCGTAATTCCTCCGTCCAACCAACTGTTCACATATCCTTCCACCTACGCAGCCACCTTCCTATCGCAGTAACTGCTCTCAAGTCCTCTGCTGAATCAACTGTTCGCGGCAACTGAACTTTTGTGGATCCTTCCACTTGACACCTGTAGTAACTTATGTGTCGAACTCCTCCGCCTAGAACCTCGCTCTTAATACAAATTAATGTGAAATTTTGGGTCGAGTAAAAGTAGCAGGAAATGACACAAAATCAAGAAGAAGAAAACACAGAGATTTAACAAGGTTCTGTAAAGATGCCTACGTCCTCGGGAGCAAGCGGTGGTTTCACTACGTTAGAGGAGTTCCAGTTACATATCCATAGGGTTACATATCTTTTTATAGATAAAGCCCATAGACAAATTTTAAACATGCCCTCGCTACCCAACCCCTTTAATGAAGAGACACACCTCTTTATTCCAAGAAAAACTCTAACAATTGGTATCAGAGCCATGTTGTGGGGCGGACAAAATCAACATTGGAAGAAGAAGAAGATTTGGCTCGTGATTTCTAGGAATTGATGTGGTTAGAGCAGTTCGGAGCAAGAACAGAGGCGAGAAGTTCATTCAATTTAGAGAGATCGACAAAGTGGCCTCGTTGTTATGCGCATAGGAGTTCGGTTCTTGTTCGCACATTGCTGCAGGACAGATCCCCAGGGGCGAACTATTGGAGGAGCGACCAGCTCGGCCCGGAGCCAGTGCCATCGTGAGCGAGTCAGGCACCGGGTTGGTTCGACAGGCAGAAGGATCACATGGAGCAGGTGCGAGGGTTGGAAAGGATCTGGGAATCTTCCTTTTCTACTAGAAGGAATATTCCCTCTCATTCCTTCTCCCCCGATGCCAAGGAACATTGCAGCCACAACGTGGGAGACCGGCGAAGAATTGCAGGGTGTAGCAAAGACGAGTTTGATGGTTCGACGACAGTTCATTGCGATGGTAGTGAATAGAGTGATAGCTCGCTCAGAGAGCAGAAGCAGACAGGCGCATCGGTTGCAGAGGAAGCAACGGTGTACGAGTTCGGGCGAGCGGTTGATGGTCGGATTCGAGGAATCGTGGAGTGTGGAGGAATATTCCCTTGGAGGCAGTTGCTTCAGCTGGGTAGTGCGTCGAGTCCAGGAGGATCATAGCGGTGAACTGACAGCTGTCAGTTAACAGTGCAGTTGGAGTGCTGGAAGTGCGAGACCGGCACGATGGTTTGGAGTTCGCGACAGTGGTGAACCAATAGCAATTATAGAGTAGGATTTCACGCTTTAGGAGTCTACTGTGGTGGCAGTGAACAGGCGCAACAGGTGAAGCTATTGATTTCTCGCGGTGCAGCAAGACAGGCTTTGCTGCGAGCACCATAATTGTTTGCAAGGACGGTTTACGATGATAATTCTACGTGAAGGGTCCATTGCCGGAGTAGGTCAGCAAATTGATTGGATTGCACGAGCTCCTAGGATGAAAAAGTTACTGCAGGTGCCAGGTGGAAGAATCCACAAAAGTTCATTTACCGTGAACTGTTAGTTCAACGGTCAACTTGAGGGAAGTTACTACAACAAGAAGGCGGCTGTGCAGGTGGAAGGATCCGCGAACAGTTTGTTTGGTGGAGGACTTGTGAGGCGCAAGCGACGGGAAGGACTTCACTGATTGAGTGAAGCAGGTCGATTTCACGAATGGATGTTCCTGCAGTTGCTGTTAGTTTGGGCGGCAGGCTTGTTTGATAAGCGGATGTCGCGATAGCCTTAGTGGCGAGCACGTGACAGAATTTCGCTGAGGTAAACACTTCTATAACAGGAAGGAGATTTCGGGAGGTGTTGCTCGTGATGAGACGAACTAGGAATTGATTTCATGAAGGGTTTTGTTGCTCGGAGGGTTTTGATGCTACGATTTGCGATCGGTAAAGGATCCTAGGTTCGCGGGACAGCGGTTCGGCCTAGGTGTTGGCACGAACAGTTGGGTGAAAATTCTAATTCGTAGATCACAGGAAATTGCAAGAAATTTGCTGTAATTGACAGAGGAAATTTCAAGTTTAGTTGATTTTTTTTTGCAGTTTGGTTCGCTGCATGATTAATGTCAAATGACAATATGTGATGCAAAATTTGAGATAGTAAAGTTTGATGGAACTGTGAACTTCTAATTATGGCAAACAATGGTGAAAGATTTGTTTGAACAATAAGGAATTTTGAAGATTTTGCGAGTTATGAAACCTGATGGAAGATCACTTCAGCTAATATCTATAAATTATTGTGGAGGACAGTTGTAGGTGGAGTTCACTTTGTTAAATCATGTTATGAAAATGCAACAAATATGTTGTGTGGGTTATACCGCATGGTTGACCAACCCACTTTGATGTAAAAACTCCATGATGTATTTCTCCTAAGGGGCAGGATATTCGCCAAGGTGGAGATTAATTAGGTATGCCTCATACACAGGTAGTCGGAGTTCTTTTAGGAATGAAGATGTGTGTCTCTTCATTAAAGGGGTTGGGGGAAGCGAGGGCGTGTTTGTAATTTATGTGTGGGTTTTATCTATTAATAGATATGTAACCCTATGGATATGTAGCCAAAACTCCACTGAAATAGTGAAACCACCGCTCTGCTCCCGAGGACATAGGCATCTTTGCTGAACCTTATTAAATCTCTGTGTTTTCTTCTTCTTGATTTTTTGTCGGTTCTTGTTGCTTTTACTCTGCCCAAAAGACAAGAAAAGTTTGCATTGCTGTGAAATCTTGGGCGGAGTAAAAATGACATGAATCGACACAAAATCAAGTTGAAGAAAATGCAGAGATTTAACAAGGTTCGGCAAAGATGCCTACATCCTTGGGAGCAGAGCGAAGGTTTCACTATTCCAGAGGAGTTCCAGTTACATATCCACAGAGTTACATATATATTTATAGATAAAGCCCACATATAAATTACAAACACGCTCTCACTCCCCGACCCCTATTAATGAAGTGACACACATCTTCATTCCAAGAAAAACTCTAACTGTTGGTATATGAGTGATCGCTGAAAATTTTATTAAGAAATTCATACCTATTATTGATGAAATTGCACTTTAAAGAAAGGTATTTTCTTTATTTTATTGCAGGAATGGAGAATTTAGGTGATAAAAGTAAAAATCATAAAAAAAGAGCGAATTTGGAGCAAAAAGGAAGAAAATAATGAAATTTGTGCTGAGTCACCGACGGCGAGATCGAGCCCGCCGACGGCGAGGCTACGAGGAGACATTTCTGAAGGAATTATAACTGTCTCGCTGACAGCGAGCCCGAGCCCACTGACAGCGAGCTAGCGCGGTTTGAAGATCTTCTAGAAGCCTCGCCGACGAGCGAGGTAGTTCGTCGCCGACGGCGAGCTAGTACAAATGGCGCAGATACATTGAACCTGGACACTTTTTGAAGGGATGCTTACACACCTCTTGGTCCTTTGCTCACCTCTATATATAGAGGCCGAAATTAAGTCTTAGTGTGTGCAGTTTTTGTGTGTTAATTTGTTCCAAGTTAAAATTTTATTAGTTGTGTGCAGTTTTTAGGGAGTCTTTAGTGAGTTAGTGAGTTAGTGAGTTTTTAGTGAGTCTTGCTGTACTGGAAGGAAGAGTCAAAGGAACTACTAGGAGTCCGCTAGGGATAAATTGAGATAAGTATTTGTATTTATTGTTTTTAACTTTAAATGAAATCCATGCTTAGTTTAGTCAACATGCATTCGAGTAGTTTATTAGTCTTTCTCCTCGTTATGAAATTAAGTGACTTGATGAACTAAAAATAGAAGTATTTATATATATATTAATAAATTGTGATAATTTTTACTTAAAACTTAATTTACTTTCAAATTGGCCATTTGATTTGTTAAAATATGTTGATTATCAACCATATTAAAAATTACATCTGATATTCGGGGAATTCAAAAGCCTTGGAAGGAAGGTGCAAATAAATAGGGAAATAATATCATCGGGCGTAGAATCGAGAATTTTAGTGTGACGGACTAAAATATTCAATTCGGTCCTATTGTTTGAGAGCTGAAGTGTAGATGTTAGCCCTCGGTCGAGGGGAACGTGGGAGCTTTGAAGTGGCGAGTCGGTATCCTCCCGACCTAGCCGCAGATTCAGTAATCAAACATAGGATTAGTTAATATTCTTTACACCTGGACTAAAGGGTAAAGAATAGGAATGCTCATATTTGTCACAATACCTTAAAATTATCTATTTAAATTCATCAATCACTTAAATTTCTAAACAAGGGGAAAGATACTTTTTCTGAATAGTTAAGACTTATTTAGCACTTAGTTTAATTTCCTGCACTTTCAATACGTATTAATTTTCTACTTAGTTAAGTTACCTAATTGAAATGCTTAGTTTACTTTATTGCGCTTAAATTCAGAATTTCAAATTTTCGTATATTATTATTATTATTATTTTAAAATTAAGTCGTTATTTAATTTTTTCTTTCCCCGTGGGATCGATAACCGAGGACTCCACTAGAGCCTCGTATTACTTGATACGATACGTATACTTGCGTAGCATCCACAACATAAACAATTACAATTCTATACATATAATATAGCGGGGTCAAGTTTTTGGCGTCGTTACAATTAAATTAAAATTTTCATAATATAAAATTGTGGGTCAAGTTTTTGGCGGCGTTGCCGGGGAAAGTAAGAAAATTTTACTAGAGTAACGGACTATTTTAAAATAATCATAATAATAAATTAATATATATTCTAAAATTGTATGCGCAAATTTGGAAATGAAAATTTAATACCTTACGATTCGAATTAGAGCGTACAATTAAAAGAATTAGAAAACAAAAGAAACAAATTATAAATTTATCACAAATGGCGAATATTCCTGAAATTCAAAATATGAACCAACAAAGACCTTTAAGAGATTATGCCAACCCTACATCAGATGAAATTCATTTAACTATTCAAAACCCTGATGTAGCTGCTAATTCATTTGAACTTAAACCCGCAATTATCCAAATGGTACAAAACAATCAATTTAGTGGTTCACCTACTGAAGATCCTAACTTACATCTTGCTAGTTTTCTAGAACTTTGTGCTACTTTTAAAATCAAGGAGTATCGACGATACTATAAGACTTAGACTTTTTCCTTTTTCATTAAGGGATAAGGCTAAAATGTGGTTGAATTTGTTAGCACCTGGATCTATTAAAACTTGGGGAGAATTATCACAAAAATTTCTATCTAAATATTTTCCACCATCTAAAACTGCTAAGTTTAGAAATGATATAACTTCTTTTTGTCAGATAGATGGAGAATCAATATATGAATCTTGGGAGAGATTTAAGAAACTTCTTAGGAAATGCCCACATCATGCGCTACCAGATTGGCTGATTATTCAAACCTTTTATAATGGATTAGTATGATCTTTAAGATCAATCATCGATGCTGTTGTTGGAGGTTCATTAATGTCTAAACCATTTGATGAAGCTTATGCGCTAATTGAAGAAATGGCAACAAATAATTTCCAATGGCCTGCTGATAGAGTAAATCCGAAAAAAATAGCCAGCATTTATGAAAATGATGCAATATCTATGTTAGCTTCTCAAATTGCTGCTATATCTAAGAAATTAGATCATTTTGGAATGAACTACTCTCCTACTTTAGAAGAAAACTCATCTGGACAAATCATAGAATCTCAATCTAATTATGAAACTTTAAATGCTATTAACAATAGAACTAATAACCCTTATTCAAACTATTATAATCCTTGTTGGAAAACTCATCCAAATTTTAATTGGAATAACACATCTAATCAACAATGGATGAATCAACCTAATCAAACAAATCCAAACTATAAACCTAATTACCCACACTGGATTTAATAACAATAACCCTCAATTCAAAGATAAGAAATTATCTATGGATGAATTAATTTTGAATATGGGTCATCAATTACAAAATCAAGGAAATCAACTACAAATTCAAGGAAATCAATTACAAATTCAAGGAACATCTTTTAAGAATATCGAAACTCAAGAATGATAAGATCGTTATTTTCATTCTTATCAATTACAAAATCAATGAAATATCCTGCACTAGAAAAAGATGATGAATGTTTTCGGATGGAAATACTTGAACATTTACAACAAGAATATTTTAAGGAATATTACGAAGATAAATTAGAAAAAGAAAATACTGAATTAATTGAAGATAATAAGAAAGAACTAGATTATATTCGGGAAAGATTTGAATTTTTGGATAATACCGAAAACACCGACAAGAATATAGTTCCATCAATTATTAAACCTCCTGAACTCGAGCTAAAAATATTACCCGATCATTTGAAATATGGTTATTTAGGTAATTCTTCAACTTTACCGAGTTATTATTTCATCTCGCATTAAACGAATCTCAAGAACAAAAACTTTTAGAAACTTTAAAAAAATATAAGAAAACTTTTGGTTGGACTTTAGCGGATATTAAAGGAATTAGTCCTTCAATCTGTATGCATAGAATTATTTTAGATGATGAACATAAACCTAAAGCAGATCCCCAAAGGAGATTAAACCCGATAATGAAAGAAGTAGTTAAGAAAGAAATTTTAAAATGGTTAGATAATGGTATTATATATCCTATTTCGACGAGTGCTTGGGTAAGCCCAATTCACTGTGTTCCTACAGAAGGGAGGAGTGACCGTCACTACTCAATGAAAATAACGATCTTATTCCTATAAGACAAGTTATTGGTTGGCGTATATGTATTGATTATAGGAAATTAAATACCGCCACCAGGAAAGATCACTTCCCTTTACCATTTCTAGACCAGATGTTAGATAGATTAGCCGGACATAAGTATTTTTGTTTTCTAGATGGATACACCGGTTATCATCAAATACAAATTGCTCCTAAGGATCAAGAGAAAACTACATTTACTAGTCCTTATGGAACTTTCACTTTTCGAAGAATGCCTTTTGGATTATGTAATGCACCAGCAACATTCCAGAGATGTATGATGTCTATATTTAGTAAGTTAATTGACAATGGAATAGAAGTATTTATGGATGATTTCTCTGTATTTGGAACATCATTTGACACATGCTTAACTCATCTTAAAAAAGTATTAGAAGTATGTGAGAAAACAAATTTAGTTCTAAATTGGGAGAAATGTCAATTTATGGTTGCGGGCGGCATTGTATTAGGGCATAAAATTTCGAAAAAAGGCATGGAAGTGGACCCTGCAAAAATTCAAGTTATAGCTAAATTACCACCTCCAACTACGGTAAAAGGGGTAAGAAGTTTTCTTGGACAAGTTGGATTCTACAGACGCTATATAAAAGATTTTTCAAAAATTACTAAACCTCTATGCCAACTTCTCGAAAAGGACAAGAAATTTGAATTTACAATCGAATGTCCGAATGCTTTTGAACTCTTAAAAGAAAAATTAATTACAAGCACCTATAATAGTTTCACCTAACCGGGAGAAACCATTTGAACTTATGTGTGATGCTAGTGATTATCGTTGTAGGAGCAGTTCTTGGCAAAGATATGAAAAGATTTTTAAAGTTATATACTATGCTTAGTAAAACTCTTAATGATGCTTGAAATAAATTATACGATTACTGAGAAGAGAATTATTAGTGATAGTATATGGTTTTAATAAATTTAGACCTTATCTGATTGGAACAAAATGTATCGTGCATACTGATCATTCTGCTCTCAAATATTTAATGCAAAAGAAAGATTCCAAACCAAGATTAATTAGATGGATGCTATTAATGCAAGAATTTGATTTTGAGATCGTTAATAAGAAAGGAACCGATAATCAAATTGCGGATCATCTATCAAGATTAGAAAATCATGAATTATCCGATATTGAAAATGAAATTATAGACGATTTTCTCGATGAACAATCGTATAATATCAATGAGTGGAAAATACCATGGTATGCTTGATATAGTAAACTATATAGTTAGTAATATTTTACCACCTATGCTAACTTTGCAACAACGAGAAAAAATTCATCCATGATACAAAAACCTATTTTTGGGATGAACCATATTTATATAAGCAATGTAAGGATTTAATTATTAGAAGATGTGTACCTTATGAAGAAACTGAACCAATTATTCAAAAATGTCATGATTCGATTTTGGAGGACATTTTGGGATCGATAAACTCGCTTATAAGATTCTACAATCTGGATTTTACTCGGCCTACTCTATTTAGAGATGTATACGGATATATTAAAACTTGCGATAAATGCCAAAGAGTAGGAAATATATCTGAAGAAACGAAATGCCTCTAAATTTTATATTATAAGTTGAAATTTTTGATGTTTGGGGATTAGATTTTATGGGACCTTTTATTCCTTCATTTGGAAACTCATATATATTAGTAGTTGTTGATTATGTTTCCAAATGGATTGAGGCACAAGCTTTACCTAGGTGTGATGCTTAAGAGTGTTTCAAAATTTCGATGAAAAATATTTTTACTAGATTTGGAATGCCGAGAGTGATTATCACCGACGGAGGAACTCATTTTAGAAATAAATACATTCACAAACTAGTAGAAAAATACAATATTACTCATAAGATATCCACTCGCTTATCATCCACGGACTAGCGGATTAGTCGAAGTATCTAATCGTGAGATTAAGCGTATTTTAGAAAAGTCCGTAAATCCTAATAGATCGGACTGGTCTATAAGACTAGACAATCGCATTATGGGCTTATAGGATCTGCTTATAAAACTCCGATTGGAATGACTCCTTACGAGCTTATATATGGAAAAACATGCCACTTACCAGTTGAATTAGAACATAAAGCATATTGGGCGATTAAAGAATTTAATTATAATATGAAGGAAGCTAGTGAGAAAAGATTGCTCGCAATTAAATGAATTGGAAGAATTAAGAAATGAGTCATATGATAATGATCGGATTTATAAAGAAAAGATGAAATTATGGCATGATCGGAAGATTAATCGAGAGAAATTTTGAACCGGGACGGGAAGTTTTGCTATATAATACTAGATTGAAATTATTTCCTGGAAAATTGAAGTCTCTATGGTTAGGACCTTTCACCATAACTCAAATATTTTCATACGGAAGTATAGAAATCGAAGATCCAAAAACTGGACATAAATTTAAAGTTAATGGACATAGATTAAAACCATATTTCGAAGGTATAAGACCTAACTATAAAGAGGTTTTAATGCTTAGTCGACTCGATTAATAATTGAAATTAGGTCGGGCGACGACGTTAAACCAAGCGCTTTATGGGAGGCAACCCATATTAGTTATCTATTTTTATTGTATCTTAATAGTTAGTTATATTATTGAAACTTTACTACTCAATTATTATTAAGAATCATCACATATTCAAACCATTATGATGAGAAAAGAAATTATTCGATTTAGAGCGAAATTGGACATTATTTTGAAATCTCACCGACAGCGAGGTCGATACTCGCCGACAGCGAGGTTCGCGCCTAAATTAATATCAGTTTATTTATCGAGCTCGCTGACAGCAAGAAACGTCCCGCCGACAGTGAGAACCTGAAAGACAGTTTTTATAACTGAGTCGCCGACGGTGAGAAACTTCTCGCCGACAGCGAGGAAGTTATAAAGATGAGTTATTTATACTCTGAATGCCGATTTGGACTGTTTCAACACCAATTCCTTAGTGAAAACCCATTCTTAAATCATTCTAGATCTGCCATCTCCACTAGAATTCATTCCATTCACCATAATGGCCTCCAAATTCTTAGATTCATTTAAATCTGGAGTGTTTAACCGGAGGAAATTTGTGAGTGCGGAAGCGCAGCGGATCTTCAACAAGGTTTTGGTAAAAAAAAGAGTTATCAAGGAACGGGGATTTTTCAATCGAGGATTAGAGAATTCCACTACGAAGATAGAAGAAATGATCGCACAGCGGCGACTGGAGGTATTTTGTTACACTACGTCTGTCAGTTGTTATTCCGAGTTGTGAAAGAGTTCTACTCTAACTTACATGCGATCAACAATGGGAATGTCTACGTCCGAGGAAGATGGGTGACGTTTACTCCATCAAGAGTAAATGAATTATTCTCTATAGAAAACACCCCGGTATGTCACTATTCAAATTTTGTGCCTTCTCGATATAATATGAATGAGATATTTCGATATCCGATCGATGAAGCTGGAAGATTGGGAAATGCGTGAAGACGGGTATGTTAGTTTCTCTCGCATCACTTTTGAATCCTTGTCTCGAAGCACTGGCACTTTTTCATCTCATCTAAATTGTTACCTACTATGAGGGTAAACAAGGTTTCGAAGGAATGCGCTATATTGAATTATTGCATTCAAATTGGATTGCCTATTGATGTTGGATCAATAATTGTTAAGTCTGCATTGGGTTTAATTGTGCATGGGTCAGTCCACGGACTAGGACACCCATCTACTATTTTTGCATTATGCAGTCAGTATCAGGTTTCTTATGAAGCTTGGGAAAAGGTTATGTTACCTTGGAAGCCGCTTAATCCTACAGATATGTTCCCTACTTTGGACAATAATGAAGACATTACATTCATCTCTGATAGAGCTTCACAGAATAATCCTATAGCAAGGCCTATTTCAGATAAAATGGAGTTACTTATGAAGAAAATTAAAGGAATGGAAAAAGAACTGCAGAATGTGAGAGATTTAATCGACAATATGTCTGATTTAATTGATCACATTGACTGGTGGATGAAGGAACACTTTGACCATTCTGGACATCTGGAAGCTAGCTTTCTTCATTTACTGAGACAGAAGGGTTGGATCATCGAAGAATGCGCTCGGAGTTTCCCTTCAGGCCTTTCTATAATTTATTCGTGCATCATCGTCATATCGGAAATATCAGAGAGGATGAAGATTCTGACCTTGAAGAGTAGTAGTAAAGATTTCCATAGTATGTTTGTATTTATGTTATTTGATTTGATTTAGATTTTATTATGTGTGGAGTGATGATTTGAATATCTCAAACTTAATTGAGATATGCGTCATAGTTTTGTATCAGCATTTAGTGTGTCGTGGATTGATTCACGATGTTGATTAGTAGTAAGGATTAAAGTTTGAAGTTTGATTATAGAGTTTAAAATTATGTTAGTTTGTACATCTCATGGATTTCAATATTAAAGTTAATTTGTTGTGTTGAGTGAATTTGTTTTTGTATAAGTAGCTAATCTTCATATTAAATTAATAAATGATGTGATTGGAAATATAATATAACACAAATTAAGGACGAAAATGAGTGACGAATTTCAGAAATTTAAAATTTTTTGGAATCTCGCCGACGGCGAGAAAAATCCCGCCGACAGCGATATCGATCTCGCTAACAGCGAAGAATTTCTCGCCGACAGCTGATTTTTCCCTAGAGTTTTTGGTTCCGAAAAATATTAGCTCACCGACAACGAGAAAAATCTCGCTGACAGCGAGGTCGAAAAAAACATATATTTTGACCGGCCAAAAACACTATTCATCATCCCCAACCTCTCATTTTCGCAAAAAACCGACCTAGGGCTTGAGAGATCTTGGATTTGAAGCAATTTCAATAATTTTTTACACCGGATTTCATCTTCCCTTGGTAAGAGCTTCACTCCTATGCAAAAATTTTTGATTTTCACCATGTATTTTCACCACATTGTAAATTTTGGGAAAAATCAAAATGTGGAAGAAATATTCAGTGGAAATCCATGGAATTTGATTTAAATTGCTTATAAATGTTGTAGGAAGCCTTCTTAGTATTATTTTTAAGTTTAGTGAAAATTTTCACGATTTTCACATATCGATCGTATGGCTCCACGACAAAAATGTCGAGTAGAATTCGACGAAAACCGATTCATCAATGCACGAGCACAGGCTAAATATTTTGAAAACATACAAGGAAGAAAGTGCATTGCGGATCGGGTTTTCAAAAATCCGGGAGGAGAAGTAGAGCGGATTATTAAGGAACGAGGTTGGGAGAATTTCTGTTACGTTCAATATAGAGCAGCTGTAGAAGTGGTTAAAGAATTTTATGCCAATTTGACTGCCGCTGAAGATGCACCAGTAAAGGTATGAGGTTTTTTTGTAGATTTCAATGCTGCAAAAATTAACGCGTTCTATGAAGTTCATGACTCTTACTTTAGCGAGTATGAAACTTTTGGAACGATGGAAGGACCACTGGAGGAAGTCATTAGCTTTCTCACTGATGGGACCGGAGTTTAGAAAATTAAGCAGCAAGAAAGAGTGAATTTTCCTCTTTCTAAATTAAATGCAATCTCCAAAGCCTGGCATTACTTTATTTGTTCTACTCTGTTACCCACATATCACCACAGTGAGGTAACACGAGACGGAAAGCAATTCGAATTTCGTATTCGGAAAAACGAAGCATCAACATCGTGAGAATTATTTATCAAAACATCCTAGACACTCCTCGAAATGAGAGTGGAGCTGGATTGGGACACCCTGGATTAATTTTTGCACTCTACCAACTCTCTGGAGTTGAGTCTAGAGATGATGAAGAATGGGTGGAACCTATGAAACCACTCACAGCTGCCAATATCAAGAAGTATGAATCTCATGAAGGATGGAGATCGGGAGTGAGAAGTTATTTCACTCGGTCAGTAGAGATATACCCTCTACTAGCTATGAACCTCCTGAGCCTACCACCCCTACCCTGCAAGATCTGATGAATGAATTAACCCTGCATAGGAGGAGTTTTGAGCAGTTTGGAGAAACTATGGGGAGAAGATTTGATCATTTTGATCAAAGGATTGATAATCTGGAGAGGAGACATGATTATGATAGTGAGTACCTCCAGTGACTTTTGGAATACGAAATTGCATACTATGAAGCTGAACGTCGTTATAGGAGTGGAGATTTAGATGTTGTCTTTCCAGATTGCCCCAGGTATACTCAGTATCATCCTGCTCAGTCTTCTCAGCCTACAGATCAAGGAGGGGATGATAATATAGTTTGGGACTTTGATGCTGAAGATTAGGACTTTATTTGTTTTATTTGTTTGGTGTTAAGTTATTTTAAGGACTTTATATGTTTGTAATATTCAGTACTTTATATTTTGAGACATTGGATGTTTGTTAGATTATTTGCTTGAATTGTTATAGTAGTTTAGTTTTTGTTTTTGTGTTAGTTAATTGCATTTGTTTTTTATGTTAAATAGGATGATAGTTTTCTTTAGTATGTTTTTATTTTATTTTGTATTGTTTTAAGTTTTTAAAATTGTTAATATGTTAGTTCAATTGTTTCTAATATGTTAGTAATTCATGTGTAGTGTAGAGTTATTTTAATTGTTGTGTTTAATACTTATCTTAGATTTTATCCCTGCATTTTCTTTAAATTGTTATATATATATATATATGGATAATACTAACAGTACAGGTTCAATGAAAAATGAAAAAGCCTGCAAAAATTTCAAAGAAAAAAAAAAGAAAAAAAGAAATACCTAAACTTCAAAGGTATGATTTATTTACTTTCCTCTTTTTTCAATATTTAGATTAGATATAAAAATTTAAATTTGGGGGGAGGTAAAATACAAATTTAGTTATTAACTTGTTCTCAATTTCTATTTTCAAATTATTATAAAATGATTTTTATAGCAAAATTTTTCAATTTAATTTAATATGAATTATTTTATTTAATTATTATAAAAGGTTAAATGAAATATTTCTAGTGCTTTAATTGATTAAATAGAATAAAATATTTGGTTAAAGGGAATAAGAATATAGTAAACTATTTTTAGTAAGGAAAACTATATTCTAAAATTAAAATTCTTAAGTATTCAAGTGAAAAAGAAAAGATTGAAAATCAATGAACTAAAAACTATGAAGTATATATAAGCTAAGAAATATTTCTAAGTTTCAAATTTAGGAAAATGAAAATGAAGTTCAAAATTATTAACAGGCTCTCCAGATACATTAATCCTCATTAGAAAAAGAAAAAGAAAAAGAAAAAGAAAAAGAAAAAGAAAAAGAAAAAGAAAAATGAGGAGAAGCTTGAGGAGATGCCTTATCAAAAATTGGCTTCATTTGAATTAACCTAAAGGGAAAAACTTAGATATTTCCAAACTTATGTTTATGGAATAGAATTTTACCTAATAGTATTTTCTTGAATTTCTTATCATATGAATATCTTATGTAGTTATTCTTTTAAATATAGTCATTCCTGAAATGAATAGTAAGCTAGAAGTCTTAGACCTGATAACTAAATAATTTATTTCTATAAGATTAATTAAATTACATGAATTATTTTTATTTAACTTTATTATGATATTAATTAATCTAATTCATAGTTATTTAAATTGAAAAATCTTATTATAAAACTCATTATTTTTATGTAGTACTAAAATTACTTGAGGACAAGTAATAAGTAAGTTTGGGGGATTTTGATCACTGAAAATTTTATTAAGAAATTCATACCTATTTTTGATGAAATTGCATTTTAAAGAAAGGTATTTTCTTTATTTTATTGCAGGAATGGAGAATTTAGGTGATAAAAGGAAAAATCATAAAAAAGGAGCGAATTTGGAGCAAAAGGAAGAAAATAATGAAATTTGTCTTGAGTCGCCGACGGCGAGATCGAGCCCGCCGACGGCGAGGCTACGAGGAGACATTTACGAAGGAATTATAAGCTGTCTCGGCGACGAGCGAGCCCGAGCACGGCGAGAGCAAGCTAGCGCGGTTTGAAGATCTTCAGAAGCCTCACCGACAAGGCGAGGTAGTTCGTCGCCGACGGCGAGCTAGTTCAAATGGCGCAGATACATTGAACCTGGACACTTTTTGAAGGGATGCTTACACACCTCTTGGTTCTTTGCTCACCTCTATATATAGAGGCCGAAATTAAGTCTTAGTGTGTGCAGTTTTTGTGTGTTAATTTGTTCTAAGTTAAAATTTTATTAGTTGTATGTAGTTTTTAGGGAGTCTTTAGTGAGTTAGTGAGTTAGTGAGTTTTTAGTGAGTCTTGCTGTACTGGAAGGAAGAGTCAAAGGAACTGCTAGTAGTCTTCTTGGGGATAAATTGAGATAAGTATTTGTATTTATTGTTTTTAACTTTAAATGAAATCCATGCTTAGTTTAGTCAACATGCATTCTGAGTAGTTTATTAGTCTTTCTCCCTGTTATGAAATTAAGTGACTTGATGAACTAATATATATATTAATAAATTGTGATAACTTTTACTTAAAACTTAATTTACTTTCAAATTGGCCATTTGATTTGTTAAAATATGTTGATTATCAACCATAGTAAAAATTACATCTGATATTCGGGGAATTCAAAAGCCTTGGAAGGAAGGTGCAAATAAATAGGGAATTAATATCACTGGGCGTAGAATTGAGCATTTTAGTGTGACGGACTAAAATATTCAATTCGGTCCTATTGTTTGAGAGCTGAAGTGTAGATGTTAGCCCTCAGGCGAGGGGAACGTGGGAGCTCTGAAGTGGCAGTCGGTATCCTCCCAGCCTAGCCGCAGATTCAGTAATCAAACATAGGATTAGTTAGTATTCTTTACACCTGGATCAAAGGGTAAAGAATAGGAATGCTCCTTTTTGTCACAATACCTTAAAATTATCTATTTAAATTCATCAATCACTTAAATTTCTAAACAAGGGGAAAGATACTTTTTCTGAATAGTTAAGACTTATTTAGCACTTAGTTTAATTTCCTTCACTTTCAATACGTATTAATTTTCTACTTAATTAAGTTACCTAATTGAAATACTTAGTTTACTTTATTGCGCTTAAATTCAGAATTCCAAATTTTCGTATATTATTATTATTATTATTATTATTATTATTATTATTATTATTATTTTAAAATTAGCTGTTATTTAATTTTCTCTTTCCCTGTGGGATCGATAACCAGGACTCCACTAGAGCCCTGTATTACTTGATACGATACATATACTTGTGTAGCATCCACAACATAAACAATTACAATTCTATACATATAATATAGCGGGGTCAAGTTTTTGGCGTCGTTACAATTAAATTAAAAATATCATAATATAAAATTGTGGGTCAATGAGCCATACCTAACAAATCTTCACCTTGGCGAATATCATGCCCCTTGGGAGAAATACATCATGGAGTTTCTGACATCAAAGTGAGTTGGTCAATCATGCTGTCTACCTCAGACAACATATTGATACACCTAAAATATGTAGTATTTTTAAATACATTTTATACCTATTTTTTATGATATTACACTTTAATGGAAGGTATGTTTTTTTTTTCTTATATGATTAAAATGACTGACTATGATGATGGAGAAAAAGAGGATTAAATTTGAAGCAAAATTTGAATAATGAAAAATTTTGGCCTCTAGCGCCTAAGCGTCGGACCCTTGGCTCATAGGTACCACAATAACAAAATACGAATTAACTAAAATTTGACACTATTTTCAAGAGTGTTTGAAGCAACTTTTGGTTTAAACTTTAATAACTTCTTTTGGGCGGCTAATTTAAATGGATGGACGCATTCTTTAGTGGATACATTGAATCTGGACATGATTTCAAGAGACACTAAGGCATCTTTTGGAAAATTTTAAAAAGAAGACTTAAATATCAGAAAAAGGGTTGTTGTTGGAGGGTGTAATTAGTGTTAAGATTCAAGTTTATGTTAGAGAGTTATTGAGAGCACACCTTTCCATTTCATCCACTTTTATAATCAATTGTATCTAGTTTTCATTAAGAGTAGAATAGAGATTTGGAGTCAATGGAGTTGGGCGCCAACCTCTATTTTGTCTTGTAAAGGGAAAGCAAAGTTTCAAAGGAACTTCAAGAGTTTTGTGGAGAGGATTTTCAGATAAGTGTTTATCTTTGTTTTACATTTAGTTTTCAGTAAGACTTGTTGTGTTTTCACTATGAATTCTACTTTCAAATCAAGTTGTGATGGTGATTTCTCCATGAGTTCTGAGTAGTTTTCTTTATTTTTTTCCTTTTAAATGATGAAGTAATTAAATTATGGAAGGAAGTTGTGTGAAGTATAGGATTTCAATGTTGGAAGAAGTTGTGATGATTCACTACCTTGCACTTCATTTACCTCTTAATTTGCCCAATTATGATGCTAAAATTTGTTGTGAAAACATGTAAGAACAAATGCGGTATTGTCTTAATCACAATTAGAAAGAATTACATGCAATTGTATGGGTGAGAATTGTAATCCATATGGTTGGGTGCAAATAAATAGGAAGATATGATTTTAATGGGGAGTAAAATTAAAGGACTTTAGAGTGACAGGCTAAAGCCCCCTAGTTTGGTTTGATGTTTTAAATTTTGTTATGTGACGTTAGCCCCCAAGTAGAGTGAATCGAGAGAACTCTAGAGTGAGAGCTAGTATCTTCCCTGCCTAACCCATCTACATTATTTCAAAACTTTAAATTAACCAATGTTCTTTATAGAACCAAGTAAGGGTAAAAAATATAATTTCTTCTAATGGCATGTTGACCTCACTTTTGTTTGAGGTCTAGTATCTCTTTAGAATAGCCTAGGGTCTAGCCATAGGACTCTTCTGGTGACTTTCTTAGAGGACCAGTCATGGAACCCTCCCCATAGAAATTTAAAACTCTTCTTGCTTCACTAAGGGTTTTCATATGCTTAAGGCATGTCCTCCACCTTTTGGTAGGAAAAAGGCAAGCATAAGGAATCCGATGGGAAGTCTCCTATAGGTGGTCAGACCTTAGGATTTGCCCTAAGGGAGGTCTAGACTTCACCACTCACATGCACACATTCCCCCAAACCTTTGGAAACTCACGTAGATGGTTCTTCTCAACTCTTGGCATAAGGCTAGGGTTTGACTAATACCAATACATAGAGGACCAAATGTGAGTGACCCTTGATCCAAAACTCAATTTAAACCATCTCGTGACATTCATCTCAAACCAAGCTTCAATTTTTCAAAATTTCAAAAATTTGGCCACTGAACTCCCAAAATGCCCTAAATTACCCAAAATTCTTCAAATTCACCAAAATTCCCCAAAATATTATTCCAAGATATTCCTTACCACTAAAATTGACCATCCATGACCAAAAATTCTAAAATTTCCAAAAATACCTCCCAATACCCTCAAAATACCCTAAATACCCTTTTTGCCCAAAAATCCAAAAATTCCAAAAAATTCTCACAAAATTCCAAAAAATCTTAAAAATTCCTAATTTTATTTTTTTCAACTATACCATAAGCCAATTTTGTCAATTTAACCCAATTTAAATTAAAAAACCCTAATTTGGCCTATGTAGCCCAAAAGTGCCCAAATCAAACCCAATCTTGACCCAATTGACCAAAATCTTGCCCAATTTCAATTCCAAACTTCAATTTGACATCCCCAATATCAATCTAAACCAAATTTAAGCCCAATGTGACCCACATTTGACTCCAATTCCACTTGAAATCCAAAATCCCTAATTTTGCCTACATAATCCAAAATCCCCTAAATAAACCCAATGTCAATCAATTCCTCCAAAATTTCAATCCCAAACTCTTTATAACACCTCCTTAAACTGAATTGAATCATCAATTGTCCACAATTTGAGCTCAAGTCTTACCCAAGTTCATTTTGGACCAAAACCCCCAATTTTGAGCCAAGTTGAACACATGTCCTAAATCCACCAAATTGACCCTCCAAAATTTCTTAAAACCCTTTCATGTCTTCATAAAAAATCTTCGTGACAAACATATCTACACTATTGTTGAAGACCTCTGGACCTCATTCCCATTCAAACTCAAGATAACTTGACCTAAATCCAATATGGTCCAAAATAATAAAAAATGCTATCCATACCAAAATTGAACTTCGAAATGAGCTCAAAACCACTTTGTGTCTTCATGAAAGATCTTCATTAAAATCATAAGGACAATATTGATCAAGGCACTTGGGATTCATTCAAGCTCTAACTCAAGTTAAGCCAACCCAAACCCAAATGAACCTAATTGAACTAATGATTAAAATCAAACCAAATTAAACCAAAATTAACCAAATTAAACCTCATGACATACCCTACTATATATATATATATATATATATATATATATATATATATAATAAAATAAATAAAATACATTTTTTTAAAAGAAAAAAAAAGAAATATCCCACCTCCATATCTCTCCTCCATGCCTCTTCCCTCACCTCTCCCTCAACTCCACCTCACCTTCTACTTACCTTCACCATGCCTCCACCATATCTCTCCCTCACTCCCTCCTTAACTCTTAGCCGTGAGCCTCCCCATTAAATCCCCTCATCATCTCATTTTCCACTCCCTTACACACTTCACTTTACCATCCCACTCACTCGCTTCCTCTCCAAAATCGTGAGCCTCTCTCTCTCCTCTTCTTCTCCTCCTTCCAAGCTAGCCACACTCACTCACTTTCTCTCCTAGCTGTGAGCATCAACAAGGGCCTCTTCAAGGTCTCCAAAGAGTGCTTCTCCAAGCCAAGGTAATCTCCTCCCCCCTCTCTTTACTTTCTCTTTTGTTTCAAAAAAAAAATATCATCCTCATGTTTATGTTTAGCTTGAAGATTTAAGTCACACATACATGTATTTTCTTTAAAAATTTTTCTTCCTCTACATAGGTTTTTTTTTTTTTTTTAAATATGTGTTAATTATTACAAATCTTCACACCATTTAAACTTTTTCATGCTTAGCCTTAGGGATTTTCTTTTTTCCCTTTCATGCAAGCTATTTAGAATCAAAATCTTGTGTAGATTGTTTCTTCTTCATGCTATTTAAATTTTATTCATGCATAGGCTTAGGAATTCTTTTTTATGCAAAGTTATGTAGTTAGTTTTAAATATTTACAAATCTACCACCTATTTCTACAAACTTGAAAAATAAGATTTAAAATCTAAAAGAAATAATTTAACATAAAGAAAAGAAAAAAATAAAAGAAAGAAAAATAAACATAAAGAAAAAAAATAAAAATAGGAATAAAATAAAATGAAAGGGAATGAAATAATTTTTTTTTAATAACATATAATAATAAAATAACATATAAATAAAATAACTACATAAATTATACATATGTAAATTAATAATATAAATGTAAATAGATTATATGTACTAAATAATATATAAATTAATGTTAAATATATTGTAAATAAATTATAATACACTAAATAAATAATGTTTAAAATAATGTAAATAAATAATATATAAATAAGTGTCATAATAAAAATAATCTATACTAAATTTAAATAAATACTACTAAAACATAAACAACTAAATCAAGAATAATAATATATATGTAAATTAATAAGAACAATATGTAAGTAATAAAAATAGTGTGATAAGAATAAAATAAATAACCATAAACGTAAATAGATAATGAAAATATGAGAAAGAATAATAATAATAATAATAATTGAAAATAGTTGTAAATTCAAGATAAATAATAAAAATAATCAAATAAAAATGTCATGCCTCTTTAAAATAATATAAATCTAAATATATGTGTAAATAATAAATTTAATATCTTATAACTTAATAAAAATAATAATAACTTAAAATAAATGAAACAATAATCAAGGAGAGAGAAAATGAAAAGCTTTATGATTAAATAAATAATAATATAAATGATAAATAAATGATATAAATAATAAATTTAAATATACATCTAAATAATAACAACAATAAATTAAAATAAAAATAACTTATAATTTAAATATATTAAAAGATAATAATATAAGGGATAATAAAAATAAATAACATATATATATGTATATGTATATATATATATATATATATATATATATATATATACGTACATAAATTAAAAATAATTTAAATAATATAAATGAATAATAAATTAAATTAAAATTAAATAGTTAAAATTAAATAAAACCAAAAAATAAATAATAATTAAATTAAACAAATTAAATTAAATAATAATTAATTAAATAAACTGAAAACAATTATATAAACAAATATTAAATTAAATTAAATTAAATTAAATTAAATAATAATGTAAATAAATAATAAATGAAATGAAATTAAATTAATTAAATAAATTAAATTAGATTAAATTAAATTAAACAATAATGTAAATAAACAATGAATTAAAGTATATTAAATTAAATTAAATAAATAAAATAAAATAAAATAAAATAAAATAAATTAAACTAAACTAATTAAATTAAATTAAATAATAATATAAATAAATGATAAATTAAAATAAAATAAATTAAACTAAATTAAGTTAAATAAATAAAATTAAATTAAATTAAAATAAATAAAATAATAATGTAAATAAAATAATAAAGTAAATAAAATAATAAAGTAAATAAAATATAAAATTAAATTAAATTAAATAAGATAAAATAAAATAAATTAAATAAATTAAATTAAAATAAATAATAAAATAAATTAAATAAAAACCAAAAATAATAATTTAAATAAATAAATATTAAGTAATTATAAATTAAAGTAAAATTAAATTAAATTAATAACAATTAGTTAAATAAATAAATTATAATAAAGTAAATAAATCACAATGAATTAAATAAGATAATAAATTAAATAAATAATAAAGATAATAATAATTTTAGTTACAAATAAAGGATAATAATTCTAAATAACACATAAAAAAATAACAAAACACATAAATAATAAATAACGATAATAACCTAAAATGATAACACATAACAAAATAAACAATAATAAAAAAATAAATAAATACAACAAAAAATAACATATAATAATAACATAACACATAAATAAATAATAATAATAACACAAGACAAAAACAAAACAAAACAATAACATACATAATACAATAACAACACATACATTACATAATGCAACAAAGACAACATACAACAACAATCCCGACCACAATACAATATCAACACGATAGCAATCAAACCTAGGATAGGCCTCCTGAGGCATAGTTTATTTTTTCCTTTACAAAGACCCTAGGAAATCACAACTTGGTGTAGAAAATATAATAAGAATACCCTTATGCTTAGTGAATGCATAAAGTAACCCAAATTTTACCTGATGTCCACACAACCTTCCCAATTCACATTCCAGACTCAAAGTTCCTAGCTCCAAAAACAAACCAAAAACAATACCAAATTCAAACCAAAACCAAAACCAAAACCAAAACCAAACCTAGTTTAAACCCAAACCAAATACAAACACAAACCAAATTCAAATCCTCCAATCTCTAAACTAAAATCAAACTCAATTAAAAACCACAAACTCTTCATCACTCCCATAAGTCCAAACCAAACTACCAGTTGCCACCAAATCCAAATCCAAACTACACCTAAACCCATCTGCCCCAACCTACCTCTGAACACCTGTGTTCATTAAGCATAAGGGTATAGGTAGGATGAGTTGTTAAGCAACATAATAAGTCTAAATGAGCCCGAGACTTTTCATCAGGCTGTGAGAGGGAAGCATGGACCTGCATCTTTCTATGACTTTTTTGATACCTCAAAGGTCTATTAAACTTAATATGTCTGCTTAGCGAAATCATCCTTATTTAAATTAACAAAGTTCATTGAAACACAACATAGTAATTCGCATAGACATCATAGGATTGAGTAGTTACTGCTTGTTAGTCCTACTTCTTCCTGTTTTCTGGCTTGCTTTAATTTCTGCAAAATTATAAACACATACATGTAATGCAATACTAAAGTTTCAAGTGGTGGAACTTGAAGACTCGCCAGGTACATTTTTACAGTTTTATTATTATACTTACCTGTATTGTACTTTACTTCTCTTGCATGTTGAACAAGAATGTCACCCTGCATGAAAACTGAAAACCGAAAACCTTTAGGATAGCCACAATACTGAAACCCAAAATTAAATTAAAAGTCACAACAAGATAAAATTGACCTCCACAACATTCAAAATATAAAACAACTCAAAATTTAATCACAAACAGAACAACAAAACTACAACTACAACTAAATTAAAACGTCTCGTTGGATGATCGGGAATACCTCGGATGATGTAACCCACGTGTTGCTAACGGGATTTCTCACGGTCTAAATGAAAGTGTGGAACTCATTCAGTTGAGTTTAGCAAATTCATCTGAACTAAGTGAATCCGATGAAAATAACAGTGTCGGGATGACGGAATCGTGGGATCTTAATCGGTTTTGTTTAATCAACTTTAAGATTTGTTTTAATTAAAGCACTAAAACACTTGGACTCTAAGACTTTTCTAAACCAAAACACTTCTCTCACCTCCTGATTTTTACCTTCTAAAACTTAACCTCTGCAACGACAAAGGAGCTTGGAGCATAGTGGGCAGCACAGTCATCTTCTTCTGCAAAACCTGAGTCTACTTCAAGAAACAGTTCCTTAGTTCCTTATAAGCAACTAGCTATAGGACTTCGAGGTATTTGCCCATTGCAAAGTAAACCCTCATCTCATCTTTTAGGCTTTTTCACTCGATGCATTATAAGCCCTAACTCGTCTAGGTTTCCGAGGTTGTCATCCCGATATGACATAAACCCTCACATCTTCCAGGCTATTCATATGATCGACATCAAATGAATGTAATCCCTAAATAATAAAATTGGTAGGATGAAATATAAATTAAATCATTTCATAAACTAAAACCAAACCATAGGATAGCTTGGGAAAACATCGAGATTCTTATCGAGTCTGTGTTCTTCCCCTAGTCTTCTTTTCTTTTAGACTCTGATAAAATGAAATGTTCTGAAATTTGAACCATTCACCTATTGAATTCCGATAATCACATTTCGTTGAAAGAAATCCTTACCTTTGGAAGTCATGAATATAATTATTTCATGATCTTTATCAAGAATTTTCTTAGGTGACTTTGGTTATCTAAGATGTAATTAACTATAGGGGCTTGCCCTTATAGGAAACCTAAAAGACCCCAGATTAATATAAATCCCATTTAATCCTCTTATATTAAATGGGGGAAATTATCAGCAAATATACAGGTTTCGTAGACCAAACAGATGTCATATTTTTCCTTAGTTCATTTGATTGAGCCTCATCCTCAAGGTTTGTGTTCATCCTTCGGGATATATACAAAGCTCGAGATATAGTGCTCTTTCATTCGAACTTTGAAAAATATGAGATCAGTTTGACTCCATATTTTTCTAAACTAAATTATAATTAAATTAAATTACTTTTCAAACTATATATATATTTAAATTAAATTTAAAATCTAGGAAATTTACCGACAACTTCTGTAGGCGACCCTTTAAAAAAAATATACAACACATAACCTAAAAATATGCCAACAGCTTCCGGCGACTCCGCTCGGGATAGAGTTTCTCTCTTCAGAAAAATCAGGAAATACTATATTCATATATCGGTAATGTACTCATGTCTCTCATGAGCCAAATTACTATTCTTCCGTTGACATACTTTACCCATTTCTTTCTTGGGAAAGTATGATCAACTCTCTTGGATTTCAGGACCATCTGTTTAGCCACTCCTAAACAGAGAGGTTCGGGGATCCTTAGGATTTTTTTTTTCTTTTGATCTTGTGGGGTTGGACCCCCAATAGATGTGTTGGTGGATTAATTCCACTTGAGCAATGTGCGTTGTTAAAAGGGATCCTCAGCAGGGTCCTTTGCTTCACCTTTTTCTTCTGCCTCTTGTATTTAATTTTTTATCTTCGGCAAGTTAATCCACCTTTAAATTTCTAAATATCATTTAAAACGAACACATGAAAATCTAAAAGAAAATAAAAGAAAAATAAGAACAAAAAATGATAAGAGAAAATAATGATATATTAAATGAAATAAAAAATTTTACCCAGTTCATAGAACGATCTTTTTCATAGTGTTCATACTATGATGACAAGGTCTTTGGCCCTTCCTAAATTTTGGAACGTTTCTTTTGACAATCAAAATGTCAACCCCTTCGCTGAATTTCTCCTGCGACCTGCCCTCTTCCCGTGAGGCTCGTCTCGCAGCATCGTTGATTTAGTTTTGAGCCGGCTTCAGTGAGTTTGAAGTCGTGCTTGGAAAAGTCCCTTTCGTGATCTTGAAAGTTGCCGCCCCCAAAGTACAAGAACCATCTGTCGAGTTCGATCTGAACTCCCATGAAGACTTCTCTTCTGCTAAGAAGTTGAAGATGACTGCTGTCCCCATCAAACCAGTTGGCTCCGTGCAAGGAGAGTCGTCACCTCTACTGCTTTCGGCTTCGCCGTTACAACACCTACTTTCCCGTATGCTAAAAGGAAGGAAATTCTGCATGAGGAAGATCCTGAAAAAGCCTTCCTTGCTCTGCCGTCTGTCTTTGAGATTGGTTCCAGTTCCAGTGTTCCCCCGTTGACCAAATCCTAAAGGAAGAATCACAACCAGAGGCTTCGCAAGGCCACCAGAGCACAAGCTTTAAGTATACTAGTGATTGATGAGATTCCTCAGCAGGAGGAACTCGGTTTACCGAATACCTCTCCTCTCCTCCGAGGTAGTAGGTTCCACCCGTTAGCTGATACTACTGGAAATGAAAGTCTCCATAGGATTATCGTTGCGTCTCCAGCACCGCACAGTCGTGATGAGGAGGGAAAGAAGCCCACACCCATCACTCGAGCTCATACTCTTCTACAGAGATTGGCCGAATTAGAAGGATGTTCTGTCGCCAAGCTTCTTGAAAGGATGGGATGTGCAATATCCCCAGAAGTGAAAGAGGAAATTTTGGAAATGGAAAAGCCTAGCAGGGTTTCTGTTAAGCATCATTTGGGAAAGTGTGTTGAGACAACTACCACTGATTTGACGCCCGCAGTACGAAGACCAGTCAAGTCTCGGCTAGGTCCAAGAATTCCACCCAAGGAACTCCTGAGGAGGAAGAGAGGATTACTTTCCTCTGTACATGGTCTGCACTCTAGGGAGCACACTTCCTCTCTTGGTCCTGATGTCCCCGCTAAGACATTCCGTCTCGAGGCATCAATTTTTGAGAGGAGAGTGTGGTCACCGAAAGTCGCTGCACCTGTCCACTTCGAGAAGTCTACAGATCATCAAATGGATTGTAATTCTGGAACTCCTATCGTCACCACTCCTGTTGCTTCAGAGTCAATAGCAGAAGAAGGGTCGATGGAGGATAGAATTCAGAAACTTCATGAAGAGATTTCAGAGTTAACTAGGGAGCAAGGATTGGAGGTCGATAACGAGGATCTCCACCTGTCAGATTACTTGGATGATGAATTCATGAAAATCAACATGGTCGATACCATGGCCACAGCGTCTGCGAGTGAAGCTCCTCGTGAGGAGGACGCAATAGAAGAGCTTCAAAGAGCTGTGTCCGTTAGAGACAAAATGATCAGCCGATTGGAAAAGAGAGTGGAGGAGATGACCGCCGCTATGACTACCATGGCCACATTGCAGGGATAGTCTCAGTCACGTCCGACAGCATCTCCAGCAATCAATCAGCCTGAGATAATACACATCACCTATGAAAGAAGAGAGGTCGCCTCTGCCAATGAGAATGAGCTTCCAAAGAAGGATTCAACCCCGAGTCTACCAGAAAAGGATCTTAAACAAATTGTCGAACAACAAGTTTGGGAGGCCTTGGCCCAGTCCAAAGGCGGAGCATCAGTTTCAAAGGGTAGACCCTACCCAGAGGAATTTGATGATGTACCTTACCCCAAAGGCTTCGTGCCACCGACCTTCAAAACGTTCGACGGAACAGGAAACCCTCGGTAGCATATAGCACACTTCAGAGCTAGCTATTGCAATAAAAGAGGAAGTGAAGCGCTATTGTTCCGTCAGTTTGTTAGCAGCCTGTCGGGAATAGCTTTCGATTGGTATGCTGAAATTTCTAATGGATTAGTAAATACTTTTGCAGAAATGGAAAGCATGTTTGTAAAGAGATTCGCCGGTGCTCAGCGTCATGTCACTGTAGGAGATCTAGTGGTAGAACGTCAGAAGCCTGACGAGACTTTAGTTGACTACATCTTGAGGAGGAGAAACTTAAGCATGAAATGCGAACCTCAGCTACAAGAACAACACACAATCGATATACTACTCAAGAGTATTCTCAGTCCGATAGCTTTTATGCTTAAGGGTCTCACGATCAAGTCCTTTGAGAAACTGCTCAGCAAGGCCATCAGCTTATAGGAAGAAATCAAGCATATGGAGCCTGCAGAAAAGACAGAGAAAATGAAACTAGCAAAGGCTTATGAGAAGAGATCTAGCGTAGTGGCCGCGGTCGATACAGGAAAGCAACCGATGATGATTTAGACCAAGCAGTCACCTCAGCAGTACAGTCAGCCTCAGTAGTACAATCAGCCTCAGCAGTACGGACAGTCTCATTCACCGCAGAATAATCAGCCAGGTCAGCAGCAGCAGAGACTGTACAGGACAGACGGGAGACCAGTTCCTATAATATCAGAAAGACTACGTAGAAACTACTCTTTCAAAGATGATGCTGTGACAAAGATGTTCAAGAATCTGCTAAAGAAGCCCGAGTTGAAGTTACCCGAGCTGAAAAAGCCAGAAGAGGTGAATAACAAAGATTAGCCCAACTTTTGTCCCTATCACCAGATGATTGGACATACAATTGAGAACTACTTTAGTTTCAAGGATTGGCTTGAGCAGAATTACAAAAAAGGAAATATAACGATACCAAAGGAATATTTGAAGGAGCCTGAAAAGGTTCTATAAATGTAATTTCAGCCGAGCCAATCTCTCCGCTTGACCCTTATGCCGGTAAGGGTGGATGGAGCGCAATTTGGAATGAGCTCAAGAAGGTCCTAGATCAGATTCAGTCTGCTCCAAAGAAAGCCGTTGTCCGGAGTCCACCGCCAGCATAGTCCAAGATGAAAGCTTCGGCGAGGAAGCTACCGCAACGAGAATGGTGGAAGAAAGAGAGTGTGAGCGAGATTAAAGATGATAGCGCGAAGGACAGGATAGAGGCTGCTCCCGTTAGACTGGTTGTCTCAGATTCAGGGGTGAAATCCCTTGATCCCCTGACTTTGTATCATTATCTTTGTACCGCTCCAGGGTCTCGTAATAATGATATGAATGATGTTGGCTACGTTCTGACTGTCTCTAGTGATGATGAAACTAATCACAACCTATCTAACCCCGATTTTGATTCCCAAAATGATCCTCAAATCATATTAACTTCCAGCAAAGATAAAGAAGACATCGACAACACTAGCTACAACAGTACGAGAAGTGAGGAGCCAGTCCTCGAGTGCAAAGGAGCTCTACTTGACATCAATTTGGACTTCTCAGATATAAAAGGACCTTTGGGTCCAGAAGAAGAAGAAATAACGGAAGTGCATTTAAGGAGTGGCAAGGTGCTACCTCTGAGAACAACTCTAGTGGACAAAGAAAAGCAGATAGTCACTCAAGAAGAAATACCTCTAGCTACTGAAGAGATACAAGTTCGAAATGAAGTTGAAAACCCAAATAAAGTGGATTACAACGTGCTAGCTCATCTCAGGAAGTTGCCGGCCAAACTAAGTATTTACGATGCTCTGATCCTGTCAAAGGAAATGAGAGAAAGTTTGATCAAGGCTCTACTTGATCCCGACATTTGCTTAGCTCAGTTGGCTAGCACATCCTCAGATGGAGTTTGCACCATAAAGGAACAGCCTGGTGTAACTTTCACCGACAAAGATTTGCTACACGGAACAGCCGATCACAATCTTCCATTCTACATTTCTATCATCATCGGCAGATTCGTGCTTTCCAGAGTCTTAGTAGATCCTGGAGCGTCGCTCAATGTAATGAGTGTACGGACGTTAGCTTACTTGGACATCAATGCCCGAGAGCTTTCAATGGATAAAATGATGTTAAGAGGTTTCAATCAAAAAGGAGAAAGAGCCCTCGATCTATAACGCTACAAATGAAAGTCGGGAATCTAGTAACAAATGCAAAATTCCATGTCATCGATGCAGTCAATACCCTACTTGGTCGACCGTGGCTCCATGAGTACAATATGGTCCCGTCGTCGCTTCACCAGTGCATCAAATACTACAAAGATGGACAAGAAAATTGCATTAAAGGGGATCTACAGCCGTTTTCAATACATGAAGTGGGCATCCATGAAGACGCCGCTTACCATGCTCCTCTGAAGAAAACAGTATTTTCAAAAGACATTGTGATAAGCAAAATTGAAGACTCAAAGGAACTACAAGGACGTGACTGTATGGCTCCAGTTCAACAATCTCATACCGCTCCTTCTCAACGAGTTGGTAAAAGTTCTTTTAGCCCACGTATCCGAGGTCGAGACCGGGGACGTGGTCGAGGAAGAATTTCCCAGATTGTTGAACAGACGAAGCCAACAATCAACTTCGACATGGAGGGAAGCTCCGAAGAAGATACAAAAACAATGATGATAAGTCAGAAGAAGCCTCAGTTCGAGATCTCTCTGGACGACGAAGCAAAGGATGAATACGAATCAATGTACGATTGGATTAACCATTATGTTCATGCCATGACCCTTACTCTGATCCATTCTCAAAAGGTAGAGAGTATAGAGGTCAAGGAAGTTCATAACGATAGTTTTAAACCGATCAAGTTTTACAAAGTTTCCCCTTCTACTTCTGAACCTTGTGTAATTCTTGAAGAAAATGACTCAAATGAATTAATGGAATTACCTTTTGGTTACTTTTTGCCATGTGTACAGAAATTAATTCAACAAGGATATGTGTCAAAGAAAATGCCAAAAGATAAGTTACAATCGTTCAAAAAATTTTGGAATGTAAAAGGAAAGAAATTCAATTTGAAAAACGGTCTTGGGTTTGGTAGCTCGGACCCGTCGATGACTCAGAATTTAGCATGGTTATTACTAGTCAGTCAAAAGAAGATTGCCTGGACATTCAAGATGAATATGAAGATCAGCGAATAGGCGATGCTCCGCCAAAATTCGAAGAAGAAATAAACTCAACAGTCGATGAATTAAGAGAAATCAATCTTGGGACTGAGGAGCAGCCCCGGCCGACTTTCATAAGTTTGTTACTCAATGAAAAAGAGGTTGCAGACTTGGTCAGGTTACTATCAGAATTCAAAGATTGCTTCACTTGGAGCTATGACGAAATGTCAAGACTATCTCCGGTGGTCGCAGTTCACTGCCTCGGAGTGGATAAGAATGCGATGCCAGTAAAGCAAGCTCCCAGAAGATTGCGCCTTGAGATATAACAGCAAGTTACAGCAGAAATCAAGAAATTAATAGACGCTAATTTTTTCCGAGAAGAACAGTATCTGACATGGTTAGCTAATGTTGTGCCAGTGAAAAAGAAAAATGGGCAAATTCGAGTGTGTGTCGACTTGAAGGACTTAAACAAAGCATGTCCAAAGGATGAATTCCCGTTGCCGATACCGGAACTAATGGTGGACATCACATCGACACATGAAACTTTCTCCTTTATGGATGGGTCTTAAGGGTACAATCAGATCAAGATGGCACCAGAAGATGCAGTGCTCATAGCTTTCAGAACTCCGATCGGGATTTACTGCTACACCGTAATGCCGTTTGGACTGAAGAATGCAGGAGCTACATACCAAAGAGCAATGACAAGGATCTTCGATGACCTCATTCACAACCAAGTGGAATGATATGTGAATGATTTGGTCGTCAAGAGCAAGATAAGAGGAAACCACCTATATGATTTGAGGATTGTATTTGAACGATTACGACAATATAATCTGAAGATGAATCCATTAAAGTGCGCTTTTGGCATTACCTCTGGGAAATTTCTAGGTTTCGTTGTCCATCATCGATGAATCAAAATCGACTCAGAGAAGATTAAAGCTATCTTAGAAATGCCTCCCCCTAAAACCTTGAAACAACTACATTCATTTCAAGGAAACTGGCATATCTGAGGCGCTTTATATCTAATCTGTTAGGTAAGTGTCAGCCTTTCTCGGCATTAATTAAAAAGGATGCCAAATTTATTTGGAAGAAAAGTACCAGCAGGCTTTCGAAGATATTAAACGATATCTAAGGACATCTATTGTTTTAGCAGCCCCTATCCTGGGTAGACTGTTGATACTTTATACCGCGGCGTTAAATGAGTCTCTCGGAGCTCTACTTGCCCAAGTCAATGATGAGGGTAAAGAGAATGCACTCTACTACTTGATTCGACGTCTAATACCCGTGGAGGAAAAGTATCCTTCTATCGAGAAACATTGTCTAGCTTTGGTTTTTGCCACTCAAAAGCTCAGACATTACATGTTGTCTCATAAAGTCAACCTGATTTCGAAGGTTAATCCTTTGCAATATTTGATGACCCGACCAACTCTTTTCGGATGCTTAGCAAGGTGGTTAATGATATTATTGCAATTCGATATAACCTTTGTGCCCCTTCGCGCTATCAAAGGGTAGATTCTTGCATATTTTCTCGCAGCGCACCCACTACCAGCTGAGTCCCCGCTCAATGATGAGTTACTAGATGAGAAGATACTACAGATAGAAGATCCCAATGCTCAACGTTGGGAAATGTACTTTGATGGAGCGTCATCAGCTCGAAAAGACAAAGGATCAGGAACAGTTATACCAGGCAAAGCAGGAATTGGTTTAATCTTCATGACACCAGATCGGGCCATGCTGAGGTTTTCTTACCACTTGACAGAGCCGTGTACCAACAATGAAGCAGAGTATGAAGCCCTAATCGCCAGGTTGGAATTAGCAATACTAATGGATATAACGGACATTGCCATTTATGACGACTCACTGCTCGTCCTCCAGTAAGTGGCAAGACAGTACAAAATTCTAAAGCCGAGATTAGAAGAATATTACCGGTATACGATGAAGTTACTCGAGCAAACTCTGAATGTGATATTCTATAGGATTCCTCGAGCAGACAATGCCCATGCGGACGTTTTAGTAAAACTCACTAAAGAATTGGCTTGTCCATCTGAAGATTCTATAGATATTACAGTGAGAGGACGTCAGGTGTTGTCTCAGATCGACCTCGACAGTCTACATGAAATTGAAAAAGAAAAGACAATTGTTGCAGTGGCAGAAGATACAGAAGATTGGCGTCAACCATTAATGGAATATCTGCAAACCAGAAAGCTACCAGAAGATAAGTCAGTAGCGCACCAGATTCAGAAGAGGGCTTTGTCGTATGCCCTGATCGACAATGTTCTGTATAGGAGATCCTTCGACTAGATGTGGCCGAGATGTCTGAGCAAAGCAAAAGCGCAGAAAATTGTCAAAGAAGTATATACTAGATTGTGTGGTGCTCACTAGTCAGGACCGAAAATGAAGATGAAAATCAAAAGACTCGGATACTACTGGCCAGCAATGATGACAGATTGCATGGAAGTATCTAAGAGATGCCATCAGTGTCAGGTGCATGGAGTGGTCTTGCACCAGCCTCCGAATGTTCTACACCCAACGATTGCCTCGTGGCCATTCGAGTGCTGGGGTACGGACATAGTGGGTCCGATAGAACCTCCTTCCTCAAAAGGACACAGGTTTATACTCGCCGCCACAGACTACTTTTCCAAGTGGGCAGAAGCAGTTCCACTATGGAAAGTCACAGCGCAGTAAGTTTTACAGTTCTTCAAGAATCAAATCGTATATCGTTTCGGTGTACCGCACAAAATCATCTCCGACAACGGGTCCGCTTTCAAGAGCATGAAAATCAACATCTTTGTCAGAAGACACGGAATAGATTGGATATTTGACGATCTACTACCCTAAACAAAATATCTTAGCAGAAGCCTTCAATAAAACGCTTGTTCAGATTCTAAAGAAGACACTCGACGACAATAAAAGAGGATGACACGAGAAGCTGCTAGAAGCCTTGTGGGTGTATCGGACGACAGTCAGAACGCCGACACAGTCTACGTCGTACACTCTTGTGTATGGGTCTGAGGCAGTTCTTCCGCTAGAAATTCAGCTACCGTCGCTCCGGGTTGCTGTTGCCAATCAAATTACAACAGAAGAGAATGCCATGTTACGACTTGCAGAATTAGAAAGCCTTGAAGGAAAAAAGATTGCTCGCATAGCAGAACTTGGAACTCTACAAGCAAAAATGATTCAAGACCACGATAAATTGGTCCGCCCGAGGTCGTTCAAAGTTGGTGACCTCGTGCATGTTCTTAGAAGGCCTATTCTTACACACCGCAAAATAGGTGGAAAATTCGAACCAACCTGGGAAGGACCATTCGTGGTGGAGAAGGTCTACACAGGAGGATCTTACCAATTGGTGGATTATCAAGGGTATAGACCCATGTTGCCCATCAATGGACGATATTTAAAGAAATATTACGCGACATGAAAAGACTAAAGAAAATGATATTCGTTCTAATATAGCTGTAGGGCTAGTGTCTATGACTGGATCCAAAATTTTGTAATAAAAAAAAATTGCATAAAACAAAAGAAATCTTCCCACAAAATGAAAATATGTTTGCCAAATTCTAAATCTAAATTTTATAAAAATATATTAAATAAAATAATGGCATCAAGTTAATTGCTAAACTTGTTTAAAGTAAATGATAATTTGCTTTTGTTCGTGTACAACACCACTCGCTGACATTTCCCTTTGTTTACTTGTGTAGGAAGTGTCGAGTTTTGAGTCGGTATTTACTCTTTGATACGGCTCCAACCTCGCATCTAGAAACGTATACTGAAGCAAACGCAAAAAATGAAGCCAATGAAGAAATTCAGTCATAGGGAGGTAGGACAAACCTCAGGACATGGGGGCACCGAAGGTTTTGTTGACTTACACCTCCTTACTGAGAGACGTACTCATGTCCCATCCATGATCACCACTCCACAAGGATATCTGGTTGCCACTTCAGCCGGCAGAATTTCGGACGCTCCGTTAGCAAATAGAAGCAGAAGAAATAGAAATCACCGCAAGCGCCGCCTCCTGGAAAGGATGGAGAGAAGACGGGCTAGGGAGTCAGCCGCTGAGCTACCGCCAGTGCTAGAAGAATTTAATCAGCCATAAATGAAAGAGACTGAGGACAGTTCTCCGCGCACGGAGACTGAGCCGGAAACCATCGCGGAGCCCGTTCTGACATGGGATCCAATGAAGGAAGTTTTCGCCGGATGCTCGATTTGCAACTCGAGCTTGCCCAGGCTGCCTTCAAATATAGGGGCAATTTCAGAATGCCCAGAATGCCATGTTCTACAGCTTGAGGAATACGTCACCTTCGAGGCATATGCAGCAGCCTCGATGCTACTGCAGAGTAGGGAATTTCCGAGTGTGGAGCCTTACGTACCAGAGTATGTTTTTTCGCCGCCACAAGGAGTCCCGTACTACATCATGGCAAAGATACGAAGAGTCGAAAGCGTGAATTGAGCATTACGAGGATATTCAAGGAAAATGGGTCAACATCCATGAAGGACTCAAGCTCTATTCTGATGTGTTCTCAAAAGAAGATGAAAAAGATATTTTGGATTGTGTCAAAGCTCTCAAGACCATGGGAAAAGCAGGCCTCTTGAAGCCCAGAACGTATAAGAAGCCATCTAAATGGAAGAGAGGAAAAGGCAGGGTCACTATTCAGTGCGGCTGCTGCTACAACTTTGCCAGAGACAGACAGGGAAACCCCCCGGGGATTTTACAGCATGATGAGATGGATCAGATGCCACCACAAATCAAGGGAATGATCAAGAGGATGGTCGAGTGGCACATACTGCCTGTAGACTGTATCCCAAAGAGCTGCATTATAAATATTTATAAGGATGGGGACTGCATCCCTCCTCATATTGACCATCATGACTTCATGAGGCCCTTCTGCATGGTCTCCTTTGTGAGTGAATGCAATATTCTGTTTGGACGTGAAATTCGGATAGTTGGACCGGGTGAATTCTGAGGTTCTGTTGAGATTCAGATAGTCGGATCAGTGTTGGTCTTAAAAGGAAATGGAGCGGATTTGGCAAAACACTGCATCCCCGGAGTTCCAGGAAAAAGGGTGTCAGTCACCTTCAGGAGAATGGATGAAGACAAAGCGCTGTTCTACTATGAACCAGATCCGGAGCTGGAGAACCTTTGTCCTTTGTCACTATGACGGTGGTACCTCCGGGTGTTCGCAAGGGGACTTTTGTTCCGGAGCGTAACCTTGGAAGTTTGCCCGTCCCCCGCAGCAGCCTCAGAGGTAGAATGCTACTACAGCTTACAACAGAGCGCAGCTGTTGTTGTCACTACTTCTGCAACAGCCAGATGACATGATACACCTGTTTTGTTCAGTTTTGTACACGTGATCAGTTTTGTTCAGTCTTGTACACATGATCAGTTTTGGATGCTTGTTAATGTCAGATCAGTTGTATTTCTTTCAGATGAATCAATGAAGATTTTCTGACTTTTCAAAAATGTTTCTTTCAATGCGACGGTCAAAAGCCGTTGAACCACCCGTTGGTTCCAAAAAAAATGATGATACTGAATAAAAGGATAAAAAAATGAAAATTGAAAATGAAATTAACCAAAAGGAAACAAAAATTGAAAATGAAATGGAAAGTCAAAACAAAATCAAATGAAGTAAAATGAAAATGAACAGAAATGAAAACAAATGAAACAAATTCAAAAGTAAACAAAGTGAAACAACCCAAGAAAACAAAAACTCCCTAAATTTCCATCTCCCTTCCGAGATATTTTTCCGCCTTCCATGATATTCTGGGGTCGGAGCTTAGTCGTCCAATTTCCCAAAAATTCCCTAAATTTCCATCTCCCTTCTGAGATATTTTTCCGCCTTCCACGATATTCTGTGGTCGGAACTTAGTCGTCTGATTTCCCAAAAATTCTCTATATTTCCATCTCCCTTCCGAGATATTTTTCCACCTTCCACAATATTCTGGGGTCGGAGCTTAGTCGTTCGATTTCCCAAAAATTCCCTAAATTTCCATCTCCCTTCCGAGATATTTTTCCGCCTTCAATGATATTCTGGGGTTGGAGCTTAGTCGTCCGATTTCCCAAAAATTCCCTAAATTTCCATCTCCCTTCCGAGATATTTTTCCGCCTTCCATGATATTCTGGGGTCAGAGCTTAGTCATCCGATTTCCCAAAAATTCCCAAAATTTCCATCTTCCCTCCGAGATATTTTTCCGCCTTCCCGGAAATTCTGGGGTTGGAGCTTAGTCATCTGATTTCCCAAAAAAAGAAAAATTTCCTTGAATTTCTGAGGTTGGTACCTAAATTCCGACTCTCTTTTCGAGATTGGTACCTAAATTCCAACTCTCTTCTGAGACTGGTACCTAAAATTCCAATACTCATCCTTCCGAGTCAGTACCTAAATGCTGATTCTCCTCCTGCGAGCGGTATCGAAATTCTGATTTCGCTTAAAATTTCAAATTCCCACAAATTCAAATCCTTAAATTAAATTGAAAAATAAAAATTCTAAACTTCAAATTCAAAACAAAATTTCAAGCTAAAATTCAACAGGAAACTTGGAATCAAATCCTTCGTTCCCCTCTTCAAATCAAATCGGTTCGGATTCATTCACAGCTCCAGCTAGAAGGTATTCCATCCTCCTTTTTCCCTAGTGAGAGTCCCTGGATTTGAAGGTCTTCAACTAAATAATCCCCAGCGGAAACTCACTTGCTAAACTCTTCATTCTATCTTGAGTTTTCACTCAGACAGTTGTGTTGGTCTTGTTGATCTCGTCGGTCAACACCAATACGTACAGTGTGCTTGCCCAGCACACCAAACCTATTGGGGGTTGATTTGTTGACCTCACTTTTGGTTGAGGTCTAGTATCTCTTTAGAATAGCCTAGGGTCTAGCCATAGGACTCTCCTGGTGACTTTCATAGAGGACTAGTCATGGAAGCCTCCCCAATGAAATTCAAAACTCTTCTTGCTTCATTAGGGGTTTTTATATGCTTAAGGCCTGACCTCCACCTTTTGGTAGGAAAAAGGCAAGCATAAGAAATCCTAGGGGAAGTCTCCTATAGGTGGTCAGACCTTAGGATTTGCCCTGAGGGAGGTCTGGACTTCACCACTCACATGCACACATTCCCCCAAACCTTCGGAAACTCATGTAGATGGTTCTTCTCAACTCTTGGCATCAGGCTAGGGTTTGACTAATACCAATACATAGAGAACCAAATGTGAGTGACCCTTGGTTCATAACTCAATTTAAACCATCTCATGACATTCATCTCAAACCAAGCTTCAATTTTTCAAAATTTCAAAAATTTGGCCACCAACCTCCCAAAATGCCCTAAATTACCCAAAATTCTTCAAATTCACCAAAATTCCCCAAAAATTTATTCCAAGATATTCCTTACCACTAAAATTGACCATCCATGACCAAAAATTCTAAAATTTCCAAAAATACCCCCCAATACCCTCAAAATACCCAAAAATACCCTTTTTGCCCAAAAATCCAAAAACTCCAAAAAATTCTCAAAAAATTCCAGAAAATCCTAAAAATTTCTAATTTCATTTTGTTCAACTACATGATAAGGCAATTTTGTCAATTTGACCCAATTTAAATCAAAAAACCCCAATTTGGCATATGTATCCCAAAAGTGCCCAAATCAAACCCAATCTTGAGCCAATTGACCAAAATCTTACCCAATTTCAATTTCAAACATCAATTAGACATCACCAATATCAATCTAAACCAAAATGAAGCCCAATGTGACCCACATTTGAATCCAATTCCACTTAAAATTCAAAATCCCCAATTTTGCCTAAATAATCCAAAATCCCCTAAATAAACCCAATGTCAATCAATTCCTCCCAAATTTCAATCTCAAACTCTTTATAAAACCTCATTAAACTGAATTGAATCATAAATTGTCCACAATTTGAGCTCAAGTCTTACCCAAGTCAATTTTGGACCAAAACCCCCAATTTTGACCCAAATTGAACACATGCCCTAAATCCACCAAATTGACCCTCCAAAATTTGTCAAAACCCTTTCATGTCTTCTATAAAAAATCTTCGAGACAACCATATCTACATTATTTTTGAAGACCTCTGGACCTCATTCCCACTCAAACTCAAGATAACCTGACCCAAATCCAATATGGTCCAAAATAATCAAAAATCCTATCCATACCAAAATTGAACTTCCAAATGAGCTCAAAACCACTTTGTGTCTTCATGAAAGATCTTCATTACAATCATATGGACAATATTGATCAAGTCACTTTGCTTCATTCAAGCTCTAACCAAAGTTAAGCCAACCCAAACCCAAATGAACCTAATTGAACTAATGATTAAAATCAAACCAAATTAAACTAAAATTAACCAAATTAAACCTCATGAAATGCCTAAAATAAATAAATATACATAAATATAATATAAAATAATAATAAAATAAATAAATTACATTTTTTTAAAAGAAAAAAAAAAATATCCCTCCTCTATATCTCTCCTCAATGCCTCTTCCCTCGCCTCTCCCTCACCTCTCCCTTACCTCCACCTCACCTTCTCCTTACCTTCACCATGCCTCCACCATATCTCTCCCTCACTCCCTCCTTAACTCTTAGCCGTGAGCCTCCCCATTAAATCCCCTCATCATCTCATTTTCCACTCCCTTACACACTTCACTTTACCATCCCACTCACTCCCTTCCTCTCCAAAACCGTGAGCCTCCCTTTCCTCTTCTTCTCCTCCTTCCAAGCTAGCCACACTCACTCACTTTCTCTCCTAGCCGTGAGCTTCAACAAGGGCCTCTTCAAGGTCTCCAACGAGTGCTTCTCCAAGCCAAGGTAATCTCCTCCCCCTCTCTTTACTTTCTCTTTTGTTTCGAAAAAAAATTTCATCATCATGTTTATGTTTAGCTTGAAGATTTAAGTCACACATACATGTATTTTCTTTAAAAATTTTTCTTCCTCTACATAGGTTTTAAAAAAAAATTATGTGTTAATTATTACAAATCTTCACACCATTTAAACTTTTTCATGCTTAGCCTTAGGGATTTTTTTTTTCTTTCGTGCAAGCTATTTAGAATCAAAATCATGTGTAGATTGTTTCTTCTTCATGCTATTTAAATTTTATTCATGCATAGGCTTAGGAATTCTTTTTTATGCAAAGTTATGTAGTTAGTTTTAAATATTTACAAATCTACCACCTATTTCTACTAACTTGAAAAATAAGATTTAAAATCTAAAAGAAATAATTTAACATAAAGGAAAGAAAAATAAACATAAAGAGAAAAGAAAATAAAAATAAGAATAAAATAAAATGAAAGGGAATGAAATAAATTTTTTTAAAAAACATATAATAATAAAATAACATATAAATAAAATAACTACATAAATTATACATATGTAAATTAATAATATAAATGTAAATATATTATATGTACTAAATAATATATAAATTAATGTTAAATATATTGTAAATAAATTATAATACACTAAATAAATATTGTTTAAAATTATGTAAATAAATTATATATAAATAAGTGACATAATAAAAATAATCTATACTAAATTTAAATAAATACTACTAAAACATAAATAACTAAATAAAGAATAATAATATATATGTAAATTAATAATAACAATATGTAAGTAATAAAAATAGTGTGATAAGAATAAAATAAATAACCATAAACTTAAATAGATAATGAAAATATGAGAAAGAATAATAATAATAATAATTGAAAATAGTTGTAAATTCAAGATAAATAATAAAAATAATCAAATAAACATGTCATGCCGCTTTAAAATAATATAAATGTAAATATATGTGTAAATAATAAATTTAATGATTATAACTTAATAAAAACAATAATAACTTAAAATAAATGAAAGAATAATCAAGGAGAGAGAAAATGAAAAGCTTTATAATTAAATAAATAATAATATAAATGATAAATAAATGATATAAATAATAAATTTAAATATACATCTAAATAATAACAATAATAAATTAAAATAAAAATAACTTATAATTTAAATATATTAAAGATAATAATATAAGGGATAATAAAAATAAATAACATTTATATATATATATATATATATATATATATATATATATATATATATATATATATATATATATATATATATATATATATATATATATATATATATATATATATATACATAAATTAAAAATACTTTAAATAATATAAATGAATAATAAATTAAAATAAAATTAAATAGTTAAGATTAAATAAAACCAAAAAATGAATAATAATTAAATTAAACAAATTAAATTAAATAATAATTAATTAAATAAATCGAAAACAATTATATAAATAAATATTAAATTAAATTAAATTAAATAATAATGTAAACAAATAATAAATTAAATTAAATTAATTAAACTAAATTAGATTAAATTAAATTAAACAATAATGTAAATAAACAATAAATTAAAGTAAATTAAATTAAGTTAAATTAATTAAATTAATTAAATTAAATTAAATTAAACTAAACAAATTAAATTAAATTAAATAATAATATAAAGAAATGATAAATTAAACTAAGATAAATTAAACTAAATTAAGTTAAATAAATTAAATTAAATTAAATTAAATTGAATTAAATTAAATAAAATAATAATGTAAATAAAATATAAAATTAAATTAAATAAGATAAAATAAATTTAATTAAATTAATTAAATTAAATTAAATTAAATAATAAAATAAATTAAATGAAAACCAAAAATAATAATTTAAATAAATAAATATTAAGTAATTATAAATTAAAGTAAATCTAAATTAAATTAATAACAATTAGTTAAATAAATAAATGAGAATAAAATAAATAAATCACAATTAATTAAATAAGATAATAAATTAATTAAATAATAAAGATAATAATAATTTTAATTACAAATAAAGGATAATAATTCTAAATAACACATAATAAAAATAACAAAACACATAAATAATAAATGACGATAATAACCTAAAATTATAACACATTACAAAATAAACAATAATAAAATAATAAATAAATACAACAATAAAATAACATATAATAGTAATATAACACATAAATAAATAATAATAATAACACAAAACAAAAACAAAACAAAACAATAACATACATAATACAATATAAACACATACATAACATAATGCAACAAAGACAACATAGAACAACAATCCCTACCACAATACAATACCAACACGATAGCAATCAAACCTAGGATAGGCCTCCTGAGGCATGGTTTATTTTTCCCGTTACAAAGACCCTAGGAACCCACAACCTGGTGTAGAAAACATAATAAGAATACCCTTATGCTTAGTGAATGCATGAAGTAACCTAAATTTTACCCGATGTCCACACAACCTTCCCAATTCACATTCCAAACTCAAAGTTCCTAGCTCCAAAAACAAACCAAAAACAAAACCAAATTCAAACCAAACCTAGTTCAAACCCAAACCAAATACAAACACAAACCAAATTCAAATCCTCCAATCCCCAAACTAAAATCAAACTTAATTAAAAACCACAAACTCTTCATATCACTCCCATAAGTCCAAACCAAACTACAAGTTGCCACCAAATCCAAATCCAAACCACACCTGAACCCATCTGCCCCAACCTACCCCTAACACCTGTGTTCATTAAGCATAAGGGTATAAGTAAGATGAGTTGTTAAGCAACATAATAAGTCTAAATGAGCCCGAGACTTTTCACTGAGTCCGTGAGAGGGAAGCATGGACCTGCATCCTTCTCTAACCTTTTGGATACCTCAGAGGTCTATTAAACTTAATATGTCTGCTTAACGAAACCATCCTTAATTAAATTAACAAAGTAGATTGAAACACAACATAGTAATTCACATAGACATCATAGGATTTAGTAGTTACTGCTTGTTAGTCCTACTTCTTCCTGTTTTTTGGCATGCTTTAATTTCTGTAAAATTATAAACACATACATGCAATGCAATACTAAAGTTTCAAGTGGTGGAACTTGAAGACTCGCCAGGTACACTTTTACAGTTTTAGTATTTTACTTACATGTACTGTACTTTACTTCTCTTGCATGAACAAGAATGTCACCTTGCATGAAAACTGAAAACCTTTAGGATAGCCATAAAACTGAAACCCAAAATTAAATTAAAAGTCACAACAATATAAAGTCACCGCCACAACATTCAAAATATAAAACAACTCAAAATTTAATCACAAACATAACAACAAAACTACAACTACAACTAAATTAAAACTTCTCGTTGGTTGATCGGGATTACTTCGGATGATGTAACCCACGTGTTGCTAACGGGATTTCCCATGGTCTAAATGAAAGTGTGGAACCCATTTGTTTGAGTTTAGCAAATTCATCTGGACTAAGTGAATCCGATGAAAATAACTGGTGTCGGGACGACTGAACTGCGGGATCTTAATCAGCTTCGTTTAATTAACTTTAAGATTTGTTTTAATTAAAACACTAAAACACTTGGACTCTAAGACTTTTCTAAACCAAAACACTTCTCTCACCACCTGATTTTTACCTTCTAAAACTAAACCTCTGCAACGACAAAGGAGCTTGGAGCATAGTGGACAGCACGGCCATCTTCTTCAGCAAAACCTGAGTCTACTTCAGCAAAACAGTTCCTTATTTCCTTATAAGCAACTAGGTATAGGACATCGACGTATTTGCTCTGTGCAAAGTTAACCCTCATCTCATCTTTTAGGCTTTTGCACCTGGTGCATTATAAGCCCTAACTCGTCTAGGTTTCCGAGGTTGTCATCCCGATATGACATAAACCCTCACATCATCCAGGCTATTCATATGATCGACATCAAATGAATGTAATCCCTAAATAATAAAATTGGCAGGAATAAATATAAATTAAATCTTTTCATAAACTGAAACCAAACCATAGGATAGCTTGGGAAAACACCGGGATTCTTCTCGAATCGGTATTCATCCCCTAGTCTTCTTTTCCTTTGGACTCTGATAAAATGAAATGTTCTGAAAATTGAACCATTCACCTATTGAATTCCGATAATCACATTTCGTTGAAAGAAATCCTTACTTTTGGAAGTCATGAATATAATTATTTCCTGATCTTTATCAAGAGTTTTCTTAGGTGACTTATGTTGTCTAAGATGTAATTAACTATAGGGGCTAGCCCTTATAGGAAACCTAAAAGACCCCAGATTAATATAAACCCCATTTAATCCTTTTATATTAAATGCGGAAAATTATCGGCAAACATTCAGGTTTCATAGACCAAATGGATGTCATACTTTTCCTTAGTTCATTTGATTGAGCCTCATCCTCAAGTTTTGTGTTCATTCATCGGGATATATACAAAGCTCGAGGTATAGTGCTCTTTCATTTGAACTTTGAAAAATATGAGATCAGTTTGACTCCATATTTTTCTAAACTAAATTATAATTAAATTAAATTACTTTTCAAACTATATATATATTTAAATTAAATTTTAAATCTAAAAAATTCGTCGACAACTTCTGTAGGCGACCCTTTTAAAAAATATATATATACAACACATAACCTAAAAATATGCCGACATGGCACTACACATTTAGATACTTCTACAATGAAATTCCATCATTATTACTGATTCATTAAAAGAGGAAAATATATTTTATTCTCATTTGCTTTCATACTATTTTATATTTGTGTTAACAATAGTTGTTTGCTTTACTTTTTATTCAGAAAATACTAAAAATAAATTTAAAAAACTTTATGTATTAAAACATACTTTACAAAAATCATTTTAAAAAAAGTAAAAAGTTATTTTTCTTATTTCTTTAAAATTTTAGACATTTCCCTGTGGGTTCGATATCTCGGGGCTTAATCAAAAAGTTTTATATTACTTGATAAACAATACGTATACTTGCGTAGTATCTAATATTATAATTAATTAAAGTATAATTTCATATCTAAAACTTAAGCATAAATATTCGGGGATCAAGTTTTTGGCTCCATTGTCGGGGAAATTAATTAAATTATCATTTAAAGAGAATTTAAGAAAAATTAAGTTTTTACTTTTCATTATTTTTGTTAGTGTGTTTTATTTTATTTTGTTAATTGTGTATGCATAGTTCAATTTCTGATGGACTTGTGCCTTACGATTCTGAATTAGAAAGTACTATCAGAAAAATCAAAAATATTAAAAATATCGAAAAAAAATATTCAAGAAATGAGAAATCAAGATAATCAAAATGTTGATATCCATCAAGAATTTAGACCTTTAAGAGATTATGCTAACCTTACAGCACATGTTCTTCATGGTAGTGTTCAACACCCTGTTGTAGCTGCTAATTCATTTAAACTTAAACCTGCTATTATCTAGATGGTATAGCAGGTTTACATCTTGCCAATTTCTAGAGTTGTGCTGCTATTAGACTTAAACTTTTTCATTTTTCACTAAGGGATAAAGCTAAGATTTGGTTAAATTCATTAGCACCTGGATCTATCAGAACTTAGGGTGATTTAGTACAAAAATTCCTTGCTAAATATTTTCCACCATCGAAGACTGTGAAGCTTAGAAATGATATTACATCTTTTTTATCAGTTTGAAGGAAAATCTATATATGAAGCAAGAGAACGATTTAAAGATCTCCTAAGAAAGAGTCCACATCATTCGATACCAGATTGGTTAATAATTCAAACCTTCTATAATGGATTAGTTAGACCTCGTAGATCTATTATTGATGCCGCTGCTGGTGGTTTATTGATGTATAAACAGTTTGCTGATGCTTATGCTTTAATTGAAGAAATGACTACTAATAATTTTCAATGGCATTCTGAAAGGTTAAATCCTAAAAAGGTAGCCACCATTTATGAAAATGATGCTTTTGAGATGCTAGCAAATCAAGTTGCTGCAATTTTAAGAAAGATAGACCAATTTGGAATAAATTTTTCTCAGCCAATTCTCATGATTGAAGAAAATTCATTAGGCCAAATGGTTGATTCTCAAACTTCATCAGAAACCTTGAATGTCATAAGTAAGCCTAATAACCCATATTCCAATTATTATAACCCAGGTTGGAAAAACCATCCAAACTTTAACTGAAATACCAATAATCAGGCTGGTAGTAATCAACAATGAGGGAATAACCAAGTAAACCCATTGGAAATCCTAAACAACCAAGGGAATAATAATTATAGATCAACCTATCCTTCAGGTTTTAATAATATTACACAATTTAAGGAGAAGAAGTTATCTATTGAAGAAGTGGTGTTACAAATGAGAAATCAATTACAAAGTCAAGGAGCTACAATCAGAAATATTGAGAATCAATTGAGACAATTTGCTAATTCATTAAGTAATATATCTCAAGGAACGCTTCCTCATAATACAGAAGTAAATCCAAGAGACAAGACTAAAGAGCAAGTACAAGCTATTCAGTTGAGAAGTGGAAGAGAGTTGGAAGGTAGAGTTCAAAAAGAGACTGAAGTAGAGAAAGAAGATATTGAAAAACTAAAAGAGGACGCTCCAAAAAGGATTGGAAAGACCTATTTCTCCACCTAAGGTTGATTTAGAAAAGCCACTACCTCGATTTCCTTAGAGTCTTCAACAACAAAAATTGGATAAGAAATTTTCAAAATTCTAGTAGATATTTAAAAAGCTTACAATCAATATTTCATTTGCTGAAGCCTTATAACAAATGTCAAGCTATATGAAGTTTATAAAGGATATTCTCAACAAAAATAGAAAGTTTGAAGATAATGAGATTGTTGCACTAAGTGAAGAGTGCAGCGCTATAATTTAGAAAATGCCTCCTAAAAACCTTAAAGATCCTGGAAGTTTCACAATTCAATGTGCAATCGGAGATAGATTTTTTGGAAAAGCTTTATGTGATTTGGGTGCAAGCATTAACCTTATGTCGTTATCAATATTCAAAAGACTGGAATTAGGAGAAATAACCCCTACTACTGTAACTCTGCAATGAACTGATCGTTGATCACATAGCCTAAAGGAGTTATAGAAGATGTTTTGGTGAAAGTGGATCAATTTATCTTTCTTGTTGATTTCATTGTGATGGATATGGAGGAAGATAAAGATATAATCATAATTTTAGAGAGACCTTTCCTAGCCACAGGTAGAGCGATGATAGATGTCCAAAAAGAGGAATTGATGATGCGAGTTAATGATCAAACTGCTACACTATACATTTCAAAGTCAATGAAATATCCTACAAGAGGTAAAGATGGTGAATGTTATAGGATGGATGTTATCAAATATTTGGGTGAATACCATTTCAAGTCAAATTATGAAGAGAAATCTAAAAGTAAAGAATTGTAACACAAACAAGAAGAGGAATTACATGATTCTGAAGTTTTTTATGAGGAAGATTTAAATTACGTAAATGAAATTTTTGAAATGTTGGACAAAACTGAAAAAGATCAATCTTTTGGTCCATCAATTGAATAACCTCCTGAATTTTATTTAAAGACGCTTCCTAATCATTTAAAGTATGCCTTTTTAGGTGATTTCTCAACTTTGTCAGTTATAATTTTCTCTCAATTAACTGAAAGAGAAGAAGAGATTTTACTTGAAATTTTAAAGAAATATAAGAAAGCCTTTGGATGGACAATAGCTGGTATTAAAGGAACCAGTCCTTCAATTTGTATGCATAGAATCCTTATGGAGGATAACTGTGAACCTCGGGCTGATCCTCAAAAAAGATTAAATCCTATCATGAAAGAGATTGTTAAGAAAGAAATCTTAAAGTGGTTGAATGCTGGAAGTTTTTACCCTATTTCAGAGAGTGCATGGGTTTTTCCTATTCACTATGTACCTAAGAAAGGAGGAGTTACTGTGACTGCGAATGAAAAGAATGAAATAATACTAGTAAGACAAGTTACAGGGTGGCAAATATGCATTGATTATAGAAAATTAAACCTTGCCACCAGGAAAAACCATTTTCCACTTCCTTTTCTAGATCCGATTTTGGATAGACTGGCTAGGAATAAATACTTTTATTTTCTGGATGGATATACTGATTACCACCAAATTCAAATTGCTCCTGAGGATCAAGAGAAAACAACGTTTACCAGTCCTTATGGCACATTTGCTTTTAGAAGAATGCCCATTGGTTTATGTAATGCCCCTGCTACATTTCAAAGATGTATGATGGCAATTTTCTATGATTTAATTGAAAAAGAAATTGAAGATTTTATGGATGACTTTTCAGTATTTGGAATTTCATTTGAATCATGTTTAAAACATCTATCTAAAGTTCTGAAATGCTATGAAGAAACTAATTTGGTTCTTAACTAGGAGGAATGCCAATTTATAGTAGCAGGAGGAATTCTTTTGGGGCATGGTATATCAGAAAATGGTATGGAAGTAGATCCTGTAAAAATTTAAGTGATCTCTATTTTACCTTGCCCAACTAATGTATGAGGAATTAGAACTTTTCTGGGACATGTTTGATTTTACAGGTGTTATATTAAAGACTTTTCACAAATTTCAAAGCCTTTAGGTCGTTTACTGGAGAAAGATGTGATTTTTAATTTTAATGATGAATGCCTAAAAGCTTTTAAAACTTTAAAAGAAAAATTAATCACTGCACCTGTTATAGTTTCACCTAACTGGGAAAAACCTTTTGAAATAGTGTGTGATTCTGTGATTATGTTATTGGAGCTGTTTTAGGTCAGAAATATGATAAGATTTTCAAAGTGATTTACTATGCTAGTAAAACTCTTAATGAAGCTCAAATAATTATACCACTACTGAGAAAGAGTTATTAGCTATGGTATTTTCCTTTAATAAATTCAGATCATATTTAATTGAAACTAAATGTATGGTGCATACTGATCATTCTGCTATTAAGTATTTAATGAAGAAGAATGATGCAAAACTAAGATTGATTAGATGGATTCTTCTTTTGCAAGAATTTGATTTCGAGATAGTAGATAGGAAGGGTGCTGATAATCAAATTGTCGATCATCTGTTCAGGCTTGAACTGAAAAATCTCTCTGTGATGCTGAAGAAATTAATGAAAATTTTCCTGATGAAAAACTATTCCCTGTTAATGAGTGGTGTGTTCCATGGTATGCTGACATTATAAACTTTATTGTCAGTGATATTTTACCCTATAGTTTGACATACCAGGAAAAGAAGAAATTTTTATCTGAAACTAAGACGTATTTTTTGGATAACCTGTTTTTATATAAATAAGGAAAGGATTTGATTATTCAAAGATGTGTGCTGTTAGAAGAAACTTATGAAATAATTCAAAAATTTTATAATTCTGATTATGGGGGACATTTTGAAGTTGATAAAATTGCATATAAAATCTTATAATATAGATTTTATTGGCTTACAATTTTTAAGGATGTTAATGTTTATATTAAAAATTGTGATCAATGTCAACGTGTAGGCAATATTTTTAGAAGAAATGAGATGTCCCTCAATTATATGTTGGAAGTTGATCCCTCAATTATATGTTGGAAGTTGAAATATTTGACATTTAGGGATTAAATTTCATGGGACCATTTATACCATCTTTCGGAAATACATTTTGATAGCAGTCGACTATGTATCAAAATGGATAGAAGCTGTTTTTTTACCTCGATGTGATGCTCAAAGTGTTGGAAAGTTTTTAAATAAGAATATATTTTGCAGATTTTGAATACCAAGAGTAATCATAACTGATGGGGGAAGTCATTTTAGAAATGCGATTATGGAGAAGTTAGTAAAGAAATATCATATTAACCATTGCATTGCTAGTGCTTATCATCTGCAGACAAAATGTTTGGTTGAATTATCCAATCATGAAATTAAAAGAATATTGTAAAAGACTGTTAATCCAAATAGAAAGAATTGGTCTATCAAATTGGATTATGCTTTATGGGCCTATAGGACTGCCTATAGAACTCCTATAAGAATGTCCCCATATATGCTAATTTTTGGAAAAGCTTGTCATTTACCAGTTCAAATTGAGCATAAAACATATTGGGCTATTAAAAAGTTTAATTATAATTTGAAAGATGTTGGAGAAAATAGATTTTTGCAATTAAATGAGCTTGAAGAGATAAGAAGTGAATCTTATGAAAATACTAAGATTTATAAAGAAAAGATGAAGTTGTGGCATGATCGGAAGATTCTTACTAAAAACTTGAGCCAGGGCAAAAAGTTTTACTATATAATGCTAGATTAAAAATTTTTGCTGGAAAACTTAAGTCCAGGTGTGTGGGCCCATTTATTGTGATGAAAGTTTATTCATATGGAGCTGTGAATATTAAAGATTCTAAGACTGGAAAAATATTTAAAGTGAACGGTCATAGACTTGAACCTTACTTTTCAGTCGATCAATCTAAACCTAATGAGAATCTGATGTTGGGTCACTCAGAATAAGCTCTGGGTATGTCAGGCTGATGATGTTAAACCAAGCGCTTTGTAGGAGACAACCTATATTTATCGGTGTGCTTTGTTTTAGTTTGCTTTGTGTGCTCTTTATTAGTTTGAATTGAGAAATGTGGTAGCATTTAAGAGTTCATGTTATAGTGTTGTTTATTTGACCTTATTTGATGACTTAGAGAAGCCAGAATTAAGATTTTGATGTTTGGCAGAACTGTGCAAAAATGTGCACTGGCGGCTATGCACCGCTGGTTGGCCCATAGGCGCCACAATTAAAACAATGTGAAAATTGAGGTTCTAGAAGCCTAAATCATGGGGTGAGTATTTTTTTAGAGTTATTAAGGAGCTTTAACACTTCTAAGGTCGGTTTTAAGGCTTCCTAAGTCTATAAAATGATCTTGAATTTATGAGATACTTGCCCCAGTTCTTATTTTCATTTATGAGATTTAAAAAGAGTATTTTGAGTGCAAAAATGTCTTCTTAGGAAAGCAAAATTAAGAATAAAGAGGATGCCAACAAGAAGTAGTTTTTTTGTGATAGTGCGTAAGAGTTATATAATGGATTTCTGGCTGAGTATCCAAGGAATAGCAAAAAGGATTATAAAGATTGAGGCTGACGTGGAGTCTGCTGATGCAAAGGTAAATTAAATTAATGCACATTTAGCGCACATTGGATGGAAACTCCTATTCAATCATACAAGTCATGTGGAAGAAGCAGATAGAGCGATGTTTCTGAAGAACAAATGATTAGAAGAAGAAGATGTAAGAGCTTTTAATCAACGCTCGTTTTATCAGATTTACATTCCAGATGGTTCAAACAAAAGTAATGGTGGTTCTGGATATAATCCACCTACTGGAGATTGGAATTAAATTATGTGTGGTCTTGTGATTTAATTATGTGTGTTTACTGTTTTAAGTGTGTGGTTTTTTAATGGTTGTGTTTGTTGCACTTTACATGTGTTTGTTACATCTTAATGATGTAAGTTTGTGTTTAAATTACATGTGTATGAACTTATGTATTGGGAAACTTCATCCAAAGTGTTTGGATAGAAATTTGTAATTTTTTAAGTGTATTTTGATATTTAAGTAATATAAGTTTGTGTTTGTGTGAAATTTGTGTGGAATCATTGGAGATTAAAGTGTACTTTTAAACTATTAAAAGAGTTTACGGGAGAAATAATTATTTGAAGTGACTAAAGGTAATTAACTCAGATTTTTATGGAATTAAATTAATTATCAAAATTTAGGCACTGGGGCCTAAGGGCCAAATTTCATGGCTAAGTGCCAGTTCGTGAAAATAGATTTTCTGCAGTTAAAAACCTGAAATTTGCCATTTTTAACACCCCCATCACCTTTAACCTCTTGATTTCGCGAAATAGGAGCCTACGAAATCACTAAATTAGATCATTTTAGAGCCGATTTTGTCGAAATTTGTTGGATTTGAATTCCTTAAGGTATGATCACTACTCCTTAGTAAAAATTTTTTATTTTCACCATGTATTTTGAGTACATTATTGAAAAATCAGAAAATCACTATTCATGGTGAAAAGTTGAGGAAAAGCATGAGAAATTGCTTGGATTTAGTAGAGTTTGCCTTTGGAAGTTGAGTTAACAAGTTTAGTTTAAAATTGGAATTTATGGTGAATTTTTTGTGAATTTTTAGAGATTGCTCCAAAGTCAAAATGCTTGAAAGAAAAAGTAAGATTTGATTCCGACAAATTTGTCATTTCTAGAGCAGAGAATCGTTACATTGATGCGCTCGCATCGCTGAAGTTGATTTCAGAATGAGTTTTTAGCATGCTAGGAGGAGATATTGAGGAGATGATTGCTAGAAGGAATTGAGAAAGATATTGTTGCTTCTCTGTTGTTGCAATTATTTCTGTGGTGAGAGAGTTCTATGCTAACTTGCTAGCAACTGAAGAAAATTTAGTGATTGTTAGGGGGCAACAAGTGGATTTTTCACCTGCTGTAATTAATACTTTTTACCAAATACCTCCTGTAATGTTTTGTTTTTATGTGAATTATCATCCTTCTGAGGGAGAGTTATATGAGAATATGGCCTTTCTTACTGATGGAAGTGGTTTGTGGGAGATTACAAATGAAAGAAGAGTGAATTTTCAAGTCTCTAATTTGAATGCCACTTCAATGGCATGGCATTACTTCATCTCATCTAAGCTTCTGCCTTCAAGTCATGTCAGTGAAGTTACAAGGGAGAGAGCTGTTCTGAACCATTGTATTCAACAAGGAAAGCCTTTAGATATTCGAGCTAATATTTTTTATTATATTTTGAACTGTGCAAGAGCTGCTACTACAACAGGTATGGGATTTCTTTCAATGATTTATTCACTTTGTGAGCAGTTTGGTGTTAAGTCTGAAACATGGGAAGAGGTTCTTCAGTCACTTAGACCTATTACCAGTAGAACACTTACACTGTACATTCAGTATTTGGTTGGAAAGGAAGATCTGTTAGAGCTTCCAGTGTTTCTACTTCTGCTGCATCTACTTCTCGTGCTTCTACTGAACATGCATCATCCTCCAGTGATTCACAAAATGGATTATTTCTGAAGATTTTGAAGAAGGCGAGTCTTACTAGAGAGCATTATAGAGATATGATGGTAAGATTGAAAATGTTGAAAGGTATATTGTAAAACATCATGAATATGAGGAGAATTATCAAAAGTACATAGACAGAGTGATTAGAAGAGATCATAGTGCTGAGATGCCCCTCATCTTTTTTATATACCCTATGTGTCATCCAGAGACTGGAATGAAGAAGATGATGATGAGGATGTTGATTAGGATTGTTATGTTGAGTTTGTGATGTTGTCATTTCTTATGTGATGTGATGTTTTTATTTGATGTTCTCATATGTGATGTGATGTATTTTGGTGTGAACTCTGATGTTGTGTAGATTATAGTTAGATTATTTCTTTTATGCACATCTAGATGTTTTATGTTGTAATATGTGATGTGTTTGTGGTAGTAAATGTTTTTTTTTGTTTCTAGTGTTTGAGATTTTAGTAATGACTAATTTAATTCCTATAAATATTAGAAAAATTTAGAACACTATTAGAAACCACTATTTTTATAGCATGTTTAAGATTTTCAAAATTTGCTACTATTTATTTTCTAGTATGTTGTGATTTGTGTTATGTTAAGTTGGTGTGTATTTGCTTTGAAAACCTGCACTATTTGAGAAGTCCTTTGAAATTTTGAAACTTTATTTTATGAAAAACTGAAAAATTGAATTTGATCAATTTTTACTCATTATTTTTAAAGTGTTATACTTGCATATTTAGGATATGATAATTCCTGCAAGCATGTTATTCTAGTTTTTTTTTAATTCTTACTCATGTATCATTTTTATGCTTAAATGTTTTATCCTAATTAAAAATTAAAGTTTGGGGGAATTTAAAAATAAATTTTCAAAAACTAAAATTTTATTTGTTCTCAAGAATACTTAAATACAATTTGAATTTTAATTGAAAATAATTATGTATATGAAGTTATATTAGGGAAGCAAAATTTTCAATATAGAAATGAGTAAGAGAATTTAGTTAAAATTTGTTGTAATGATGAAAAATTTAAAGTTAAATTTTCTTAGTAAAGAAATTTTAAATATAGTTAAACTATATTTAGTAAAAAGTATTGTATTTTTGGATAAGTACAAGATTTGACTTTTTATTTTTCAATTCCTAAATTTCTTTTATTGAGAAATAATTTTCAACACTATTATTATGATTTTTAAGTGAAGGATATATATCAGACTTTTGTTATAAATGAAAGGGTGGAATTCAAAATCATTAAAGGTTTATCCAGATACAATAATCCTTGCCTTAAAAAAAGAAAAAAAAGAAAAAGAGAGAAAAATAGTATGTAAAAAAAGGAGTAGCTTGAGGATTTAAGGGCCTAATCAAAAATTGGTTCCATACCTAAAGTTTAAAATATAAGTTTTGAGAAAATCTAAAGCTTAAGGTTATAATATAGTAAGTAAAATTATTTCCAAATGAAAATTTTTAAGTGAGAAAGATGAAATGTTTGAATCCTATATTTTGAAAAATCTACTAGTATTTCTTAATAATATTTTTCATTATCCTTTACTTTAGAACCTTCTAAACTTTAAGGTTTCATTTACTAAAAAATTTTCTAAATTGGACTATTTCATTTCTAGAACAAAATTTTGAAACATTCCTAAAGAAACTCATTTACATAATTTACATGTTAAGATTTTCTACGTGATTAAGCGTCACTTGAGGCCAAGTAACATTTTTAATTTGGGGGATCTTGATACACCTAAAATATATATTATTTTTAAAAATATATTTATACCTATTTTTGATGACATTGCACTTTAATGAAAGGTATATATGTGTTTTTCTTGTAGGTATGATTAAAAAGACTGACTATGATGAAATGAGCAAAAGAGGATCAAATTTGGAGCTAAATTTGAAGAATGAAAAATTTTGGCCTCTAACGCCAAAATGGCAGCCCCTTGGCGCATAGGCGCCACAGTTAAAAAATACGAATTAACTCAAATTTGGCGCCATTTTCAAGGGGTTTTTGAAGCAACTTTTGGTTTAAACTTCCTTAACTTCTTTTGGGCGGCAAATTTGAATGGATGGATGCATTCTTAGGTGGATACATTGAATCTGCACATGATTTGAAGAGACACCAAGACACCTTTTGGAAAATTTTAAAAAGAAGACTTGAAGATAAAAAATGATTGTTGTTGGAGGGTGTGATTAGTGTTAAGAGTCAAGTTTTTGTTAAAGAGTTATTGAGAGCACACCTTTCCACTTCATCCAGTTTTATTATCAATTGTATTTAGTTTTTTTAAGAGTATAATAGAGATTTGGAGACAATGGAGTTGGGAGCTAACCTCTATTGTGTCTTGTAAAGGGAAAGCAAAGTTTCAAAGGAACTTTAAGAGTCTTGTGGAGAGGATTTTCAGATAAGTGTTTATCTTTGTTTTTCATTTGGTTTTAAAGTAAGACTTGTGTTTTCACTATGAATTCTACTTTCAATGAAGTTGTGATTGTGTTTTCTCCATGACTTCTGAGTAGTTTTCTTTATCTTTTTTCTTTTAAATGATGAAGTAATTAAATTATGGAAGGAAGTTGTATGAAGTATAGTATTTCAATGTTGGAAGAAGTTGTGATGATTCACTACCTTGCACTTCATTTACCTATTTATTTGTCCAATTAAGATTTTAATTCTTTTTGTGAGAACATGTAAGAACCAATTAGATGTTAGCAATCAATAATTGGAAAGAATCACATGCAATTGTATGAGAGGGAATTGTAGTCCATATGGTTGGGTGCAAATAAATAGGAAGATATGTTTTTAATAGGGAGTAAAATTAGAGGACTTTAGAGTGACGGGCTAAAGCTCCCTAATTTAGTTTGATGTTTTAAATTTTGTTATGTGATGTTAGCCCCCAGGTGGAGGGAATTGAGGAAACTCTAGAGTGAGAGCTGGTATCTTCCTTGCCTAACCCATCTATATTATTTCAAAACTTTAAATTAACCAATGTTCTTTATAGAACAAAGTAAGTGTAAAGAATATAACTGCTTCTATTTGGCACAAGGCATTTAGATACTTCCACAACAAAATTCCATAATTATTATTGATTCATTGAAAGAGGAAAAAGATATTTTATTCTCTTTCGCTTTCATACTATTTTATAGTTGTGTTAACTTTAGTTGTTTGCTTTACTTTTTATTCAAAAAATACAAAAAAATAAATTTAAAAACTTTATATCTTAAAACATACTTTATAAAAAGTAAAAAGTTAATTTTCTTATTTCTTTAAAATTTTAAACATTTCTCTGTGGGTTTGATATCTCAGGGCTTTATAAAAATGTCCTATATTACTTGATAAACGATACACATGCTTGCGTAGCATCCCATATTATAATTAATTAAAGTATAATTTCATATCTAAATCATAAGCATAAATATTCGGAGATCACATATCTGTTGCATTTTCATTATATGATTTAACAGAGTGAACTCCACCTACAATTGTACTCCCCAACAGTTTATAGATATTACCTGGAGCGATATTCCATCAGATTTCATAACTCGCAAAGCCTTCAAAATTCCTTGTTGTGCCAACAAATCTTTCACCTTTTTTTTGCTACAATTCAAAGTTCCTAATTCCATCGAACTTCACTATCTCAAATTTTACATCAGACATTGATACTAGTTGTTGATGTATATTTAAAATATAATGATTGACAATGAAGCGAAAAAATAAAATGAGAAAATTTACACCAGAAAAGGACACACAGATTTACGTGGTTTGGCAATTTTTGACTACATCCATCGAGTTGTAGAGGATTTTAATAATTGAGAAAATTACACTGTCAATTATCCCATAAATTACAATAAAAACACTCTTTTCTTCTCTCTCTTCTCTATCTAAGATCCACCACAAGAAGAAGTATAATAGGAGAAAAACAAAGTTTTATAATTCTTGCTTTGCTTGAGTTTGGTCACACTAGAAAAATCCTGAAATCCACCAGAGAGAAGAAGCAGTAATACAGAAGGAACAAATTTTAGATCTACTTTTATTTGATGTCTTGTGAGCACCCTTGGAATAGCAAATATCTTTCTGCACTTCCTTTCTTCGTTGTCCCTTAGAAGAAAAATCGTCCTCTTATAAAGAAGAAGCAAAACCAACTATCGCCCTTTTTTTAACTCCCTTTCTCCTATTGTTATTTCACGATATGCCACTTTTCCACTTTTTAATTCCTTTTAAGCCATAACTCTCCTGCATACATTAATTGGTGGTGGGACCCAAATGAAAGTGGGAATAAAGCATAGAGGCGAGAGCAGTTATGGAGAGGTGGCAAGCAAAATATTATTTATTTATTACGTGGACCTATCTCCACTTAACAAATCTCCCACTTGGAGATTGTTACATTGGCAACAACATCTTCTTCCTCAAACTGATATCCTCCACTAAAGGCGTCGTCCTTTATTTCAAATGCGATATCCTCCACCTCTGCAACTCAAGGCCCTGTCTTCAAGCTAGAAGACAAACTGAAGTTGTGCACAACTTCAGTTTCTCAAGAGTAACACACTTTGTCAACATATCAGCAAGGTTCTCACTTCCGTAAATTTTCTCAAGCAACAATTATCCGTCATCCAACAATGAACTTATGAAGTGATACTTAATCTGAATGTTCTTGCTCCTAGACTAAAATGTTGGATTTCTGGCAAGAAATATAGCGCTCTGACTATCACTGTAAAGAATGTCCATCTGATTCTTCTTGCCCAATTCTTCCAAGAAGCTCTGCAGCCATATCATCTCCTTTGCAGCCTCTGACACTGTTATATACTCTGCTTCTGTAGTAGACAACAATACTGTTTTCTACATATTAGAGCACCATGATACTGCAGTGCCTCCAAAAGTATAAATATAACATGTAATACTTCTTCTAGTATCATTATCTCTAACTAGATCAGCATCAACATAGCCTCGTGCCTCTGAACTCTTTCATGATAAACACAAGCAAGTTTCTGAAGAGCTTCTTAGGTATCTCAAGATCCACTTCACTACTTCCTAATGTTCCTTTTTATAATTACTCATGTATCTGCTAACAACTCCCACTACATGGGCGATATCCGGTCTGGTGCAAACCATAGCATACATAACTGAACCAATAGTTGAAGCATAAGGAACCTTACTCATGTGATCATATTCCTCCTCTGACTTGGGTGACTGATGCTTGCTGAGTCTGAAGTGCTGCTCAAGGGTGTCCCAACTGGTTTGGTCTTATCCATATTGAACCTGCTAAGTACCTTTTCACATACTCAGCTTGAGAGAGTCTCAACATTCCTCTGACTCTATCTCTAACAATTCTCATGCCAAGGATTTGTTTCGTAGCTCCCAAATCCTTCATTACAAAGTGTTCTTACATCTACTTCTTCAGATTATTGAACTCTTCAATACTAGCCCCGGGAATAAGCATATCATCCACATACAATAGTAGGATGATTTAAGAATTGTCAAAATACTTGATGTTGCAACAGTGATCTGCCTGACATCTACTGTACCCTGCATTGAGGAACTCCTGCAGCAATGTGTGAACAGTAACCAAACTCCTCTTCACAGAACAGTGATGCCCCTTCGTGGATCTCCCTAAATCGAACGAACTTCCCGCCTCTGTTCTTGCTCCAAACCGCCCAAACCACTACAATTCCTAAAACTCACGAGAGAAACCTTCTTCTTCTTCGTTCTTCTTACGCCGATCTCATTCACCCCACAACCTGACACAAAATCTTCTTCTTCTTCGTGAGTTTATGGAATTGTTGTGGTTTGGGCGGTTCAGATCAAGAACAGAGGTGAGGGGTTCGTTTGATTCAGGGAGATCGACGAAGGGGCCTCACTGTTTGGCGTAGAGGAGTTTGATTCCTATTAACACATTGCTGCAACAAAGATCTACAGGGGCAAACAGTTGGAGGTGTGATCAGTTGGGCTCGGAGCCAGCACAGTCGCGAGCTAGACAAACGCCAAAGACAGACTACACTCCAGACGCAGCCACGATGAAGGGTTGGTTCAGTGCACGGAAGGATCGCACGGAGTAGGTGCGAGGGTTGGAAAGGATGTGTGAATCTTTCATGTCTACTCAAACGAATATTCCCTCTCATTTCTTCCCCACTGACGCCTAGGAACATTGCAACCGTAGCGTGGGAGACCGAAGAAGAACTGTAGGGTGCAGCGAAGAGGAGTTTGACAGTTCAACATCAGTTCACGTGGGAGTAGTTCACTGCACTGGCAGCAAACAGAGTGACGGTTCGGGCGGAGAGCAGAAGCAGACAGGCGCGTCGGTTGCAGAGGTAGGAACAATACATAAATTTGGCTGGCGGTTGATGGTCGGATTCGAGGAATCGAGGAATGTGGAGGAATATTCCCCCAGAGGCAGTTGCTTCAACTGGGCAATGCGTCGGGTCCAGGAGGATCATAGTGGTTAACCGACAGCAGTCAGCAAACAGTGTGGTTGGAGTGATTGAAATACGAGACAGGTGTGGCACAGTGAACTGACAGTAGTTGTAGAGCATGAGCTCGTGTTTGAAGAGTCTACTACGGTGGTAGTGAGCAGGCGCGACAGGCAGAGCTAAGGATTTCTTGCGGTGCAACAGGACAGGCTTTTCTGCGAGCACCAGAAGAGTTCGTAAGGGTGGTTTGCGAGAACAATTCAGAGGGAAGGATCTGTAGCCGGAGCAGGTCGATGGATTGACTAGATTGCGCGAGCTGCCGGAACGCAGAAGTTACTGCGGGTGCTAGTGGAAGGATCCATGAAAGTTCAGTTGTCGGGAACAGTTAGTTCAGCGGAGGACTTAAGGGCAGTTACCGCGACAGGAAGTTGGTTGTGCAGGTGGAAGGATCTGCGAGTAGTTGATTCGGGGGAAGACTTGCGAGGCACAAGCGATAGGAAGGACTTCGCGGATTGAGTGGTGCAGGTTGGGTTCACGACCGGAGGTTACTGCAGTTGCCTCCAGGTCGCGCGGTAGGCTTGTTGTCAGGCGGTTGGCGTGATAGCCTTAAAGTGGGCGCTCGACAGAATTTCATGTAGGTAAGCACTTCTGTAGCAGGAAGGAGTTTTTGCGATGTGGACTTTGCGATCAGGTGGACTAGGCGTTGATTTCACGAAGGGTTTTGATTTGCTAGGTATGGCTCATATACCGGTGATCCTCTGATATTTATACTTACAAATATGATATGAAAATTGGCAACGACACCAAAAACTTGATATTGTCCTGTAAATGTAACGACGCTAAAAACTTGATTCCCGGCAAACAGCACCAAAAACTTGGGCCGCTAGGAATATATGTGCTGATGATTTAGATATGAAAATTATGATTTTATAATATGGGATACTACGCAAGTATACGTATCGTTTATACAGTAATATAGGACTTTTTATTAAGCCCCGAGATATAACCCACAGGGAAAATGTAAAAATCTTTAAAGGAATCAGAAAATTATCTTTTTACTTTCTTTAATTGATTTTGAAAAAGTATGTCTTGATTTTGAAAAGTTTTGAAAGTTGATTTGTCTTTTGAAATTTCCTTAAAAGGTTAAGCAAGAAATTAAAATTATAATAACTAATAACACTGGATGTAAAATACTATTAACTAGAATATCTTTTTCTTTCCTTTTATGAAGTAGTAATAATTCTTAAAGTATTGTTGTGGAAGTATTCAAATTTGTTGTGACAAATAGAAGCAAATGTGTTCTTTACCCTTACTTGGTTCAATCAAGAACATAGGTTAATTTGAAATTTTTATTATTTTGAACATGGTTAGGCAGGGAAGATACCAGTCTCTCACTCTAGAGTTCCCACCTGGGAGCTAACTTCTCATAACAAAACTCAAAACTTCAAACCAAATTAGGGGGTTTTAGCCTGTCACTCTAAAATCCTCTAATTTTACTCCCTTTTATAAAAATATCTTCTAATATTACATTCAATTATATAGACAACAAATCTCACCCATATAATTGCATGTGATTCTTACTAACTTTTATGAGACAATACTTCATTGGATCTTACATAATCTCAAGAAATTCTACAACTTAACAGGCCAAATTAAGAAGTAAACAAAGTTTTTAGAATCAATCTTCACAACTTCTTCCAACTTTTAAGCACTTATGCCTTCCACAACAATTCTTTATAAATTAATTACTTCTCCATTTAAGAAAGAAAAAGATAAAGTAAACTACTCATAATGCATTGAGAAAATACAAAAGCACATTGATTTGAAATTAAAAACAATAAGAAAAATAACAAACTAAAGCAAGTATTAATATAAAGATTAAAACTAAATACTTATCTCAAAATCCTCTCCACAAGACTAAGGACGTTCCTCTGAAACTTTGACTCTTCGCTAAACTACTCCTCAGAGCAAGTCTCCCAACTCCGATGACTCAGAATACAGACTTCAGACTTCAATAAAAACTAAACTAAAAGAAAGAAAAGAAGTGGGAAGAAGAAGACTTCACTCTGACCCTTTTCTCCTTTCTACTCTCTACTCCACCTCTAAAACAAAAACTCTTAAAATACAGTGGAAGAACAAAAGAAAGAAAGAAAAAACCCTTCAAAATGCAAAGGAAGAGTCTCCTAATCTTTCCTAAGACTCTCTTTAAATAGTAAACCAAAAGGTGCCTTGGTGTCTCTTCAAAATGTGTCCAGATTCAATGTATCTACCAAGGAACGCACCCCTTCATTCAAACTTACCGCCCAAAGGAAGTTATGGTAGTTACCACCAAGAGTTGCATCCCATCCCCTTTGAAATTTGCGTCAAATTCTTTTGAATTTTGATTTTTAATTGTGGCGGCTAAACGCCGGCCCAGCGGCGCTTAGCTGCCAGCGCTAAAATTTTGATTTTTAATTTTTTTGCTCCAAATTTGATCGAATTTTGCTCCTTTCATCATGACCATCCATTTTCATCATACCTGCAAGAAAAAGACAAAATATCTTCCATTAAAGTGAAATATCATTAAAAATAGGTATAAAAATGTGCATAAAAATATTATATATTTTATGTGTATCAAAATTCCCCAAACTTAAAATGTTACTTGTCCTCAAGTGATAGTTAATCTCATAAAATATTTTAGCATGTAAATTATGTAATGAGTTTCTGAGGAAGATAACAAAATTTTTTTCTAGAAATGGAATAATCCAATTTAGAAAAAATTTTAGTAATTAAAACCAACTTAAAGTTTAAAAAGTTCTTAAGTAAAGGAAAATGACAAATTTAAGTTTCTATCTATTTCAGAAATATTTGTAGATTCTTCAAAATATAGGATTCAAACACTTATTTTTCTCACTTAAAAATCTTTATTTGAAAATAATTTTTACATACTATATTATAACCTTAAGCTTTAGATTTTCTCTGAACTTAAATCTTAAACTTTAGGTATGAAACCAATTTTTGATTAGGCCCTTAAATCCTCAAGCTTCTCCTCCCTTTTCATATACTATTTTTCACTTTTTCTCTTTTTTTTTCTTTTTTATTTTTTTATAAGGCAAGGATTACTATATCTGGATAGGCCTTTAATGATTTTGAATTCCACCATTCCATTTAAAATAAAGGTCAGATATACATCTTTTACTTAAAAAATCATAATAATAGTATTTACAAATTAATCTTCAATAAAAGAAATTTAAGCTTTGAAGAATAAAAGTCAAATCTTATATTTATCCGAAAATACAAAACTTCTTACTAAAGATAGTTTAACTTTATTTAACACCTCTTCATTAAGAAAATTTTAACTCTAAGTTTTTCTTGATTACTATAAATTTTAACTAAATTCTTTTATTCATTTCTATATTCAAAATTTTGTTCCCTAATATAACTTTATGCACATAATTATTCTCAATCAAAAATATGATTTACTTTTAAGTATTCTTGAGAATCAAATAAAATTTTAGGTTTTTGAAAAATCTTTGTTTTTAAAATTCCCTCCAAAACTTTAATTTTTTAATTAAGATAAAACATTTAAGCATAAGAAATGATATATGGGTGAGAAATAAAACCGACATATCATGCTTGCAGGAATTTTTAATATCCTAATATGCAAGTATAACAATTTAAATAACAGGAGTAAAATGAAATCAAATTTAGTTTTTCAAAACATTTTTGTTATACATAGAAAAGTAAAAATTTCAAAAAAACTTCTACAGTAGTGGAGGTTTTCAAAGCAAATACACACCAACTAAAATAACACACTGATATAGATAACAGATAGTAGTGGAATTTGAAAAATTTTAAATATGTAGTTTCCTACGTAGAAGTTCCTAATAGTGGTTTATAATCTCCTAACAGTTCTTGAATTAAAGTACACACTACTAAAAACTCTGACATAACATACATATAAAAAAATTAATATTTCACACACTACCACAAAACAACATATAAAACAACAACACAACAACATCAATACATCTAAGTATGCATAACAGAAAAATAGTACAACTTCAATCTGCATACTATCAAGGTTCACATCACAAATAATGAAATTAAATACTAACAAAACAAACATACATCAACAACAACACCACAACAAAAACAAATAACATAAATCTACTCATCATCCTCATCATCATCATCATCCTGTTCGTTCCAATCCCTGGATGGCACATAAGGTATGTAGAATGAATGAGGGGGCATCTCAGCACTCTGATCACCTCTAATCAGTCTATCCACATATTGCTGATAATTCTTTTCATATTCATCATGTTTTACAATATATCTTTCCACATTATCCAGCTTACCATCTATATCTCTCATATGCTCTAGAGTAAGACTCACTTTTTTCAAAATCTTTCTTAATAAACCAGTCTGCAAATCGGTATATGATGAAGCACGTAAAGTAGTAGCACAAGAAGTAGATGCAGCAGAAGCAGAAGCAGTAGAAGCCCAACGTTTACACTAGTAATTGGTCTCAATGGCTGAAGTACCTCTTCCCAGGTTTCAAACTTCACTCCAGATCTTTCACATAGTGAATGAATCAAGGAAGGAAATCCTATACCTGTAGTAGTGGTGGATCTAGCACAGTTCAAAAAATAATCATAAATTATTCTTCCAATGTCAATAGGCTTCCCTTGCTGAATACAATGGTTCAACACATCTCTTTATCTCGTTACTTCACTAGTATGACTTGAAGGTAACAACTTAAATGAGATAAAATAATGTCATGCCTTAGAAATGACATTCAGTTTGGAAGCAGGAAAGTTCACTCTTCTATCATTTGTTATTTTCCGTAATATTTTTCCATCAGTCAGAAATTTCATGATCTCATCTAATTCTCCTTCCGAAGGATGATAGTTAGAATAAAAACATAACATGTCAGGGGGTAGTCCATAAAAAGTATTAATTACACCAGAAGAAAAGTTGACCTCCTGCATTCTAACCATCACTTGATTCTCTTCTGCAGCAGGTAAATTTGCATATAATTCTCTAACCACAGAAACAACAACAACAGCGGAGAAGCAACAGTAATTCTCTCAGTTTCTTCTAGCAATCATATCTTCAATTACTTCTCCTGGCTTACTAAATATACGCTCAGGAATCAACTTACGTGACTGCAGTGCGTCAATGTATCGTTCCTCAGCCCTCATACTAACAAATTTGTCATAATCAAACTTCGTCTTTTCACGTGCACGCTTTGACTTTGGAGCAATCTCTAAAAATTCACGAAAAATTCACCATAAATTCCAAAATCAAACTAAACTTGCTAAAATATCTTCCAAAAGATATTTTCACTAAATCCAAGCAATTTCTCAAGTTTTTCCTCAAATTTTCACCATGAATAGTGATTTTAAGATTTTCCATAATGTACTCAAAATACATGGTGAAAATCAAAAATTTTTACTTAGGAGTAGTGCTCTTACCTCAAGGAATTTAAATCTAACAATTTTTTTGAGATCAGCTCTTAAATGATCCATAAAATGATACCCTAGGCTCCTCTTTCATGGTAAACGAAGGTTGAAGACGATGGGGCGGTTGAAAATAGCAATTTTTGAGTTTTTAACTTTTGGGAACCAATTTTCGCAAACTAGCGCCTAAGTGCGAACTTTTGGTGCTTAGCCACGAAATCTGGCGCGTAAGCGCCGGCACTCTGGCGCCTAGCCTCCAGTACCCAAATTTTCATAATTAAGGTATATGCACTAAATCACTTTTTTAATTACCCTTAATTACTCCAGAATAATTATTTCTTCCCACAAATCTTCCAATACTCCAAATCAAAGTTAAATAACCATTGATTCCACACAAATTTCACAAAAATACAAACTTATATTAAAAAAAACATAACATTTAATACAATACTAGAATTTCTATCCAAACATAAAGGATGAAATTCTCTAAATACAAGAGACATTAATCTCAAACTGATAAGCATACATCTCTAGGATGTAACCATCACATCATCAGGCATAGTTAATATTTTAAAAACACTAAACACAACAAACATAACACACAAGAACACTAACATAACACATAAGAACACTAACAAAACAAAACAAAGCACTCTTAATTCCATTCTCCATTAGGCGGAATATATCCAGGACCACTATTATTCTCATTTGACCTTTCTGGAATATAAATTTGATAGAACGGGCGATCATTGTTCATTCTTACATCATCTTCTTCAATCCATTTGTTCTTTACAAACATCACCTTATCTATTTCTTCCACGTACCTTGAATGATTGAATTACATCTTGAGTTGCCATCCCATGTGATCCAAATGCAGGTTAGTTTCATTGATCTTTGCTTCCATCGAAGTCACTCGGGCTTCAATTTTTGCAATCATTTATACAATACCTTGAATACTAACAGCGAGATATCCATTAAATAACTCATTAGCACTATCACTAATGAACTTAATTTTGTCAAAATCTTGCTTCTTCTTCATCTCGTTCTCCCAGGAAGACATGATGCACTCAAAATTCTCTTCTTAGATCTTCAGAAATGAAAATAGGACTTGGGGCAACTGTTTTTCTTAAGTCAGATCCTTTTGATAGACTTGAGAAATGCTAAAATATTCCCTAAGATGTTTAGAAACTCCTAAATAACTCCCAAAACTTCTCCCCCACGATCTAGGCTTCTAGATCCATATTTTTCACGTTTTTTATAACTGTGGCGCCTAAGCGCCAACTAGTCGGTGCTTAGCCGCCAGTGCATAATTTAGCAAAGGTCTGCTAAGTGTCCAAAATTTTATTCTGACTTCTCTAAATCATCAATTAAGGTTAAATAAACTCGACTTAAGTTTAAAAACTCTAAATTACTATCACTAAAAACATAAAAACAAACCAAACAAAGTAAACAAAACACACAAAACAAACAAAAAGCAAAGCATAACAATAAATATGGGTTGCCTCCCACAAAGCGCTTGTTTTAACGTCTTCAGCCTGACATACCCAGAACTCATTCTGAGTGGCCCAACATCAAATTCTCATCAGATTTAGATTTATTGATCGAAAAATATGGTTTTAGTCTATGTCCGTTAATTTTAAATATTTTTCCAGTCTTAGGATCTTGAATATCTACAGCTCCATAAGAATAAACTTTTATCACAATAAATGGACCCATCCACCTGGAATTAAGTTTTCCGGAAAATATTCTCAATCTAGCATTATACAACAAAACTTGTTGTCCTGGTACAAGATTTTTAGTAAGAATCTTCTGATCATGCCATAAATTCATCTTTTCCTTATAAATCTTAGCATTTTCATAAAGTTCATTCCTTATCTCTTCAAGCTCATTCAATTGCAATAATCTCTTTTCAGCAGCATCTTTCAAATTATAGTTGAACTCTTTAATAGCCCAATATGCTTTATGCTCAAGTTTAAAAGGTAAATGACAAGCTTTTCCAAAAATCAACCTATATGGGAACATTCCTATAGGTGTTCTGTAAGCAGTCCTATAGGCCCACAAAGCATAATCCGGTTTAATTAACCAATCCTTTCTATTTGGATTAACAGTTTTTTCCAGTATTCTTTTAATTTCATGATTCGATAATTCAACCAAACCACTTGTCTGGGGATGATAAGCAGTATCAATGTGATGATTAATATGATTTTTCTTTGCTAACTTCCCAATAATTGCATTTCTAAAATGACTTCCCCCTTCAGTTATTATTACTCTTGGTATTCCAAATTTGCAAAATATATTCTTTTCTAAAAACTTTGCAACACTTTGAGCATCACAACGAGGTAAAGCAGTAGCTTTAATTCATTTCGAAATATAGTTTACTGCTATCAAAATATAAACATTTTCGAAAGATGTTGTTAATGGTCCATAAAATCTAGTCCCTAAACATCAAATATTTCAACTTCCAACATATAATTGAGGAGCATCTCATTTATTCTAGAAATTATGCCTACACATTGACATCTATCACAATTTTAATATAAACATTCACATCCTTAAAAATTGTAGGCCAATAAAATCCTGATTGTAATATTTTATATGCAGTTTTATCACTTCCAAAATGTCCCCCATAATCAGAATCATGACATTTTTTAATAATTTCATAAGTTTCTTCCAAAGGTACACATCTTCGAATTATAAGATCATTTCCTTGTTTATATAAAAATGGGTCATCCCAAAAATAAGTCTTAGCATCAGACAGAAATTTCTTCTTTTCATGATATGTCAAACCATAGGGTATAATATTACTAACAATAAAGTTTACGATGTCTGTATACCACGGAACACACAATTCTTTAACACTGAACAGTTTTTCATCTGGAATATGTTCATTAATTTCTTCAATATCACAGAGACATTCTTCAATTTCAAGCCTGGACAAATGCTCAGCACTTTGATTATCAGAACCCTTCCATCTACTACCTCAAAATCAAATTCTTGCAAAAAAAGAATCCATCTTATCAGTCTTGGTTTTGCATCATTTTTCTTCATTAAGTATTTAATAGCAGAATGATCAGCATGCACACACATTTAGTTCCAATTAAATATGATCGAAATTTATCAAAGGTAAATACTATAGCTAATAACTCTTTCTCAGTAGTGGTATAATTAATTTGAGCTTCATTAAGAGTTTTACTAGCATAATAAATTACTTTGAAAATTTTATCATATTTCTGACCCAAAACAACCACCAATAGCATAATCACTAGCATCACACATTAATTCAAAAGGTTTTTCCTAATTTGGTGAAATTATTACAGGTGCAGTAACTAATTTTTTTTTAATGTTTCAAAGGCTTTGAGGCAATCATCATCAAAATTAAAAATTGTATCCTTTTCCAGTAAACGGTATAAAGGTTTTGTAATCTTTGAAAAGTCTTTAATGCAACGCCTGTAGAATCCAGCATGTCTTAAAAAACTTCTAATTCTCCTTACATCGGTTGAGCAAGGTAAATTAGATATAACTTAAATTTTTGCAGGATCTACCTCTAAACCTTTTTCTGAAATCTGATGTCCCAAAACAATTCCTTCTGCTACCATAAATTGTCATTTTTCTTAATTAAGGACCAAATTAGTTTCTTCACAGCATTTTAGAACTTTAGATAGATGTTCTAAACATGATTCAAATAAAATTCCAAACACTGAAAAGTCATCCATAAAAACTTCAATCCCTTTTTCAATTAAATCACAAAAATAGCCATCATACATCTATGAAATGTAGTAGGGGCATTACATAAACCAAAGGGCATTCTTCTAAAAGCAAACGTACCATAAGGACTGGTAAACATAGTTTTTTCTTAATCCTCAGGAGCAATTTGAATTTGGTGGTAACAAGTATATCCATCCGGAAAACAAAAGTATTTATACCCAGCACGATCCATCCAACATTTGATCTAGAAAAGGGAGTGGAAAATGATCTTTCCTTGTGGCAAGGTTTAATTTTCTATAATCAATGCATATTCACCACCCTGTAACTTGTCTTGTTGGTATCATTTCGATCTTTTCATTAACAGTCACAGTTACTCCTCCTTTCTTAGCAACACAGTGAATAGGACTAACACATGCACTATCTGAAATAGGGTAGATAATTCCAGCATCCAACCATTTTAAAATTTCTTTCTTAACAACGTCTTTCATGATAGGATTTAATCTCCTTTGGGGATAAGCCCGTGTTTTACAATTATCTTCCATAAGAATTATGTACATACAAATTGAAGGACTAATTCCTTTAATATTAGCAATTGTCCATCCAAAAGCTTTCTTGTGCTTCTTCAAAATTTCAAGTAAACTCTCTTCTTCTTTTTCAGTTAATTGAGAGAAAATTATAACAGGCAAGGTTGGGGATTTACCTAGAAAAACATACTTCAAATTATTAGGAAGCATTTTTAACTCAAGTTTAGGAGGTTTTTCAATTGATGGACCATAAGATTCATCTTTCTCAGTCATATCCAACAATTCAAAACTTTCACGAACAAACTTTAAATCTTCCTCTAGAAAATCTTCATAATAAAATAACTCCTCTTCTTTCTTATATTCAAATTCTTCTCTTTCAGCTTTTTCTTCATAAGTTGATTTGAAATGACATTCACTTAAATATTCAATAACATCCATCCTATAACACTCATCTTCTTTACCTCTAGCGAGGATATTTCATCGATTTTGAAATATTAAATGTAACGATCGATCATTAACCCTCATCGTTAATTCCCCTTTTTGCACATCTATCATGGCTCGCACTCGTAGCTAGAAAAGGTCACCCCAAAATTATGGGTATCTCTTTATCTTCCTCCATATCTAACACAATGAAATCCATAGGAAAAATAAATTGATCCACTTTTACCAAAACATCTTCTATAACTCCTTTAGGATATGTGATCGAACGATCTGCTAATTGCAGAGTTAAAGTAGTTGAGGTTATTTCTCCTAGTCCCAGTCTTTTGAATATTGATAGAGGCATAAGTTTAATGCTTGCACCCAAATCACATAAAGCTTTTCCACATAATCTTTCTCCGATTGCACATGGAATTATGAAACTATTAGGATCTTTATGTTTTTCAGGAAGCTTTTTCTGAATTATCGCACTACACTCCTCACTAAGTGCAACAGTCTTATTTTATTTAAACTTCCTCTTTTTTTTAAGAATATCCTTCATAAATTTTGCATAGCTTGGCATTTATTTTAGGGCTTCAGCAAATGGAATATTAATGGTAAGCTTCTTTAATATCTCCATGAATTTTGAAAATTGCTTATCCAACTTTTGTTGATGAAGTCTCTGAGGAAATGGAGGTGGTGGTTTTTCTAAATTAACCTTAGGTGGAGAAATAGGTCTTTCAAAACCTTTTGGAGTGTCCTCATTAGGTCTTTCAATTTCTTCTCTCTCTACTTCAGTTTCTTTTTTAACTCTACCTTCCAATTCTTTTCCACTTCTCAGTTGAATAGCTTTCACTTGTTCTTTATTCTTTTCTCTTAAATTCACTTCAGTATTACTTGGAAGCATTCCTTGGGATCTATTACTTAAGGCATTTGCAATTTGTCCCAATTGATTTTCAATATTTCTGATGGTTGCTCCTTGAATTTGTAATTGATTTTCCATTTGTGATGCTACTTCTTTCATAGACAACTTCTTCTCCTTATTTTGTAAAGCATTATTATAATCTGAAGGATAAGTTAATCTATTATTATTATTACCTTGGTTGTTCCAATTCCCCAATGGGTTACTTGGGTGTTCCCCCATTGTTGATTAACACTACCCTGATTATTGTTATTCCAGTTAAAATTTGGATGATTCTTCCAACCTGAGTTATAATAATTAGAATATGGGTTGTTAGGTTTGATTATAGCACTTACAGTTTCTGGTGAAGAATAAGAATCAACCATTTGGCCTAATGACTTTTCTTCAATCATGAGATTTGGCTGAGAAAAAGTCATTCCAAATTGGTCTATCTTCCTTGATACGACGACGAACTTGATTTGCTAACATTGTAAAAGCATCATTTTCATAAACACCGGCTATCTTTTTAGGATTTAACCTTTCGAAGGCCATTGAAAATTATTAGTAGTCATTTCTTCAATTAAAGCATAAGTATCAGAAAATGGTTTAGACATTAATGATCCACCAGCAACAGCATCGATGATTGATCTAAGAAATCCAACTAATCCATTATAAAAAGTTTAAATTATTAACTAATCTTGTATTGCATGATGTGGAAATTTCCTGAGGAGATCTTTAAATCTTTCCCATGCTTCATATATTGATTTCCCTTCAAACTGACAAAAAGATGTTATATCATTTCTCAAATCAGCAGTCTTAGATGGTGGAAAATATTTAGCAAGGAATTTTCGTGACAGTTCACCCCAAGTTCTTATTGATCCAGGTGCTAACGAATGTAACCACATTTTAGCTTTATCCCTTAGAGAGAAAGGAAAAAGTCTAAGTCTAATAGCATCATCTGAAACATCATCATATTTAAAAGTAGCACACAACTCTGGAAAATTAGCAAGATGCAAATTAGGATATTCAGTTGTTGCTCCCTGAAACTGATTATTAGGCACCATTTGGATAATAGCAGGTTTAAGCTCAAAAGAATTAGCAGCTACAGCAGGGTTTTGAATACTACCACGAAGTTCATCTACTGTAGGGTTAACATAATCTCTTAAAGATCTTAATTCTTTATGGACGCCAACATTTTGATTTTGATGATTTGTCATTTGTTGAATATTTTTATCTTTTTCTGTATTTTTAATTTTTTTTTATTTTTCTGATAGTTCTTCCTAATTCAGAATCGTAAGGCACAAGTCCTTCAGAACCTGAACTACGCATACAACAATAAAACAAAACAAAACACAACACACTAACAAAAACAAAGAAAAGTAAAATTTTAAAATTTCTTAATTTTCTTTAAAATGCAATTTAATTTATTTTCCCCAGCAATGGCGCCAAAAATTGGATCCCCTGATATTTATACTTACAAATATGATATGAAAATTGGCAACGACACGAAAAACTTGATACTGTCCTGTAAATGTAACGACGCTAAAAACTTGATTCCCGACAAACAGCGCCAAAAACTTGGGCTGCTAGGAATATATGCGCTGATGATTTAGATATGAAAATTATGATTTTATAATATGGGATACTACGCAAGTATACATATTTTTAATCAAGTAATATAGGACTTTTTGATTAAGCCCCGAGATATCGAACCCACAAGGAAAATGTAAAAATCTTTAAAGGAATCAGAAAATTATCTTTTTTTTACTTTAATTGTTTTTGAAAAAGTATGTCTTGATTTTGAAAAGTTTTGAAAGTTGATTTGTCTTTTGAAATTTCCTTAAAAGGTTAAGCAAGAAATTAAAATTATAATAACTAATAACACTGGATGTAAAATACTATTAACTAGAATATTTTTATTTTTCCTTTTATGAAGTAGTATTAATTCTTAAAGTATTGTTGTGGAAGTATTCAAATTTGTTGTGACAAATAGAAAAAAATGTGTTCTTTACCCTTACTTGATTCTATAAAGAACATAGGTTAATTTGAAATTTTTATTATTTTGAACATGGTTAGGCATGGAAGATACCAGTCTCTCACTCTAGAGTTCCCACCTGGGAGCTAACTTCTCATAACAAAACTCGAAACTTCAAACCAAATTAGGGGGTTTTAGCTTCGTCACTCTAAAATCCTATAATTTTACTCCCTTTCATAAAAACATCTTCTAATATTACATTCAATTATATGGACCACAAATCTCACCCATATAATTGCATGTGATTCTTACTAACTTTTATGAGACAATACTGCATTAGATCTTACATAATCTCAAGAAATTCTACAACTTAACAGGCCAAATTAAGAAGTAAACAAAGTTTTTAAAATCAATCTTCCCAACTTCTTCCAATTTTTAAACACTTATACCCTCCACAATAATTATTTGTAAATTAATTACTTCTCCATTTAAGAAAGAAAAGATAAACTAAACTACTCGGAATGCATTGAGAAAATATAAAAACACATTGATTTGAAATTAAAAACAATGAGAAAAATAACAAACTAAAGCAAGTTTTAATATAAAGATTAAAAGTAAACACTTATCTGAAAATCCTCTCCACAAGACAAAGGAAGTTCCTCTGAAACTTTGACTCTT